>CM019148.1:174343890-174869978 GCA_009733165.1 Naja naja | reverse complement strand
TGCCAAGCTTCCAGTTCATGCTGCTGAATGCTGTGAGAGACTGCCACAAAGACACTGTTGGCTCCTGTTATAGGCTGATTAAGAAAGGTTGGCCTCTTCAAGATCTACTCTCACCTTGCCCAACCTTTTAAGTCCAGGCAAACTGAATTATCTGTATTAAGAGGATGTATTTTGTGGGGTAACAGGGTGGTTATTCCTGCAAAACTGCAAAGAGAGGTTTTGGAAATGTTACATGAGGTCATCCTGGTATTGTAAGGATGAAGGGATTGGCCAGGAGTTATGTATGGTGGCCAGGTATTGACAAAATGGTTGAAAACTGGGTTGCATCTTGTCCCAACTGTCAGGTAGTCAGGCCTGCCCCACCTCACACCCCCACACAGGAATGGGAATGTCCTAGGGGCCCATGGTCTAGGATCCACATTGATTTCGCAGGTCCTACTAGAGGGCACACTTTTCTTATTATAGTAGATGCATATTCCAAATGGCTAGGAGGTTTCATGACATCCACCACAACTGATGCTGTCATCAAGCAGCTCAGAAAATTGTTTGTAACCCACGGGTTACCTGATGTTCTTGTCTCTGACAATGGCCCTCAATTTACATCTAACTTGAATCCTATTCAGCACAACAGGGTATCAGACATGCCCTTACTGCCCCTGGGCACCCTTCGCTAACGGCCGGCTGAACGATGGTATGCTTTTACCAAAGAGAAGCTCCAGCAACTGGGTCCTGGGGACATCACTGAGAAGGTTGAAAACTTCTTAGTGTTCAGCACATCACTCCTAGCCCATCTAATAACTTATCCCAGCAGAGTTGTTGATGGGTAGGAAACTTAGGTCTTCCCTTGACCGCCTTCATCCCACTTACCACTCCAAGCACCACTGGATTCCACTTCCACAGTGTGGGTGATTTGTGTATGCTAAGAACCTTATAGGTGAACCTTGGGATTCCTGCTGAGATAACTCAGATCACAGGCCCTCGCTCTTACAGGGTACAAACAGAGGATGGACCTCTGGAGCAGGCACATTGATCAACTTAGATCCAGGTTCCTCAGGAACATCGCCTGTTCTCTCTAGTTCCTCACCTGATGTCAATTCTAGGGGAAGGGGAGGAACAGGAGGAAAATCAGCAAGCAAGAATCAACCCCATGTAACGAGCCATTATGACAGGAACCATCCAAAACCTGTCACAATGCCAAAATCCATCCTAGAAGTGGAAGATTGCACATCACTACCTGACTTGGTGCTGACATTGGAATGGAGATGGGTTGGGAGGAGAGACCAGATTCTAACAGTCAAACAGGGTTTTCACAGGAAGTCCCAGCAGGAAATGTCAGCAGACACATTTCTCTCTCACTGGGTGAGAACGTTAAAACTTCTGAACCACGAAGGTCTCAACGACACGCAAGAGCCCCACCTATTTAAAAGAATACATTAGATAGGTTGGGGTTTGGTATGGACTGAACCTAGTGGGAGGGGTGTTATGTATGTAGGTTTGAATGTTATTGGTTTATTTGAACTGTTCTTGTAAAATGTCAAATGGTATTGGTTTTAAATAGTGGAAGAAACCCTGCACTCCCATTGGCTGGCAACTAATAATCATGTTAATCTAATTAAAAGCTGAGTTTAAAAATCAGAGACTGTCTTGCAGCATTTATTTTAAGGAGCATCTCTTTTTCTCTCATGTACTTATGAGGCTTTTTATACGATCAAAATACCAGTGTGATAAAACAAATTATATAGTTAGGTTTACCCCAGATAGGCGAAATCAAGGAGGAGTTCCCATGTTTCTCTTTCCCTCTTTTGTACTCATTACTGACAGCAATGAACAGTTGAAGAAACTTCAGTTAAATGTTTCTTTACATCACATTTATTTATTTGAATATGCATTATGCTTAGTTCTATCTCAAACTAATGGCTTGTTTCAGAGATATGTCCAGGTTCCATTAACAATTTTGATACAAATAGAATAACAGACCAGGGCCACAAAGGTGCAGCATTCTGATCCAAGATTTCACAAAAGGAAGGCACTAGTGTAAGGTTTAAAAATTGATTTTTAAAATCTTGATTTTATTATTTTCACAATAACTCCAGACAATAAACATAGCCAACACATTTTCCTCCTCTTACTTTTCCTACAACAACCTGGTGAGGGGGTTGGGCCAAGAGAGAATGACTGCCCCAAAGTCACCCAACTGGCTTTGTACTATGACACCTTACTTCTCAATCAGGGGAATCATTTTACTATAGTTTTCTAATCACAGCACATTGACGGACATTAAAGAAATATACTAATATAACTCCACTCTATTTTTTTGGTAGTTTTCTGAGCGGAAATATCTATTATTCAACATCCATTACCTAAGCTATTTTTTTCCTTATGCCAACCTATTTTTTTATCTTTAGTCTTTTATTATAGTTAATAACTTAAAACAGATAATTTTGTCTATTATACAGTACTCTCTATTTATTTATTTATTTATTTATTTATTTATTTATTTATTTATTCGATATACGCCCCCTCTCCGAGGACTCGGGGCGGCTTACAGTTAAAATACAACAACAAATAAATTAATTTTAAAAAGTATTAAACAATTAGCAATTAAAATTTAAAACCCACAGTTAAATAACCCCAGCCCAGGAGAATCAGCACAGCCCAGATTGTAAAAAGAGCCAAGTTCTGAAGTTTTCTATAACTATTGAATCAGCAGTGACACTACATGGCAGACTTTAACCAATTCAGAAAGCTACGCAGGAATAGCCTAGCTAGCACTTGAGTGGGAAACCACTTTGGGCAAGAGTAGGAAGTCAGGGGGAAAAAGTCCTGCAAGAAGGCAATGCATGATGACATGAACACTGGACAGATGTGTCCAGGCAATCAAGCTCAACTTGACTGAGGCTTCACTTGTTACTGAATTATATACTGCATACCAAATACTTGTTCAAACTGGTCATCAAACACATTTCTCAGTAAGATAAAATCTAGAGTGTTTATCCATTATCAGATTCATATACTTCCATAGCCTAATGATGGTTAAGATGTGTCTCTTCATATATAACTGGCTTTGAACTCCTCCTGTCAACTTGACTCTAGCGATCCTCACTCAGTAAGCTGAAGAAAGCTGGAGCCTACCAACAGGTACAACTTCTTCCACCTTACAGTAAATAAATATATCTGAGCTTATCTTAACATGATTCCAGGTATGTCTTTTTCCCCTCCCCCCCCCTCCTTCCTTCCTTCCCATTAAATATTTTATTTATTCCTGAAGCATCCAAACTTCCTTATGCTCTTTGGTCTGTAATTTCTGGACCAGCAAGATGAATTTTCCAGTTACACAAATTTCAATTACAGCAACAACAATAAACAACAGTAATTAATAATAAGCATTGTAATACCAGGATTGTAAATATTTTTTTTAATAAATAGAAAATAAGAGAAAGTTAACAAAACTCACAGATTCCTTCATGCCAGATTCCAGGCTACAGTATTGGAAAATAAGAACTTGCCTAATTTCAGCTGTCATGTGCCAATGATGAACAAAGCAAGAGGCAATTAACATTACAGAGAGTAAAAAAATCCTTGGTCAGCATTTACTGTTCCATTCCACAAAGCTTCTATTCTCTTCTTTCCTGTGTGGGAGTAGCGTTTTGCTGAAAAGCTATATTCAGTTTAGAGGGCATGTATTTCAGCCTCAGTCCCAAACAACAGCATTTGTATGCAAGTTGCCTGGTAACTCAAATGCAAAAAAAAAGCAGCCAGGAAAGGATACTGTCTGGTGTACATAATTAGGAGTGTGTGGGAATTTTTTAAAAATCTCTAGTTTTTTAAAAATATCTCTTCAAGCACCCGTTTTTACCACAGTAAAATAGAGATTCTAAATAAACACATGCTGATTTTTCATTCCTGCAAAATTATTTAATAATGAACATTATCAACATTCTACATACAAAGAGTTCTGTATTAGTGCAAACTGTGTCCCTTCAACACATTTTCATGCTATCATCCATGCTAATTAGAAGGAGGGACAGTAATGCAGATCATCATCATTCACTCTTCTCTTTTTTTTATAGATCCTGAATGCTAATGTTTGTGGCTCAGAATTTATCCATTTTTAATTTTTAAACTGTTCCCCAAATTTCCAGCCACCACTTCTCTATTTTTATAATTGGCATCTGGAATACTTTTCTCTCCTACTTTTAAAATAGCTCTAGGAGAAAAATAAATTTGAATTCAGGTAACAAATACTTTCCTCTATTTCTTCTTTTTATATATAAGCCACCACAAATATTTTAATTTAAATTTTTTTCCTGATAAGGAATTCTAAATATTTTTTGTGTCACTCAAATCAGTAATATAACCATGACTAAAATAATATCCATAGTCAGCAAACTGATCAAGCTGACAATTTTTTTCTATGTATTTATTTTGATTTGAAAAATAAAGTCAATTTGAACCGTTTATGCTCTGCCCTTTTCTAGATCAGATACCTTCAATCAGAAGTACACACAGACACCTGAAAACAGAATCTGAATGACAATGACCACTCAATTATATATGGGCTATTTCAATAATTAACATGCAGGAGGATATTTCCAGATTTGTCTTTCACACAAGCTCTAAGTTACATAATTAGGATTCCACTGTCCAATAGACTTGTAAGAAGAGTGCCTGTTTTGCAAAGCCATCACAAGCTGGCCTAAAAGATGGATTCAATTAGTAGTAGTGGCTCTGCTTGAAACAGGAAGATATTCTCTCTCAAAATTGTTTGCTTTGCTTCATATATCTATTTTACTTCTGCAGCTATGGACATAGTTGAAAAGCCCTTGAAATAGCTGCTCAATCACACATTTGGTAAACATCAAGAGATTCAAACAGTAAATAAGCCTTGAATGGTTGCTTCAAGCTAAGCAAAGTACCCCTTCAAGATTCCTCACTGTCCCAGCAACCAGCAGTAAAATGTAGCCGTTATGGGTTGTCAGTTGTGAACAAACCAGACCTACACATATAGGGTTCATCAAACTAGCTACTTTATTGTTCTATGCCTATTTCAAAGGAATCTCTCCAGGCTGGCGGCTTTGCCTGGGAAAGATTAGACAAGGCTCAAAGAAATTCAGCGGAGGTCAGACATTGCCCTCTTATTTTTATGTAATGAGTCCAGACTAATTCCCTGCTTGAGCCCTCCTCCCGACTGGGACAGCTGTTCTCCAACATCGGCACACATATGCTCAGGTGCTAAATATTTAGACACATACTATTTATTTAGTCATCCTATTTATATGGCTGCCCATCAGATTCTGAGTGACATACAATAAAAAGCTATAAAACAATATTATAAAAACAATCACAATTAAAAAATATTAATATTATGATGAATTGGCAATCCAAGAACAATAAATTGCATCTCTCTTTGCATTTTGAATATAGGGTGGCAACCTCCAGCTGTAATGACTTAGTATCTTTTTGCTTCCTTTTGAGTGAAAAAGAGCATTATTCTTATATACCGTGTTTCCCCGAAAATAAGACCTACCCCGAAAGTAAGACCTAGCGCTATTTTCTAAAACTGCCCTAATATAAGACCTACCCGAAAATAAGACCTAGTGTAAATCTCCAGTTCCAGGAAGACTTTTCAGGGAGCAACCGTGCACCAGCGAACACCCCCCTACACACTCACACCCACTATTTGGCACAATAAATATATAAGACCTACCCGAAAATAAGACCTAGTGTGTTTTGGGAGCCAAAAAATATAAGACAGTGTCTTATTTTCGAAACTCTGTAGTAAAACCTGCTTAATGTTTAGTAGTGTCACCAGGAGGCCAATAAAAATGCCCTGATGGATTCAGTTTTGTAAGCTGAGTCTCCAGATTAGGGAATATAACAAGTGTGTCAATTCATATTCTATTCCCCCAAAAGGAATATATGTATATGTATATGTATATGTATATGTATATGTGTATGTGTATATATATTTCCTTCAACCTAACTAGAATTCTTTCACTCTATTGACCAACTTTGTTTCTGAACACATAGCTTGTGTAATCAGTGAGCTGCACTTCACCAAACAAAGGAAAACAACACACCTGTTTTATTGTTCAATAGTCAAATCCTAGACTGTGAACAGAGTTGGGAAACATTTTGATAATTAATGCCACCACCTAACACTGAGGATGGAGCTTTCCATTTGTCGTTTTCTAGATGTATGATTATTTTAAAAATCAGCTTATTTTAGGACATTTTTTATAATTCTGTAAGAAACAATCTCAACGTGATGGGAAATTGTGTCAATGATATTTCATCATGTAGCCACTGAAATTCAGCAGAGGAAACTTCAGCAAAAGAAAATAAGAAAAAGCCCAGCCACCACCACTTGCCGCTGAGGAAGGAATCAACCTTCCCCTATGTAGCTCAGAAAAGAAACACAAGTAAGCAGATGACTCAAACAAGCTCATTGCAAAATGTATGTTTTTTTTTCATATAGCAAGAAAATATGCTCATAAAGATTATATTGCTTCTCAGTCTTTTAGCGAAGATCAAGTGTATATCAATTAAATACCCTCTGGGGAGACAGGGAATGATGAACATGGTGAAGTAGTGCTGAAGAGAATTTTCACAGAAGTTCATACCTTTTAATAGAACAAAAAGAAAACAAAACAAATATAAACGACCCCAAGAACTGGGTGGAGGGGAAAGGATTCTGAAAAATGCAAGAAAACAGATGCAAATGTAAAAAAAAGAGAGGTTGTGAAAAATACAAATGAGAGCAACTCGCCATTGTGTTTCATCACAGGATTATGTAAAACTCATTCTGAGCCTCCAGAGAACAGGAAGGCGAGGTCTATACTGTATGCAGAACCAATATAGCTAGCAAATGGGAAGCAAAGTATCTAACCTTTAATAAGCATGCTCCCAATCTCAACTTTACTTTTTATCTCTCTCCCTCCCTCTCCCTCTTTATCTATTCTAATCTAATTTAACCTAATCTATTATTTATCTCTCTATATCTCTCTATCATGTTGAGTCATTATTAATTCCTGGCAACTCCCTGGACTAATATCTGAAACTATCTTGGCAAAGTTTTCAGAAGTGGTTTACCCTTGCCTGCTCCCTAGAGCTGAGGAAAAGTGACTGGCTCAAGGTCACCCAGCTTGCTTTGTGCCTGAGGCACAATTAGAACTTACACACTTGCATTTTTTAGCCTGGTGCCTTAACCACTACACCAAATCTCCTACCTCAGCATAGACCCACTCTACCAAGAAAGCAACTGATTTGCTATGGTAAAACCTCAGCCTTCTTTACCAAAGATTTTTATACACAATATTATCTGGTAATTGTTTATAGTGGGGAAAATCCTGTTCCAGAAGTTTTACAGAATTTTAAACAATATGGCAGAATTTTCAAGGATTAAGAAACTCTTAATATCCAAGCCAAACTCTATGCCTATTGTCCAAAACCTGCCCAACCACAAGAAGAAAAATTCTCATTTGGATGAATATAATTTTGTATTGTACTGAATAGTCAGTCCCATTTCCCAAGCTAGTATCTTTCCAGATGTTTAGAATTTCAACTCCCAAAATGTTCAACTTCCAACAAGGTTCCATGTTCTTCCTCTAATTTTACTTCTTATTATTCAATCATTTGTTGGGTAATTGAGACAAGCATATGGAATATAGCTTCATGTATTCTATGTCTAACAATCACTTCGTCCATCAATAATTACGTTTACACTGGGAAGTCAAAAATTAATCCAAGCTGAACTGTGGCATAGTAGTTGAGGAGATGGATTATGAGCAGGAACCAGATCCTAGTCTATCCTCAAATCTAGAAGCTTCCCAAGTAACTTTGGAGCAGTCATACCATCCTAGACCATCCTAAATCATGGATTGTTGTTGTGGGGAAAAACAGAACGAGGGAACCCTGCAGTATGTATGCCACATTGACCTACAAAATAAAGGCAAGATATACCATAAATTAAAATAATAAATAAGCTATAAGAGATTCAGGAGCAAACAGGAACTCAGGTTTAGATTATATAGAGCCTCAGTGGCTCAGTGGTTAGAGTGTTGTACTGCAGGCCATTTCTGCTGACTACCGGCTGCCTGGCAGATTTAATCCCATCAGGCTCAAGGTTGACTCAGCCTTCCATCCTTCCGAGGTGGGTAAAATGAGGACCCAGATTGTTGCGGGCAATATACTGACTCTGTGAAACTGCTTAGAGAGAGCTGTAAAGCACTATAAACTGGTATATAAGTCTAAGTGCTATTGCTATTGCTATATACGAAAGAACAAAAAACTACTAGAAGTCCGTTAAAAATATTAGCAGTAGTTTTCTACAATCACAAAAGAGTGGAACAGTATAACTGTATTTAACTAATAGGATTAATAAATTGCTTTTCTATACATGAGTAAACCTCCAAATCATTCTTTAAGCATGTTCTTTTAAAAAAGAGTAATATCCCAACACAATATTTTTTAAAAAAATCCCCCCAAATCCCCAAACATTTATTTATTTATTTATTTGTTGGACTTGTATGCCGCCACATCTCCGAAGACTCAGTGCGGCTCAAAACTAAAACCAGACAACAATAAATAATTAAGAAAGAATTAAATAACGCAAGCCCAATAATTATAACATTCAATTAAAATTTAATTTAAAAAATCCCCCAGGAGGTCACCACAGCCTGGCCTGTTCAAATAACCAGGTCTTCAAGTCGTGGCGGAAGGTGCGGAGGTCAGGGGCCAGACGGAGCCCCAGGGGTAGTTGGTTCCACAGGGCGGGAACTGCCAGAGGTTTCCAGACAAACATCACAGGTTATTAAAAGGAATTCATTTTCTCATGAGCTAGATCTTTGAACCAACTCAGTTCTAATACAGATAACAACAAAACAAACAAACAAACAGGAGCACATGAACTGATTCTGCCTCTCTCAGCAAAAATCCGCCCCTTTGGTGGCAACTTATTTCCAATACCAGGTTGGATGCCTAACTAGCTGAGGTCACTTCATTGTCTGTAAGTTGTTCCCCAAAACATACCAACAGCCATTACAATTGTTTAAATTACCCTCACTTTCGATTTTGTTGGAAGGAAGGAACAACTCTTATCCTTCTACCTGTCACCAAGCACCCATCCTTGAATTTCCAAGGCCAGTTTAGTGTAGTGCTTAAGGCACCCAGCTAGAAATCAGATACTCTTGAGTTCTAAGTGTCAGCAGAATCTCTCTCTCTCAGTTCTCTGAAGACAACAATGGCAATCCACTTCTAAAATTTTGATAAGAAAACTGCAGAGACTTGTCAGGAGGCATTTCTGTGGCTAATGAACTAAAAGGAAGAACGATGAAATAAAAATTCCTACCAAGACTGCATCCCTCATTTCCACCAGGGTCATTCAAGAAGTCCCTCTCTTATAGTACTGTTCTGGGCAGAAATTATCACAGCTCTGAGGAGCAGTAAATCATATTATGCAAACGACACTTCGAAAGGATTACCTCCAACATGCCCGCCAGTGATTGCAAAGCCTCCTTACAGTTCTCACCTCTGAATTCTGATTTCCACTAAGTTGTTCTGGACCCGTCACGGCGAAGCTGAGGGGAAGGAGCGTTCATCCGCTGAGGTTGAGTTCTCCGCTCAGTCCAGCAGACCAAATCGCCCAAAGGAAAACGAGGGTTTCCCCGTTTCCCCGTATTTACTCTGTGGACTGCCAGATTCTTCATTATCCCAAACTGTTGCAAGAACTACTTGTAAGCAGCACATCACAGTTGGAAGATGTAGCGGCATAACGTCACCGCCGCCCACGAATCCAAGACACAAACAAAACACACGCGGGCGCGCGCGCATACACACACACACACACACACACTCCCTCCCTCCCTCCCTCCCACCCAGAAAGACAAGTCTGCCGGGAAGAAAACAGGCAAGGATCTTTTGCAACGGACGAGCATGAAGGGTCTTCTTTCAAACAGGAGTTAATTTATTGGGGGCGAATTGAAACAGGCTTGGGAGATCAAATGGCAGTGAGCTTGTTGCTTCAGGAGCGACGGGGAAAGAAACCTGCACACTCTCCGAAGCTCTGCCTCCAAAGCTACCGGGGCAAATGAAATGCAGCCAAAGTCCCGGTTCAAACACTCACTGAAAAGTACCCCAGAGAAGCAGCGGGATCACTGGCACTTCAGGTCAGATGACTCGCCATCTCCTGTCGGGGCGATGGATGGCCGGAGGCTCTTGCTCCAGGCGCTTCATTCAAGTCTTCCGTTCCCGTTTCAGAATAAGGCTGTTTCTTCCACCCTCGCCAGGCGCAGCAGCGATTCTGGACAAAACCGGCCCTGCGCTTGCTCCGGAGGAGGAAAGGCGAGGCAAATGCCTCTCTGTGCCTCCCTTCTTGCAGGGATGCGGCGGGAACTCGGGTCTCGGGGCCTTGCACGGCCGCCCGGGTGTATGGGCTGCGCCGCGTTGCGTTACTCTGCACACCGACTCCTCCCACCCTCCTTCCGACAGTTGCTCCCCAGTCCGCGAAGACAGGAAGGCGAGGGACGCTCGGAACTGCCACCTGCATCGCCCGCCACGCGCGACGAGACCGCCCCGTCCCTGCCTCACCTGTCCCTTTTGTCGAATCTCATACCTGTAGGTTCGCTGTCACCTGGCCCGGCACCACTCCGCTGAGAAGTTCGCTAAACGGCGACCTGCGGAGCCTGGAGTTCTCGCGTTCAGAGGCCTATCCGGGGGAAATCATCGGTAGAGGGGGATTTATAGAGCCAAGCTGTATATGATAGGTATAGTGACCATGTCCTTTATTATAAAGGATAGTCCTGTATTTCAGAAAGCAGTCTTTTAGATTTATTTGTTTCTCCAAAAGCAACATTTGCCTTTTATTTTCGTCATTTAACTTTTACAGTATACAGGGTACCACTTAATGCAGTCTTTCCCATTCATGTAAAAGATTCTGAAATTGAATTGTCTTTTTAAAGCAAATGTATACATAGTCTTTGACTTTACATATTTATTCTACGATATGGGTTTTTGCAGTTTTTCTTGAATTAGCTGTTGAATTTTCCTTTGTGAAGAAAAGGTACAAATATAAACAATTAGATTTTTCACTATTACGAACTGCTTTTCAGATTTGCCCCTTTTTCAGGTTGTCCTTTACTTTTTTCCAAGAAAATATGGTCACCATAATTATAAGTTAGAAGGCTCTTCATTGTGAAGTATGTAACACATAGGTATGATTGGGCACTAGTACACCATGGATTAATTAAAAGAGCCTTGGTGGCTCAGGCTGTTAAATGCCTAGCACTTAAGTTCCAGCTGCCTACAATTACTGTAGGCTCAAATCCCACCAGGCTCAAGGTTGACTCAGCCTTCCATCCTCTCGGGGTAGGTAAATTGAGGACCCAAGATTGTTGGGGGCAATAAGCTGGCTTTGTAAAAATGCGGCTTAGTAATAAGCGGGCATATACAATGGAATGAAGGCTATTGCTGAGCACACTGGGTTGTATTCCAAAAAATTGTAAGCCGCCCTGAGTTTTCGGAGAAGGGTGGCATATAAATGTAATTTTAAAAAAAATTATCACTCTAAAATTCTGTATTCATATGGGGGGGGGAAGCAGTGGTGGGATTCAATTTTTTTTACTACTGGTTCTGTGGACATGGCTGTGGACATGGCGTGACAGGGGAAGGATACTGTAAAATCTCCAGTCAGAGGTGGGATTTGCCGGTTCTCTGAACTACTCAAAATTTCTGCTACCGGTTCTCCAGAACTGGTCAGAACCTGCTGAATACCACCTCTGGGGGAAGAGAAGGGAAGGGAAGGGAAGGGAAGGGGGAGGGAGGGAGGGAGGAATTTGAACTAGTGGTTAAGGCACCAGACTGAAACAGGGAGACAATGACTTCTAGTCCTACATTAGGGATGAAAGGTGGTTCTCTCAGAAGTGGCTTCCCAGTGTCTCCCACCTAGGCTGACAGAAAGTGATTAGCCCAAATGGGATTAGATAGAACTAAAACATGCTTACTGAGAGGACCATTATCAACATTTTGCAGTCATGTGGAGGGAAATGTGAGAGCTGCATGCTGACTCATAGTCTTCCACAGACACAAGTAGATTAGAAAAACATTCACCTTGGCACAGTAAAACTTGATTCTCATGCATGGTGGGGAATTTGAAATAGTCACATGTTTACTCTTTCATTACACTGTTGTGTGCTGCTTGTATTTTTCCACAGTTAAATCTTCAATAGCCCCTATTGTACGTTTCCAAATATCTTTTCAAATCTAATGTGTAAGCTCTGTGACAATGATCAGCAATCATCAGCATTAAAAGACCCACAGGGAGGAAGAATACCATGACTATCCAAGCCTTTGATCTTTTATTCGACCTTCAATATCTTTTGAATGAATCTATATTTTAATTTCACAGGAGCATGTGTGAAAAATCCTGAAATAAAATTCTTTCATGATTTAAAAAAATTATCTTTGTTCGGGATGTGGAAGGCGGAGAGGTAAGTGTCATTGTCTTCCACTGCTAAAAATATAATTCTAGTTTTTAATCATTCATTTCCTTTAGCTATGGGAAAAACAATATTGGGACAAGTAATGCTAAAATGTGGAAATGAACCAATTTTTAGCATAACAGAAGTAACTGCCAAAAAGTAAGGCTGACATTCCTTCCTGAGTTCCCAGGTAGAGCATTCTAATGTATTTTGTGGATTGCTGAGCACCTATTTATAGTTATGATTTTAATTTTGTTTAGTATACAATGCCCAGAATTGCAACTATTTGAGTTGGGTGGCCATGCCAATCTCATAAATAAATAAATCTTCCTCTTGCATACAGTTTTCTTGTCTATGTTGAGCTATACAGAGGCCTAAGAGCTACCTTGAGTTGCCTATGATTTCACAAACGTGTCCACATAACTGTCTTGGCAACTGGGCAGGTTTGCCCATATCTTGGCTATTTTTAACTTCTAATCTTGCCTGCACCATCATCCCGCAAGATTTCCTGATATGATCCTGCTTGGCTTTTTCAGGGTCATCAAAGTTGGTAGATTCTGTTTTCATAAAATATGAGCAATATTGAGATGCCATTACATGTCCCATCCTTCACATGGGGCCCTCTTTAACATATAAAGGATATCCTACAAGGTGAGATCTTAGCATCTATTCTTACATTTAAAGCTTTATGGATTTGTCTTGTGCTGCCAGTCATTCTTTCTCAGCCATAGGAAGGGGGACAAGGGCAAACCATTTCTGAAATCTTGCCAAAAAAAACTGCAGGAATTTGTCCAGGCAGTCTCAGGAATTACAGACTTTAAAGCACAAAAAATAAGTAAACTAAAAATTAGTTTGGAGTACTTAAGTAGGTGTCAACAAGTAACCAACTTTAGATTATCTTAGAAGGATAAGATAGAATAGGGTAGGATAGAACAGAACAGAATTCTTTATTGCCCAAGTGGAATTGGACACACAAAAATTTTGTCTCCAGTGCCTAAGACAAACAGTTATAGAGGTACAAATGACAGACTCAATAATTCCTCTGTAGAATTATACCAGCAGCTTCTTGGGCAGTTTGAGCTTTTTGAATTGGTGCAGAAAGAACATACTTTATTGTGGTATTTTGATGACGTTTTTGATGTTAGGTGTCCATTTCAAGTCCTGGGAGATTATAGAACCCAGAACCTTGATGATCTCTATTGTTGATATTGTGCTTAGTATTGTAAGAGGTGGTAGAATAGAAGGACTTCTCCTAAAATATAATTTCTACCGTTTTGTGTGTGTTCAGTTCATTCTGGTGCAGAATGCGGCCGCGCGGGCTGTGATGGGGGTGCCCCGATACTCCCATGTTACACCCCTCCTGTGCGACCTGCATTGGTTGCCGGTTGCCTTCCGGGTTAGTTTCAAGGTGCTAGTAACAACTTATAAAGTCCTAAATGGCTTGGGGCCAGGGTACTTGCAGGAACGCCTCCTGCCAGCATCACATTCCGATCACCCAGTACACTCCCATAGGCGGGGCCTCCTTGGGATACCGTCGGTTAGGCACTGTCGACTGGTGGTGCCCAGGGGTAGGGCCTTTTCTGTGGGAGCGCCCGCCCTATGGAACCAACTCCCCATGGACCTCCGTTTGGCCCCCGATCTCCGCTCCTTCCGCCGGGACCTGAAGACCTGGCTGTTTCAACAGGCCGGTCTGGACTGACTCCAAGGGTGTGGGTGGTTTTTTATTTGTCTTAATTTAAATTTTAATGATCAATTAGGCTTGTATTGGTTTAATGTCTTTTTATTGTAATTGTATTGGGTTCTTATTGTTCGCCGCCCTGAGTCCTTAGGGAGAGAGGGCGGCATACAAGTCTAATATAATAATAATAAATAATAATGATTGTACTGGATGCACCACAGGGCCAGTTGTTCAAATTCCAATCTGTATGGAGATTCATCGTCATCTCAAATGAGACCAATGACTGTTGTATCATCTTCAAACTTCAGTACTTTAACAGAGGCATCCTTTGAAACGCAGTCATTGGTATAGAGAGAGAAGAGCAATGGAGAGAACACATAGCCCTGGGGACTACCTGTGCTAATTGTACAGGCATCACCTGATGCTTCTTATCTGTTAGAAAGCTTATAATCCACTTACAGGTGTGGTCAGGCACAGCTAGCTGAGTCACTTTAGTGAGAAGAATATCGGGAATGATGGTTTTGAATGCTGGGCTGAAGTCTACAAAAAATGGAGCCTGGCAAAGGCCCTTGGAGATTCAAGATGTTGTAAGATGTAGTGCAGTTCAATATTAACAGCAGCATCTGCCGATCTATTTGCTTGGAAGGCAGTTTGCAAGAGGTCTAACAGCGGATCCGTGTTAATTTCCAGGTGAGCCAGCACTAACTTTTTGAAGGTTTTCATAACTACCGATGTCAGAGCAACCGGAAACTAGGAATTGTTGACCTGGCTTAATCCTAGGACTACAGGCTAGACTGGAAAGTTGACAAAAATTCCTGGACGACAAAGACAAATGCTCTCTGTAACAGATCATTTCTGTGACTCAGCAGGGTGTTGCCTTTGCCTTCTTATCCTCTCTAAAATCTTGCTTGCAAAGGGTGTGTTGTTCTTGTCATTCCTTGACTATTACTTACTATAAGGATTTTTTGAATAAATCCAATAATCAGAACGCTTTATAACTACAATGACATTTCTGTGGCATCTACTCAGGCAGGCAGCTGTCAGCCTTCCTTAGTTGTACTATGATTTAGAAAATTACATTAGGTCTTTATTGCAGAGATTATTCAATTCACAAATAATTTTTGAATGTTTCAAATATCCTGTTTGCCATTTGAATTTTCTATTTTTGAGTGCTGGAAAGTTGACTATCTCTGGCAAGTCTGTCTTTTATAATTTCCCTATTTGATGCCTGGGAGACCTGCCACAATCTCTACGGTAGTATAATTTTTGGCCCTTGGATATGAGTGCTGGGATTCACAACCCAAAAATGGATTGACCACATCCTTTCCAATCCTCATCTTTCCATCTAAACCCTTTCATTCCCTTTTCTCAATCTGTTGTCTGTTAGCCAGTTACAAGGTCAACCAACAATCACAATCATTTCAACTAAAGATCATACAACTTGACTCTAAACCATTTGTTTTTTCTAACTTTTAGTTAGCTCCTTACAGGTGAAACTTGAAAAATTAGAATATCGTGCAAAAGTTCATTTATTTCAGTAATTCAACTCAAAAGGTGAAACTAATATATGAGATAGACTCATTACATGCAAAGCAAGATAGTTCATGCCATGATTTGCCACAATTGTGATGATTATGGCTTAACAGCTCATGAAAACCCCAAATCCACAATCTCAAAAATTAGTATATTACATGCAATCAATAAAACAAGGATTCTACATAGAACAATATCAGACCTCTGAAAAGTATAAGCATGCATATGTACTCAGTACTTGGTTTGGGCCCCTTTTGCAGCAATTACTGCCTCAATGCGGCGTGGCATGGAAGCTATCAGCCTGTGGCATTGCTGAGGTGTTATGGAAGACCAGGATGCTTCAATAGCAGCCTTCAGCTCTTCTGCATTGTTCAGTCTCATGTCTATCTTTCTCTTGGCAATGCCCCATAGATTATGAGGTTCAGGTCAGGCGAGTTTGCTGGTCAATCAAGCACAGTAATCCCACGGTCATTGAACCAGGTTTTGGTGCTTTTGGAAGTGTGGGCAGGTGCCAAGTCCTGCTGGAAAATGAAGTCAGCATCTCCATAAAGCTCATCTGTGGAAGGAAGTATGAAGTGCTCCAAAATCTCAGGGTAGATGGCTGTGTTGACCCTGGACTTAATGAAGCACAGTGGACCAATACCAGCAGATGACATGGCTCCCCAAATCAACACAGACTGTGGAAACTTCACACTGGACTTCAAGCATCTTGCAGTGTGTGCCTCTCTATTCTTTCTCCATACTCTGGGTTCTTGGTTTCCAAATGAGATGTAAAAGTTGCTCTCATCAGAAAAGAGGACTTTGGACCACTGAGCAACAGACCAGGTCTGTTTTTCTTTAGCCCAGGTAAGATGCTTCTGACATTGTTTGTTGTTCAGGTGTGGCTTGACAAGAGGAATATGACATTTGAAGCCCATGTCCAGGATCCGTCTGTGTGTGGTGGCTCTTGATGCACTGACTCCAGCCTCAGTCTACTCCTTGTGAAAGTCCCCAACATTTTTGAATGGCCTTTTCCTGACAATCCTGTCCAGGCTGCGGTTATCCCTGCTGCTTGTGCACCTTTTTCTTCCACACTTTTCCCTTCCACATAACTTTCTATTCATGTGCTTTGATACAGCACTTTGGGAACATCCAACTTCTTTTGCAATTACCTTTTGAGGCTTTCCCTCCTTATGGAGGATGTCAATGATGGTTTTCTGCACAACTGTCAGGTCAGCAGTCTTTCCCATGATTGTGATTCCTACTGAACCAGACTGAGAGACCATTTAAAGGCTCAGGAACCCTTTGCAGGTGTTATGGCTTAATTAGCTGATTAGAATGGGACACTTTGAGCGTAGAATATTGCACCTTTTCACAATATTCTAATTTTCTGAGATTGTGGATTTGGGGTTTTCATGAGCTGTAAGCCATAATCATCACTAATTAATGGCAAATACACAGCTTGAACTACCTTGTTTTGCATATGTAATGAGTCTATCTCATAATAGTCTTTTAAGTTGCATTACTGAAATAAATGAACTTTTGCATGATATTCTAATTTTTTGAGTTTCACCTGTAGTTTTAGTTCCATTATTTAGTTTCTTAGTTTTAATTATTTTTAGTTCCTTTGTTCCTTATTATTATAATTCCATATCGATAGATCTGTTCATCTTGCACCAACAAGCAGGAAATGGCTAAATAAGGAACTTAGATGTATGGACTTGTGATTATCTTGATTAACTGAAATTATATTTTGATACCAGACTATCTGAAGAAAGGTCCATAGCCTATATATCTAATCCATGATTAGATCAAAATTTTCTATTAGCACTATAGCATAGAGTTCTGTATAATTTGATGGGAGAAAAGGTCATACTTCACCCTCGAGTTCAAGTGCAGGGCTGTCCTCCAAAATATGAAGAGTAGAGAATAGGAGAAAATAGTGGCAAAATAAGACAAGATTTAAAAATTAAATTGACTTTTTATCATATTAAAAAGTATAATAGCAATAGCACTTAGACTTATATACCGATTTATAGTGCTTTATAACCTTCTCTAAGTGGTTTACAGAGTCAGCATATTGTCCCCAACAATCTGGGTCCTCATTTTACCCACCTCAGAAGGATGGAAGGCTGACCTGCTTGGGCAAGCATGCTGAAAGCAGGAAGAGCACGCATGCATGTGCAGCAGAAATGAGCTGTGACAATGGCTTGCATGTCCAGAGAGAGGGCTCTACATGCCACCTCTGGCATGCCATAGGTTCGCTATCACAGATCTAGGGGCTGTACACAAAAGTTCATGGGGCATATCAAGAAAGCAGAGTATAGGGCAGTGATGGCGAACCTTTTCAGCACCGAGTGCCCAAACCGGAACGTACATGCATGCATGCACATGCATGTGCACGTGCCAAGCACTGGAAACCGAAGACCAGCTGGCCGGTGCGTGCATGCCTGTTTTTTGGCCATTTTGGGGGCCATTTTCAGGCCATTTTGGGGGTCATTTTTGGCTGTGTTCTGGCTGTTTTGGGATTGTTTTTGGGCCATTTTCAAGCTGTTTTTTGGTCTGAAAAATGGTCTGGAAATGGCCTGGAAAAAGCCCAAAAAGTGGCCTGTTTTTTGGCCATTTTCCGATTCTCTGTCACCCGCAAGGACCAGCTGGCTGGTGCGCATGTGCATTGCAGAAACCAGAAGAGCAGCTGGCGACGGCGCACGTGCCCACAGAGAGGGCTCTACGTGCCACCTCTGGCACACATGCCATAGGTTCACCATCACGGGTATAGGGCAAACTAGAAACTTGCTGAGCTGTCCTCTTTCCACTAGAAAAACAACATTTAAAATTGGAAAGACAATTTACTTGATTTCCGATTAAGAGAGCATGGATGGCGGCATAAAAATCTATATGTGAGAGGCTTTTGCATGACAAAGGCTATGAAAAAATAGCTGCTTTTCACAAGATAGATTATAATCATTTCCTGACTATCCTCTGCTATGCCAGCAGCTTTTCAATATTGGAATAATACTATTATTCTCATCTATTTACTATTTTCATCTGGGTTTTTTCCCCAAGGGTGTGATGTTTTTTGTACATATTTTATAGCTTCAGATTTTTGGCACGCTCTGTCCAACAACTTTGGAGTGCTGTACTTACTCCTCCTCTGTATCTTTTCATCTCAGACAGGATTTTTTAAAATTGAATTTGGTTCTCAGCACTGCCATTCTGATCTGTTGTATACTTCAAATGTCACACACAATTTACAAGAACAAAGTCCCAAATTATTCCAAGAGGTAGGCAACATACAGCCTGGACTCCCATATTACTCCGGCTCTTCTGAATTTAAAAAGGGGAGATCTAGAGTATTGATTCTATAGTAATTTGTACCATGAATATCCCTCAGTAGAAAAGATTTCCAGTTTCATCTTGAAAACTGCTTTCCTTGACAAAAAGGAGAAAAGGGAAATTCTGTTCTTTCAAATATCATCTGAATCTCATATGAGGCAGAGAAAAAGCAGAAGCAAGAATGTTATGATGTAGCACAAGGGAAATGTTCTGGGGACTCCATTTAAAGTTACTAACTATGCTTCCAGCCAAGGCTTTGATGGTGTGACTGTCTTCATGAGTGGGATCAGAAGAAAAGAAGTTGGGCATTCTGATACAAATCAGTGTTTATTGCAAAATTTATTAGACTCTGTGTAAAAAGAGAAGCACTATTTTTACTCCAAATATTGTTTCATGATAGTTTATGACTCTTATGTGAAACTTAAACATAACACTGATCTGTGAAAGCATTCAATTTATATAGCCAACCATTTCCACTTTTATAGTATGTGACTCTAGCAGAATCTACTGTTTACATTATGGAGGGTCTCTGCCTATGTAGTTGAACTTCATATGGTAACAATAGAAGCCATGTACTTTATTTGAAAACGGAATCAGAGTACAATTTCTTGAATCCAGGAAGGTGAGATATCTGGTTACAATACTGCAAATCTTAAATCCAGAAAGGAACTTCCAGCTAAATAAAAATGAGCAGAGTATTTACTTGTCAGAGAACATCAATAGCAAAAGATAGTCAAGATAGTCAATACAGATGCACAGGGAGGGAAGGAAGGACATTACTTTGATTTTTCATTTTTGATTCAGTTTCTCAATTTCTCAATAGAGTTGAGAAATATTTTGGTTGACATTAAAAATAACAAAATCCAATTAATCATTATGAAGAAGTTATACCATGACTGTCTTTGATCAGCTTATGCCTACATACAGTATATTTTCAACTTTGCCCAGCCTTCATTCATTGCAGTATGTTGGGGCAGCAATTTTCTGCATCCTGGCTGAGATTCTGAGAACTCCGGTTTCAATTCATCCAGGCCAAGGAGCCTTGGATTGGGAAAAAAACGTGTAGTCCCATGATGGCGAACATATGGCATACGTGCCGGAAGTAGTATGCAGAGTCATTACTGCCGGCACACGCGCACTCACCCAGGAAAGATCTTCTGCGCATGCGCACGCGCCGACTGCCCGATAGCTGATTGTCGGGTATCTGGTGCATATGTGCAGGGGCGTGGCACCGCACAGGAGATGCTCGCACATGCACAGCACGCGGGGTGCATGGGGGGTCACACGCATGTGCAGAAGCACGCAGTGTGGATCACACGAGTTGCATGCACATGCTCAGGAGGCATGGGGGGCCACGTGCATTACCTTCTGGGTGATGGCACGCGAGCACGAGCAGGCAAGCATGCATGCAATTATTGGCACGGGAGTCCAAAAAGGTTAACCTACTACTGGTGTAATCCAATGCTTACCTTGCCAAGCCCTCTTTCAATTATAAAATCCATGCAGGATGAATGGCCATGTTATCGGTCTCCCACAATTGTTGGATCATTACTTTCATTCAGGGCTGCTAATCAGTCTACATACTTCCACACCCTGTTATACAATATACAGAACAGCTCATTAATGCTGATGCAAACATTTGGGTCCCAACTTTTGTGTGTCTTGATTGATATGGCTGTGTTTAGCCTTATATGCTGAAGTTAATGCAGAATGTCATATCAGCATGAGAGCAAGATAATTTCTTTTCATATGTTTGCTTATCCAGGGTTCCTAAATTAAGAAATCTTAAAGTAGAACAGTTACTGTTCTAATGCTTTTCCTTTGCTTTACTTCTCTCTGTTGAGTGGTGAATAAGATTTAGACAGTTACTTGCTTTATGAATATCTCAGGATATTGTTGCAAGATCATCCAGTCTGAGTCAGTCACCAGGACCAAAGGTTTATTCTTCCAAGTTTTGGGGTTTATGCTAAAGCCCATAATAAGGGGACTTCTTTCTCTCTGGAATATGTTATTTGTTTGCATGAGGAAATTTGCCATGATAGGAAACTGAAAACGACTACAATATAACTGATTCACTTTTCCCAAAGCATCCTTGGGCATAAGAATAGCAATAAGATAAGAATAGAAAGGACTGGAGAAAAATCACAGAATACAAAACCTGCAAACAGAAGTAGAATGACTGTGGCAAATAAAGTAAAGATGATACTAACAATGATTGGTGCCTTAGGTGCAATCCTGAAACATCAGGACCACTATTAGCATTGACCAAATCCCCATCAGTCAATTGCAAAAGATAGTTTCACTTGGAAAGCTTATATCCTGAGACAATATCTTTAGCACCATCAAACAACATTTTACTATCCTGGGTCCTTGGGAAGGATTCGATAGGTGGACAAAATTGCCATATTCCGTCTAAACAGATGGAGATGGAGCAGATGGAGGGCCAGCCACTCCGAATTCGACCGTGTCCAGTTGCGATCCTATATCAGGACCTATCTGGAAGCAATCAGGGCGGCGAGGCGTGCTTACTTCTCCGCTCTGATTGCGTCTGCCGATGATCGCCCTGCTGCCCTGTTTCAGGTGACCCGCTCCCTCCTTCAATTGAGGGGGGGGGAATGACCCGTTGCAGGGCAGAGCAGAGGAATTTAGCTTACATCTGGCGGATAAGGTCGCTCGAATTCGTGCTGGCTTGGACTCTGACTGGCAGTGGTCTGATGATGGGGTGGCGGTGAGTCTGGTGGAACCTATCTGGGTTGAGTTTGACCTGGTCTCCCTCAATGAGGTGGACAGGATCATGCGGAGGCTGTCTTCCACCACGTGTTTATTGGACCCGTGCCCTTCCTGGTTGGTGTATGCCTCCAGGGAGGTTACGTCTTGCTGGCTCCAGGCAGTTGTTAACGCTTCTTTGAGTGAGGGAGTCTTTCCTGCCGCCTTGAAAGAGGCGGTGGTGAGGCCCCTCCTCAAGAAGCCTGCCTTGACCCGGCCGTTTTGAACAACTATCGTCCTGTCTCCAACCTTCGCTTTTTAGCGAAGGTTGTTGAGAGCGTGGTGGTTCAGCAGCTTCCCTTGTTCCTGGAGGAAACGAGTATTTAGATCCGTATCAGTCGGGCTTCAGGGCGGACACAGCACGGAGACAGCATTGGTCGCACTGATGGATGATCTCTGGAGGGCTCGGGACAGGGGTTTTCCTCTGTCCTAGTCCTTTTAGATCTCTCAGCGGCTTTCGATACCATCGACCATGGTATCCTTCTGCAGCGGCTTAGAGGATTGGGGGTGGGGGAACCGTTTTGCGTTGGTTCTCCTCCTTCCTCTCGGGCGCGCAGTCGGTGTTGGCAGGGGGCAGAGGTCGGCCCGAGACCCCTCACTTGTGGGGTGCCGCAGGGGTCTGTCCTTTCGCCTCTCCTGTTCAATATCTACATGAAACCGCTGGGCGAGATCATCCGAGGTTTTGGGGTGAGGTATCATCAGTATGCTGATGATACCCAGCTTTATATCTCCACCCCAGACCAGATCAGTGACGCTCTGTCCGTGATGTCCCGGTGCCTGGAGGCGGTATGGGTCTGGATGGGTAGTAACAGGCTTCAGCTCAACCCCACCAAGACGGAGTGGCTGTTCTTACCGGCATCTCGGTCTTTATTGGATGTACCATCTTTGGTCATGGGGGAGAGGTGTTGCCCCGTGGATAGGGCGAGAAACCTGGGTGTCCTCCTGGACTCACAGCTCGGTTTGGAGGAGCATGTGGGAGCTGTGGCCAGGGGGCTTTTGCCCAGGTTCGGCTGGTTCGCCAGCTTCGCCCTTATTTGGACCGAGATGCCCTTGACGGTTACTCATGCGCTTGTCACCTCTAGGATTGACTACTGCAATGCTCTCTACATGGGGCTTCCCTTGCGGACGGTCCGGAGGCTTCAGCTGGTGCAGAATGCAGCCGCGGGCTGTGATGGGGTATCCCGATACTCCCATGTTACACCCCTCCTGCGCGGCTTGCATTGGTTGCGGTTGCCTCGGGTCGCCTTCAAGGTATTAGTTACAACTTATAAAGCCCTTAATGGCTTGGGTCCAGGGTACTTGCGGGAACGCCTCCTGCCAGCATCACTCTCCGATCGCCCTGTTCGCTCTCATAGGAGGGGCCTCCTTGGGGTGCCGTCAGTCAGACATTGTAGGCTGGCGGTCCCCAGGGCTAGGGCCTTCTCTGTGGGAGCACCTGGCCTTTGGAATCAGCTCCCCATGGATCTCCGTTTGGCCCCTGACCTCCGCTCCTTCCGCCGGGACCTGAAGACTTGGTTGTTCCAACGGGCCGGCCTCGAATGACCCGGGGGGGGGTTGGGTTTTATTCTAACTTTATTTGGCTTGTTTAGTTGTTTAATTCTGTTTTATTGTAAATTTTTCTCTGTTTTAATGTTCGCTGCCCTGAGTCCTTAGGGAATAGGGCGGCATACAAGTCGAATAAATAAATAAATAAATAAATAAATAAACAAACAAACAAACATCTGTCTGATTCTCCAACCAATCAAAATAATTTATGTCCCCTGACTCTCAATGATTTCTCAAAGATTCACTACAAAGACAGTCCAATCTTTGTATTAATAAAAATTGGGTGACTGAACCTAATTAAACTGGGAAATCTCTGATATTATAACATTCTTAAGTAATTGGTTTTTTTTAAAATGCAATGAATGTGGTTTAGAAAGCTTTCAGTCTGAGTAGGAAAATAGTGTATTTTCACCAAAAATTCATACTTCTGGATGGATCAATGTGACTAAATCTCCAAATCATAGTGTAGACACAAAAATATCTCTGATTAATGTAATCATTAGAAATATGGTGCCCCAAACATTGTCTTAAAATTACTAGTGGCTTTTAATATTTTTAAAAAATTTAATATAATTTCATTTTTCTTTTTATATTTTAGCTATACAGGGCCTTGGTGGCATTCATCAAACCATGCTATATATTATATTGCTCCTTTCTTGCCTCCCTGCTTCCTCTTTTCTTGCCTCCTCTCCCACTTCCTTAATTCCTTTTTTCCCTCCCTCCCTTTCCTGTCACAGTTCTTTTATGTATACTCAAATCAATGGGCTCTAAAAATCAAGACCAACACAATCACACAGATCCTTATGCAACACACACACACAAAGGCTACTACTCACTGATTACTACTCTGTTCTTTCCTACTCCTACTATATCTCTTACTACTACTTCAGTTGCTACTCCTTGTGAGTCCTACTGCTAGAGAGCAGTATCTTTTTCTATCTACTTTAGGCTGTTATACACACACCCTTCCCTCCCTTTCACATACCTGCCCCCAGCTGCCTCTCTGCTTTTATACTCAACAATTGCTGAGTTGGCTAGGGAGAGGCCTTAAAGGGATAGCTGCTGGCCATTTGGTAGGTAGCCTGCCCTTTCCACACCTCCCTCCGTTTCATTACCTTCCTTCTTTCTCCCTTCTTCCAGCATTCTTTTCTCCTTCTCTCCCTCCCTTCCTTGCACTGTTCCTCCCTCTTCATCCTTCCTTCCATTTCTTCTTCACTGTTTCTCTTCCTTCCTTCCTTCCTTCCTTCCTTCCTTCCTTCCTTCCTCCCTCCCTCCCTCCCTCCCTCCCTCTGTTCTCTCTTTCATCACTCTTCCCTTCTTTCTCACACTGTTTATTATACATAAATATATCAGATAACCTTTTTTGTGAAAAAGAGTTTTTATTTGCGGAAATCTGGTGTAATAGAAATCAGTGGGATATGCTCATCTCTGAGTATAAATTACGAAAAAAAAGAAAGACCAAACTAAATTCTTTTCATCAAGGAGTGAAAAATATACAATAAGTTCAAAAGGGATTGATTCTAGCAAAGAAATTGCTCTTAGTGAGAAGATTCTGAAATCTTGCTTTGTTCCCGCAGACTAAAATAAATGATCGAGGTAGAGAATTTTTAAAAATTCACAGAGAATCTAGGGTCTAGACAATGCTACGTACAGACATTGGGCAAATTGGGCAGATACTCAGATCCTGAGATGAAGCAGGGCACTTGGGAAACTGTTTTCACTGGCTTAAAATAAAGTGAATGGGCCAATATAAGCTTAGTTCACATCCTGACTGAAACTGTTTTTGCAAATGCAGAGGGAAAAAGAGGCTTAACCCAGGGGCAGAAAATTGCGGGGAGGGGCTAGAAAAAGGATGTGTGAGATTTGCAATCAGGCCACCATTAGTCACCCAAACCACAGTCTAATTGAGAAATAATGGGATGAAGAAACCTAAGTTTTGCTACCTGTTTCTTAGTATTTTATCTCTGTCCATCTGTCTCTGTTCCTCAGTGCTGTGTTAGGTGGCCAGTCCATCCTAGCAATTTATTTTTTATTCCATTTGATCTGTCCTGTCTTTTGCTATTTATTCATTCCTTTCTTTATTTCACCAGTCTTGCTTGTTCTAAAACATATTCATTTATTAACCTACAGTTCTACTCAAGCGAGTACTTGCCAGAGAAAGTCAATTGTTGTTTATCCTTCTCAAATAATTATTTAGAAATCACTGAAACCATTCTCCATTCCAATTTGTCCTTCCTTTGCTATCCTGTTTATATTTTAGTTGACTGCCTTGTTTCCCCATATTATTTCCCCAATACTTGTCACCTTCTATCCCTGCCATTTTTATCTACTATTAAAGGAATAGTAGGATATTCAGCAGGTAGCCATAGTCTCACTGACTTTGTGGCTCAGAACTTGTATGGATGCCAATTCTTCAGGGTAGTTCATGTTAGGAAACCGATTCTATTAGTATAACTGGAATTGTACTTTATTTTTATAGGTTATAGTAACAGAATCTTGAAAACTTGACTCTGTTTTGCCTTCCTTTCCTCTTCTATCCCTGTGAATTAGGGTAGAAGCAGGCTGAGTTCTTAAACATTTTCCTTGTTTCCCAGACTCAACATGTTTCTGTGACAGACTCTGCATAGCTTCTCCAAAGCCATCTCTATGGCTTTCTACAATGAGAGTCCTTATTAGTGGAAATCTCAGGGCTTTGGGATAGAATGGGAATTCAGATTATTCTGAAGGAAATCAATGGCAAACCACTTCTGTATTGTTGCCAAGAGCCTTCCATTAATATAAACATGAATTTACCAAGAATCAAACTCAACTCAAGGGAGTTTTTACCTGTATTAAAGGTATGTAGCCTGACATTTGTTGCACTGATGTTTTTATGACATTTGACACATCTTGCCTCCTAAAGGTCTAGTTTGAGATAGTTGCCTCTGTTTGCTACGTTATGGAAAAATGCAATCCATTTTTCAGTCCCTCTCCAGATCCAGGAATCAAGTCAGATCACACTATCTATGAAGTAGCTAATATTTTTAGACTAGTTCAAAACATTCAGATTAGGCTACTGAGCCGTCCTAGTCTCTGCACAACAAATTCTAAGATGCATTCCAAATCTAAAGTGAAAGTCATACAGTGTGTTGCTGAAGCAACATATGAAATTGGAAAACAGACAAAGATGTTCAACAGGATCACAATAAGAAACTATTAAAACACAAACGGACTATAAAACAGGAAGTTGGATCAAAAATTCAAGAGGGACTAATCTGTTTCTAAACACCGGAGCAGGACGAGTTCCCTTCATATAGTAATAAAAGGTAAAGTTGAATAGTTACCATGGATTAGAAAACATACTGTCAGCTTTAAGAAGAGATGCATGTGGGACAGCATCAAGTTACAAGAAAAAGAATACGTTCTTTAGAAAGTGAAATGCCCAAATGAGAAAATGCCCAAATGAGGAAATAAATAACTACTTTGTTTCTTTGAGTCAAACAGACTCCTGGTGACTGCCTGGACAAGTCCCTGCTGGTTTTTTGTCAAAACTTTTGGAAGTGGTTTACCCTTACCTTCTTAGGTTTGAGAGAAAGTGATTGTCCCAAGATGACCCATCTGGCTTCATGCTTAAGGCAGGACTACAATTTACAAATGTTCCAGTTACTAGCTGGAAGCCTTAACCACTACAGCAAATTGGCTTTCCAAATGAGGAAAGCAAACTGGCAAATGTGCAAGATACATAAGAAAAACGTTTCAACCAACTTTTGAGGAACATACCATTAAAGACCACCATATCCATTGAAGAACGTATCATTAAGAACCAGTATTTTGAGGACCCTGTTATTAAAGACCAACAACTAAAAAATATCAACAAATCCGATTGGACTGATAATTGGATCTATGAAGAGACCATATAGACACTGAAGGAAGACTATAGAGGATCTTCTGACACGGGCATCCTCTGACATATCCGGCCATCAGTCTAGTGCCCCACTTGCCACTTCCCCTCCTCAGTAATAAATAGAGCATTATAAATGCTTACAAGAGCCAGTTGTAAGATAACAGTTAAGGTATCAGGCTAGAAATTGAGACATGGTAAGTTCTAGTTCTGCCCTAGGCACAAAACAAGATGGGTGACCTTAGGCCAGTCAATTTGTCTCAGGCCTAGGAAGCAAACTACTCTGAAAAAAAAACTTGCCAAGAAAACTGCAGGGACCAGAACAGGCAGTTTCAGAGTCAAGTTTGACTCGAAGGCACTATGATTGCATACAATACCTTTCTATGATTCTTCCAAATAAAATCTCTCAACACACCCAGCTATTTTCAATGTAAACCTAGCAGGTGAAAAATAATGGATGTTATCCTGTTTCTTAAACATGAGCTGAATTGTAATACAAACAACCATAACTGGTTTTTAAAGACACTTCTGTTGCTCCAGGCTTCACTGCTGAATCATTCTATTACTATGAAGATAATGGTCATTATACCACTTCCCCTCATTGCAATAAAATATTTCCAGATTCTTTGTTTACACAGGTCCAGCTCAGTACCAAGGACCCCAGAGTTCAAACCTGAGCTACAAATATTTTCTTCAATCAGAATTTGGTTTGCATTTGGTGTTTCCTGGGAACTTTTTTCATCTTCTCAGTCTAGCTAGCTTATAACCATGTGATTTCCCTAGTGATCTCCCACCCAATTGTTTATCAGATTCAATTCTGCTTACCTAAAGTCAGGAAGTTTTTTTTAATGGGTGAGAAATGTATGGAGGATATGGCTAGTTATGACTACCAGTGAAAATAGCTGAGATATTTTATAACCTGTATCCTCATGACAAAGGTAGACGGTTTGTAGAAATTAAGCATTCAGATTGCATTTACAATGTAAATAGCAACCTTGTAGGATAAAATATTGAGGTAGTTTGATAAGATCAGGAACAAGGTATTACAGAAAAAAGGAAGTAATTTTCCTTCCAATTAAGATGGTTCTGATATCTATCCTCCATCATCCAGTTGGGTTTGGCTCTGAAGAGCTCTCAGTTGGCCTTTTCCCATACAAATTAAAATTTAAACAGAAACAGATGAAGAAATGCTCCCCCTCCTGGAGAGAAACTAGACTATTTTTAGAGAACTGGAAATATTGCTGATGCTTTCACTTAGGTAGCTAGCTGCTACATTACATAGGAATAACGGTTATTTTTCCACATCTTGTTCTCTTTTATTCAAAGACAAATTTGGGTTAAGAATTGTGAAGCCTTGAATAAGGGGGTTCAAAAATCCAAACAAACCCTAGATGGCAGCAAGCATTTTGGATTTTCTAAATTCCATTCCCAGTGGGTATCCGAATCTTTGCAGATCAGATTTAATACTTAAATCAAGGGTTAATCACAATGAAAAACTCTGCAATGTAACTTGCAGATAGTTCTCTTAATAACAATTTTTGTATGAGTTTTGTAGTACTACTGAACACCCTAAGGTGACTTTAAAATGCTTGAGAAAAGCTGAAATAACACAATTTATTAAAATCATAAGCTTGCTTTTTTGTAGAAATTTCCGTTTGAATTACAATGTTGAAACACTTTTTTTTATCATTATACCATAATATTTCATGAAATATTTTCTGAAGAATACAGAAAAGAAGCAGCAGAGTCTTTTAATAAAACAAAGACAACGGGATAAAGAACTACAAACGGATCGTCCAACAATAGTTTGAATTAAGGTCTACAAATAAACTACGCTTCCTATTATACATACGGAAAGCAAAGTTACTCCGCCTTTTCCGGTTGACTGTACCATTGAAGAATTTTTTTTTTTTGTCTCTCTCAAGCAAGTATTCTATCTCCCGTGTGATTTTTTTTCTGTTTCAATTTAAGTGGGGGAACCGGGGGAACCATACTTCTTCCAAGTGAGACTTTAGTTTATAAATGGAAAAATGGATAATTCAAACCAAAATCCGAATAATTGAATTTCAGACACTACAGCTCCCACAATACCTTTCGCCAAAATATACACGCATTGAACTCACCCGCATAGCCTTCTCTTCATTGATTGGCGATTATTTCGGAACGTTCGCGCCAATAGAGTAAAATGTGGGTGATTTTATTGGTCGCTGGGTGCAAGAACTGTGAGACGTCGGGGAGGAGGCAGAACCGCCGTGTCGTTTGGCGGGAAAAAGGGTCAGGTTTTCGCGCCAAGTACAGTTATAAGGAAGAGTTGTAGTGACGTTGCTTGTTTAGGCGCCGAAGCCAAAAAAATTCCTAGGGAGGAATTGAGTCTGAGATGGCAGCGCCCGCGCCAACTACTTTGGATGATGCGGAATTGCGAGAAGCTCAGCGAGATTACTTGGACTTTTTGGATGATGAGGTGAGCAGGGGTCGGAGAGTTTGTGCTTACCCAGGCGACAGTCTTGCTGCTAAGCCGTAAAAATGCTTATTGTCAAGATCTTACCGTGTATGTAATGGAGATCATTCAGAAAAATCACTTTTCTGCAAAACAATGGGTAGAGTCTACTTCGTGAGGAGTTAAAATGGAATTAGATAATTTATTTTCTAATGGAGACAAAGCTTTCTGCTCAGATGAAGTTGTATTACAGCATCTGGTAGAAATATCATTTAACCTGATAGTTTCAATCTGTTTCGTTAAGAATATGTGAGTATAATTCCACAGTCCCAAACAATTTGTGAAGGATGAAGCAAGTAATGGTTTAGCTGCTTAATAATAGTTTAAACACATTGTTTTAATCCTTTTTCATGCAATTGCCTTCCATGACTAACCGTAACTCTTGGATGCAGGACTTCTATGAAATACTTGTGATGTAGGATAACATTTAAATTTATCAATAAAATGAGGGATCAAACTTGATTGTAAAGACTACCTTATTTTATTTATTTATTTATTTATTAGATTTATATCCCGCCTCTCTTCCTTCATCGGGGAACTCGAGGCGGTGTACAACAAACTAAAAACATATCCTATACAATATAAAACCAAAAATCTCATTCATATCATCCAAACATACAAGAGGGAAGAACAGAGGTCTCAGTTCCATGCCTTCCGACAAAGCCAGGTCTTAACGGCTTTGCGGAATGTAGGTAGATTGTGGATGGTTCTAATCTCCGCAGGGAGCATATTCCAGAGGGACGGTGCTGCCACAGAGAAGGCCCGGGCCCGCCAGCCGACATTGTCTGGCTGACGGTATCCGGAACAAGCCTTCCCTGTGGGATCTAACTGGGCGCTGGGAGGCATAAGGTAGCAGTAGGCGGTTTTGAAGGTATCCCGCTCCTAAGCCATGAGAGGCTTTAAAAGTTGTTACTAGCACCTTGAATTGTACCCGGAAGACCACCGGTAACCCAGCTTTATATCTCCACCTCAAACCAAATCAGTGATGCTCTCTCCGTGATGTCCCGGTGCCTGGAGGTGGTGCAGGTCTGGATGGGGAGTAACAGGCTCTGGCTCAACCCGGCCAAGACTGAGTGGCTGTTCTTACTGGCATCTCGGTCCTCAGTGGATGTGCCATCTTTGGTCATGGGGGGAGAGGTGTTGCCTCCCGTGGATAGGGGGAGGAATCTGGGCGTCCTCCTGGATCCACAGCTCAGTTTAGAGGAGCAAGTGGGAGCTGTGGCCAGGGCGGCTTTTACCCAGGTTCGGCTGGTTCACCAGCTCCGCCCTTATCTGAGCCGAGATGCCCTTCGAACGGTCACTCATGCGCTCATCACTTCCAGAATCGACTACTGCAACGCTCTCTACATGGGGCTGCCCTTGCGGACCACCCGGAGGTTGCAGCTGGTGCAGAAAGTGGCCGCACGGGCTGTGATGGGGGTGTCCCGATACTCCCATGTTACACCCCTCCTGTGTGACTTGCACTGGTTGCCGGTTGCCTCCTGGGTTGCCTTCAAGGTGCTAGTAACAACTTATAAAGCCCTAAATGGCTTGGGTCCAGGGTACTTGCGGGAACGCCTCCTGCCAGCATCACACTCCAATCGCCCCATGCGCTCCCACAGCAGGGGTCTCCTTGGGATTCCGTCGGTTAGACATTGTCGGCTGGCGGTTCCCAGGGCTAGGGCCTTTTCTGTGGGAGCGCCCGCCTATGGAATCAGCTCCCTGTGGATCTCCATTTGGCCCCTGATCTCCGCTCCATTCGCCGAGACCTGAAGACCTGGTTGTTTCAGCAGGCCGGTCTGGATTGACCCGGGGGTGGGTTATTTTAGTTGTTTTAATTTAATTTTAATTGTAATTGCTTTTAGACTTGTAGTTGTTTAATTCACTTTTATTGTAATTTGTACAGTTTTTAAATGTTCGCCGCCCTGAGTCCTTAGGGAGAAGGGCGGCATACAAGTCTAAATAAATAATAATAATAACCAATGCAGCTCGCGGAGGATAGGTGTTATATGGGTGCACTTAGGTGCCCCCATAATCACTCGCGCGGCCGCATTTTGCACCAGTTGAAGTCTCTGAGTGCTCTTCAAGAGCAGCCCCATGTAGAGCGCATTGCAGTAATCCAATTGAGAGGTGATAAGGGCATGAGCGACTGTGTGTAGAGCCCCTCGGTACCTTGATTTTGCTAGTCAGTTTTTGGCTACAACTCCTCATGATCCTTTGCTATTGCCCATGCTAATTATAGAAAGTTGAAATCCAAAACATCTGAAAAGTGCCTGCTCTCACCTGAAACAACATGATCAACAAGATACAACATATATAAATATACAATATACACAACTTATACAACATGATACACAAGAGGAAAGGATAGGAATGTTATAAATTCCTTAGCAACCTGAACTGCCATTCTATATTCACGTGTGATTCTAACTAATTCCTTCTCTTACAAGAGAAAAAGATCTGGATAGGGCTTGCTGGAAAAAATGTCCATCAGTTCCAAGTGGGGAGAAAGACACTGAAACATGGAAGCTGATTGGAAAGATAGTTCAATGGTGAAGCAGAACCACCAAGCACATGTGATTCTGGATAGCTGACAATAGGGAGGAGATACAAACACACACTCAATCTCTTGGGCTGTGAACTTGAACTTCCTGTTCCTGTGCCAAGAGCATGTATTCTGTTGGTTGCTATCAAACTCCCATTAGGCCATGTAGGGTCATGTTTGTCTTGAAGTCAAGTTTGGTTGAACCTTGGGCTGATGTAATGTAGGGGCTTGGTTGTGCCATGTGGTGAGCTTTGCTGATAGATAATCTTGAAAGGTCATGTCTTAATCCTATCACCCTGGATCTGGAGGCCTTTTGTCTTGTAGATAGGCTGGCCCAGTCTTTCTCAATGGGCACCAAATATCTGCTGGGGGCAGGGAGCTGCAAAGAGATGCTCTTTGTCTTTAAAAACATGTTTCTCCTTTTCTCATCCAGGGAAATATAATATTCTGCCTTTTTTAAATATTCCTCAAAATGTTTTATTTTTACAGAAAGGGGAGGTGCTAACTTTGTACAGGCTGAAGTAATAAAATACAGTTAGTCCTCAACTTAGAACCACAACTGAGCCAACATTTCTGTTGCTAAGTGAAACATTTGTGAGTTTTGCTCCATTTAATAACCTTCCCTGCTACAGTTGTTAAATGAATCACTGCGGTTATTAAGTTAGCAACATGGTTGTTAAATGACTCTGCCTTCCCCATTGATTTTGCTTGTCTGAAGGACCCAAAAGCTGTTCAAATGACCCCAGGACACTGCAACTGTCATAAATATGAATAAGTTGCCAAGCATCTGAATTTTGATCACATGACCATGGGGATGCTACATCGATTGTAAGTGCAAAAAACGGTCATACGTCACTTTTTCAATGCCATTGTCATTTTGAACAGTCATTAAGTGAACTGTTGTTAGTTGAGGACTACCTATATATTCTCTTTGTATTTATTTATTTTGCATTAGATGGAGACTTCCTTCTTTTCACTGAGAGAGAATAAGTAAACCCAGGATTTTTCCCTGGTTAAGGGCCAAGACAACTCCCAATGCACATGACTTATTAAATGCTTTTGTGGAAGTGGAATTGTGTCTCACTGTTCTCAGTAATATAAGTTGAACTGGGTGGGGAATAACTATTGTCATGTTGGAAGTTCTTTATCACTTATTGTTCCAGAGCAGCAGAGAGTCCTCATTTTATTTAGAATTGTAAACATCTAAAGAGTTACTTAGTAGTAGTGTTTCATTTTTTGGGTGAAATTGGGAAAATTGTGCACTTTTATTAGAAAGGTGTCCTCTGAGTTTTGTGAAATGGGACGTTCATTGTCAACAGCTTTTCAGATTCACTTCTGTATGTTCCTTGTAAGTTTTGTAGATATCCTGAATTCCAATACCTTTCTTCCAGTGAATGCAAAGACAATTTGCTCTGTACCAAGGATGTCAAACTCACTCATGGTGGCATCATGTGACATATCGAGACTTTTTTCCTCTTAACTAAACCAGGTGTGGGTGTGGCCAGCACGTGATGTATCTGGCCTGTGGACTGGGAGTTTGACAGCTCTACTCTACACATTTTTAAATTCCTTTTTTGGGATTCGGTGACCAACTCTGTTTTTTGTCAGAAATTATATGATTTAAAAAAACCATTTAAATCAAATTAAAAACTGTGGCTTAAATTGTAAGAAAATAATCTTGGCTTTTTATCAGGATGCAATTTTCCACTTGTATTAATGTACTATTTTAGCAAAACCAAACAATACTATGTTAAATATGCTATTTTAAGCTTATGCTGTATGTGGATCCCATATCATTAGAATTTTTATATTAATTTCTGTAAAAGCAGAATTCAATGATTGTAGGTTTTGAAAACCCAACATCTTTTTGTAGTATTTTATTTTTTAAAGCAGTCTGCTCTGAGATGTATCTGATCAATTCTTTCATAGTATTTTGCGTATAAAACCAGCTATATCTATTGCATTTATCTGCCAGTTACAAAAACCATGTTATTTTATGCATTTGTAGAACAAGAGCAAAATTATTTATTTAGAGGATGCATAGTGCTCTAAAACATGCAGGAATACAAGTATAGCATCTGTTTCAGTTCCATATAACAGCTGCATCTTTCCATGGGTTTGTGTGGCTATTGTATGCAGCTGCTGTATTGATGCTGAAAAAGTGGTTTGTTGTAGACAGATACTATAGTACATAGTCCTATTAAAGTGACTGCAGAAAGAGAAAGTAGTTCAATAAATTTGAGCATGATACAATTTCACTAAATAAACTTGATGCAAAACTTTAAGCATCATGATATTATTCTCCACCCAGATCAACTTATTTCATGATAGGAAACACAATCCAGCTTTACTTAGAAACCATGAGGAAATGGAAGGCCTCTTGGCCACTTTCAGAATAAATGAATTAATATTGTCTAAACAGTTCTTCTTACCTACCCTCCTTCCAGGAAGATCAGGGAATTTACCAAAGTAAAGTCCGGGACATGATTAATGACAATGAGCATCGCCTGATTGTGAATATCAATGACCTCCGCAGAAAGAATGAGAAAAGAGCCAGTCGGTAAGAATAAGAATGTTAGCAAATATTTGTTCCCCCCTCCCCCCATTTCTCCATACAGAAAATGAACCTGGGGTAGCTAGGCATGTCTTCCAGCCCTTGTCTCACTTAGAAGTTTTTGGAGGCAACCATGCTTTGTGTTTAGAATCACCCTGGACCATTTGTGAACCAAACAAGGAAATTTCTCAATAATCATAGTCTGTACACACAAAGCCACCTCTCTTCTGGTAACACAGTGTCATTGAATCCCTACAGAACATTTTTCTAAGTTGTGTCTTTTATTTTGATTTGATACAATGGTTGGCCCACCCTTGTTAAATTTTTCTGGTGACACACTGATAAACTTTATGCAATCTAATTTAAGGCTAACGTAAGTCATCATGTCATCCCAAGACAAAATGCTGTTATTTAATGGCAGTTTTATTACATGTAGGTTACCATCATGGGAAGGAATTACTATTTGCAGAGGTAATTTTGCTTACACATGAAGATTGTTGAATGCTTTTAACTACCATGTTTCAGGTCTTACTTGTAATGTTAAATTTTTAGACAATGATTTAAAGAAATGAAGTTTTGATTTGAAGAATCTCCTGGAAATTTTAGGTTTTATAAATAAGGCAGAAGAATGGTCCATCTGTGAAATATTTAAAAGTCAAAGCTAGATCATTTGGATTATGTTAACAAATTGGGAAATTTAATCTGCTTCTGTGATGGCAAAATAAAATGGTGTCATTGAATCCCTACAAGTTGGTCTTGTTGGTTTCTCAGTATATAAAATAAGTGCCAGAGAATTTGCTGGAAATCTTCAGTCCATGTACTAACAAGGCCAACTCGGAGGTTTTTGAATACAAATAAAGTTGAGCAGTTGCTATAACCGGGCTTTTCTAATACCCCAATTTCACTGATGTGCATAGAATAATAAAGAGCATTAAAAGAGCATCCATAACTCTTTATTTCTATTTTTGGAATGTTGTCAACAATTGTAATATTGTTGTTATATGTTAATCTATCTGGTCATTAATTTATACATTCCTTTAGTTATACAATAAGACACAATCCAAATGTTCTACAGTACTTGTCTTATTGAAAATAACAGTTCTCAGTGACAATCAAAATATCCTTTCTAACTTTGTAAAATTAGTGCTTTTTATGGCTAGACTTTCTCTGATGCTTGTCATTGAGCAAGTGAGGGTCTAATTTCTGATCTTTAACTATGACAGGGTGATAGCAAAAGTTTCAGGTAAGTGCAGTATAGGAAAATTTAAAGATGATTAACGTACTTAAAGATTACCGATGCAATCTTTATTTTGAAAGGAACACTGGGAATTAACAACATTGGTAAGTTTTGATAGGGTTATTTAATGAGAATTGTTTTCCTGTTATGATATAGGCTTTTTCTGACAGGACAATTAAAACTCTTGTTCATCTTTGGTGCAGTTTGCTGAACAGTGCCTTTGAGGAGTTGCTGGCTTTCCAGCGTGCCCTGAAAGACTTTGTTGCTTCTGTGGATGCTACATACTCAAAGCAGTATGAAGATTTTTATATTGGGTTAGAAGGCAGCTTTGGATCTAAACATGTGACGCCTCGGACGTTGACATCCCAGTTTCTCAGCTGTATTGTCTGTGTGGAGGGTATTGTTACAAAATGTGAGTGAAGCAGTCTGTGCACTAAAAGATGTTCAAAACAGTTTTGATTCTAAATGGGTGGGATATGATTGGTGAACGATTCTGTTTAAAAAGCAATAAATCCTCCAGTTTTAGAAGTCTTTGGGACGTTGGAGGAGGAAGGAACATGGTGATACCTGCTTTCCTGTTAACAATATATTATTCAATGTGCTCCATGAATGTAGGCTTTCTCTCCAGGGTTTGTAACAGAGTGAAATAGACACTTGTTCCAGTAAAGCTGCACATTATACATTCAGTATCAGTATGCTGTTGAGAATATTATTCAAAAGAATAATTTGGAAGTACTTGTGTTAAATATGTTTGCGTTTTGCAAGTACTTAGAGCAGATTGCAATACATTTTAAAAGACCCTCAGCTATTACCTTTAAAATGCTAGTCTGGGAATATATTGAAATAAATTTAATGGGATTCAGTGGTGCAATTGATGTGAAAAGACCTAGTATATTACAACATAAACATGCAATGTTTTGCAATCTAGCATGGGAACATCTGAAGTGAGTGTTCAGATTGAGGGCTGGCTAGTTCCTTTCTTTATTTCCAGATCCTTTTTTGTTTCTATCTCCATGTAGGCTCTTTGGTGCGCCCAAAGGTTGTTCGAAGTGTGCACTACTGCCCTGCTACCAAGAAAACCATTGAGCGGCGATACACAGATTTGACGTCCCTGGAAGCTTTTCCATCCTCTGCTGTTTATCCCACCAAGGTGAGCTGTGTGGATTCAGAAGTGTCTCTTTCTATTATGAAAGAATTCTAAAAGGTATTAGAAGGATATAGACATGTTATAGGTAAATATTCTTCAACACCAAATTTGGCGCTCAGTGTTTAATGCCATGTACCGCTTCAGAATGTAATTAATGTTGGTGGCACAGCATGTACTCAGGAATTCAAGTAATCTGTGTAGCATATTTATATGAGGAATATAAATCCAAATCCCATTTTTTCAGCAACAAAAAAATCTTTAAAAACAAGTAAAAAACAAAGTATGTTCTTGTAGGATGAAGAAAACAATCCTCTTGAGACAGAATTTGGCCTGTCAGCATACAAAGATCATCAAACCATCACAATCCAGGAGATGCCAGAGAAAGCTCCAGCAGGACAACTTCCTCGCTCTGTAGACATCATTTTAGATGATGACTTGGTAGACAAAGTAAAGCCAGGAGACCGAGTACAGATCATTGGGACTTTCCGTTGTCTGCCAAGCAAGAAGGGTGGCTACACTTCAGGGACATTTCGGTTAGTAGTATAAGCTGGTTTATTGGCTTTTGGTTGGTGTACCAAGCCCTGAGCCCCATTTTGCATCAAGCTCTCCAACAACAAAACTGTTTTCCAGAATAATGTCATTGCTTTTGTTTTGTGGTCCTTCTAAAAACTTGGCTTTTTAGAATCTGCTTTTCCAACGACTTTCAAGCCTTGTATTCAGGAAAAAAATTTGGTGTATCAGTGAACATGCTACGAACATAAAACAGTTAATGTTAAAGAAGTACAGCAATTATTAGAATGTAGTGGAAGCTATGCTCCTGAGGCACTTTTTTTTCATTCTAAACTGAGTTTAAAAATTAAAAATTGCATTTGGAAGATTGTTATTTTTTTAAATATTTGCCTTAGCTTTGACACAGCTATAGTGTCTTCACATTGGCCTGTCTGCTCAACATCATAATCTGCCAGAGATTCCTCCCACAATGGTTACTTCTGAAGTTCAATGCAGTAGAAATCTTAAATTAATGTGGTATTGGTTTAGCTAATAACATTTATATTATTGGTATTGGTGCTGCTATGAAGCTGCTGGGAAATGTTTAAACATAAAAGGAAAAAGAATGGTTGTCTTGATTTCTTTCTTTCCAGGACCATCCTGATTGCTTGCCAAGTAAAGCAAATGAGCAAGGAAGTACAGCCTGAATATTCATCTAAAGATGTTAGCAAGATTAAAAAATTTAGCAAACAGCACTCAAAGGTAAACTGGATGCTGGCATTTGACTTATTACATACATTCATTGAAATTCAGGTCTGTCATGTTCAGTGTTGATTTGTCTTTTTTTTAAACAAGTTTTATTCAATTTTTTACATTTTAACATCTCTTTTTAGTAAACAGCATGATTACAGGTTCCACATATACATACAAATATGACCATAGTTACATATTCAATTTGTATATACAATTTCTAGTCTTAACAATATTTTTATGCATTTTCTAGTTTGTTATATTATTCCAAGTGCTTATATCATAATTTAATTCACATATATTGACTTCATAGTTATTGTGCTGTAGTACTTTTAATTGTCACATTTGTATAATCCTCTTAAATTCTGATTAGTAATACTTCTATAAATTGGTTTCCCCCCTTTAATATCAATTTAAGAGCCACCTCAGAGTTACATATTCATTAATTATTTCCCCTTTTAAATCACATCAAATATTTAGCATTTTATTACCTACAACTTTAAAATTACTAATCCCCTTTAAAACTACATAACATATGTAAATCAGATTCTGCATGGTTTCCCCTCCTTAATTCCATAAAATTTGTCTACAATTTCAGAAAAGAAAAAGGACATATTTATCTACTCATTTAATCCTAAACCCTAATGCCAATTTCATTTTCAGCTCTCCTATATAATTTTTTATTTCAATCTATTTATTACACATATTCTATTAATTATTCCATTCATACTTAAACCAAAAGAAATGACAAGGAAAATCAGCATTCCAATCCTCAAAAGTATTTCAATATATTTGATAAACATATTCCATGTTTATTGTATTTACCTCTTAAACATAAAGGAAGAGAGCATTACCAAAAGTTAACAATTCTATTATCCAACTTATATGTCCCCATTTCACAACTACAAATTTATCTATATTATTCCCCAGCACCTTGCAGAATCCCTCTCCCAGTATCATTCAGCCATTATCTCTGTGTAAGAAATTTACTCCCGTATTTCAAAAATTCCCATATTCCTTTGTTCCCAAATCCTGTTTCTTCTCCCTTCTTTCCCTAACATTTCCCCTTTATTATTTCACTCCAGTTTTAACCCCTCTCTTTAGCTATCTTCCCTTCAATTTCTGCTGATCTTTTCCCCTTTTTATTTTCGAATATTTCCCTCTTTAATCAATTTCTCAGACCTCCAATATTTATTCCCAATTCTTTTTCCATCTGGATTCCTTTGTTCTCAATGGTGATTAAAGATGGCCCCTTCTGAAATTTGCTCCACCTCTTCTTCTGTACTTTGTCTTTGTTGTTCATACTCTGCAATCGCCTCTTCAAAAAATTTAAAAACGAAGCCCAAAGTTTCACCTCTTTCCTGCAAAGTTTCCTTAATGTTTCCAAGTTCCATTTTTAGTGCCTGAAGAGATATTGCCATTTTACAATTTTCTATTTAATCCAGTTGGTGTCTTTAAAGTTAATTTCCAACCATCCACTTTTGTTTCCCTCCTCTCAACTTTTAATCCTCAGCTAGTCCAATACCAAGTCCATAACAGAATCAACAATTAATCCAAGGGCAGAATCTTCATATATCTTTCTTTACTTCAATATTTCAATTTTCCAAAACCCTTATTTTATTGTATCAATTTTCCTTGTATTTTTAAGAAACAAAGTCTTTAAAAAAAGAAAAGAAAGTCAAGTTGAATTTAATTCAGATGGCACTCTTTGTTCTAACAAGTCCACACCTCCTCTTTTCTTTCCCTTCTCAATTATTCAGAGTTTTTCAAACCACAGTCCTCCAAAAAGATCCAGTTAATATAAATTTCCTCTTTAGCAATCTGTAGTTCAGCTTGAATTAGTGCTTATATAAAATCAAGATATACTCATCCAAGTTAGTTGTGTAATTCCTCTCTCGGCTCAAAGCTCCGTCGCTGTCAAAGACAATTCACACCTTTTTTTAACTTCTTTCAATTTGCCGCTTTGAGTCCTTTCTTAAAGATACTTTGTAATGTTAATCCAGAGGGTAATTTCCATTTGATTATATCGTCCCGTTCCTCCTGCTGTTTGCTTCTTCCACTCTCTCCTGCCCAATATTTATTCCAGTCTAATCCTCCCCTTCAGGGTGGCCATTTTGGACCACCGCTTCAGGTGTCTTCGGGAGGGAGCTTTGCCAAACCAGGGGGAGGGATTTGCAGCTCCCCTCTACCCTGCTGACAGTCTCCCCTTCCTCCGCTGCCCCTACGAGGCAGCTTCTACCCCAAATCTAAAAGATCGGGGCTCTCCAATGCCAAAGCATGGACCAAAGCCGTGCACAATCGCGATCAGCGGTCCATCTTCAGGGAGGCTCAAAACCGGAAGCCAGTGTTGATTTGTCTTAAAGCACAAATATGATTAATTTAAAAGTACTTGAAAATTATGAATATTTGTATTTTACTTTAAAAAAAGTTTCAGAATACATAATAAGTGAACAAAAAGACTGAGGTTATGCAATTCATGCTCAATACAGTGGACTGTGCTAGACAAATAATTTATTAAATTTATATGCTGATAATATATATAAATATTTGATTTCTGTCTTCCCCCTTCTTTGTACTCCAACTGTTTTTTGGTATTTATAAATTTTAGAAACCATACACCAATGTTTGCATTTGACTTGCTATGTGACATATAGTATATATGGGACCATTCTTGCTTAAATTTAGTTACATTACTATACATATACACCTGTTTCTCTTTGGATTATATAAATATTTTGTGTTTTTTTAATCTTAGGGTTCTTTTTTCCAATGGCCTTTTAAAAATGTATGGCCCTCAAATAGTTTACATATTGTAGCAAGATGACCTGTGTGTGATGCTAAACAGTGAGAGAAACATAGCCTCCTACATATACGTTTCAGTGATATAGCAAACTGTTAAGAATAATAAGAAATGAATTTAGTCTTTCTACCCCAGGCTCACATTTTTGAGGTAGCATGTAATATTTTAATTTTTGATGAAGCAATACCTTTTATGAAGTAATGGATAATTTCCCTTTTCTTCATACTGTTTTTTGACTTTACTCCTATGTGGATATTCTGGTTCAGTGTTGCCCCATTTGTTTCCTGCATCTAGGATGTTTTTGAACAGCTTTCAAAATCTTTGGCTCCCAGCATTCATGGGCATGAGTACATCAAGAAGGCAATTCTGTGTATGCTCCTGGGAGGAGTCGAAAAAGTGTTGGAGAATGGAAGCCGGCTCCGAGGGGACATTAATATCCTACTGATTGGTATGTAACAGAGGCCTTGTATTTGAAATGTTTCAGAAACACTGATCATATCCTATAATAGGAGAGTATAGCTGGCAATTATATAGAATTTGAGGACCTAGGTATCTATCAAAGAGGAGGATCGGGAAAACAAAACTGTCTTCCAGGACCTTGGGGCTGTCACAAAGAAGAAGGAATTGACTTATTCTCTAGGTCACCAGAGGGTAGGACAAGAAGTAATGGGTAGATGCTTGTCAAAGAGAAATGCAACCTAGAAGTAAGGAGAATTTTTTTTCTGACAGTGAACAATTAAAGAAGGGAATAGCTTGCCTCCTGTGGTTGTGGGTGTTCCATCAATAGAGATTTCCCAAAATAGATTGGACAACCATTTGACTGGTATGGTATAAGACCCGTGTTTTGAGCAGAGGGCTGGACTAGAAGGTCTCAGAGATCTCTTCCAGCTCTATGATTCTATGTCCTAAACAGCCTGCATCTCTTGTATTTTCAGGTGACCCTTCGGTTGCGAAGTCTCAGTTGTTACGTTATGTGTTATGTACAGCTCCTCGGGCCATTCCCACTACTGGCAGGGGTTCTTCTGGAGTAGGCTTGACTGCTGCTGTCACAACAGATCAGGAAACTGGTGAGAACTTAGAAGCAAATGATGTGCAAAGGGAACAGGTGGTATAATCAAGAGGAAAAGCAGTTGACAGTCTCACTGCAGCCCAGAGGATTGATTGATTAATTGAATCAATTTATGCCTACTATTGATGAGTTGCTTTATGTCTTATTTTAACATTTTGAACAGCAGTGAACACAGAGCTTGAGGTATAAGTAAAACAGTAGCCCAGTGATGCAGTATTATGCTAACATTAAATCTCTAGCTGGAGTGAATTGGGCTAAATTTGAAATGGGCTGGCAGTTCCCTCTTATTATTTGTCATTTGGACTGCTGGTGGTGAGTAGAATCTTATTTCTACATGTGAATAGAATATATAGCATGAAAGAATGAGGATATCAAATCCTTCATAATTACATCTAGTGTATATTATAGATGAAATAGCTCAAAATCCTGTCATGCTTTGGACAGAAAAATAAGTAGGGTCAATCCTAGTTAGGAATTGAACAGGACTTCCAGTGGCGCTTCCATTGATGATGGTCAGAGACCGTGTTCGTGCATGGCTTGGGTCCGTGTTTCCCTTGTCGGAAGGGTCCATACGGGACCGGTGTCATCCTGACCCACCTCAGAGGGGTGGGCGAAGAGGGGGAGACTACCAGCTGGGTCAAGGGGAGCTGCATCTCCTCTCCCTGGCTAGGTATTACTCCCCTGGAAGACAGGAAGAAACAGCAGCCTAAAATGGCTGCCCTGAAGACGAAAAGCTGCCAGGATTTAAGTTTTGTGCTGGAGCGGTGAAGTGGTGAGCAACGTGCAACCAGATAAAAAAACTTTTTTTCTTAATAACCCCGAGAAGTAGAAAGAAAGTGTCCTCAAACAGAAAAAAAGAGGAAAATACAAAGTAAATAAAATTGGTTCATAAAAAGCTATAATGAAATTAGAGACTAAACTTTGAATGATATAAATTGGCATTAATTAGGCATTGGATTAAATGCTGGACTTGCCTGGAATTGGTTAATATCAAGAAAATTAATTGTGGAAATGTTTGGAAATTATTGTTTAATATAACTAAAAGAGAAAAGAACTTTAAAAGTGGAAAGTGATACAGAGCCATCTAATGGTCAAAGACTTTCCTACAAAATATGGAAAATTACTGGAATAACTTATGAAAGAAAAGACAAATTATAACTTATGAAATGAAAAGACAAAGAGACAGAAGGATTAACAAAATAAAGATAAAAGGAGACTTTTGGCAAGGATTGCAAAAAAAGACTTTGAATATTAATAATTTACTATAAAAATGGAAGAAATAAGCAAAGATTTTAAGTTGGAATTACAAATGGTAAAAGGAATGTTGAAAGAAAAAAGGGAATTGGAAATATTGGAAAAGAAAATAATGGTGATGGTTGAAGAACAAAGAAATTCCAGCAAGGCAGAGTTAAAGGAAGAATAAAGAGGCTCAGACAGACATGGAGAACAAGAGACATTGCCAAAAGACACTAAAAGAACTAAAACTATGATATTGATGACTGACTTAATAAATAAAAGAGAAAACGCTCCCAGGATTAAACAAAAGAAGAAGAAATTATACAAGAAGAAACTTCAAAAAAGAGAACAGGAAAGAGGGGGAGAGAAGATGGGTGAAATGTTAGAAGGAAAGAAGAAAGACGAGGGAAAATTAAAAAAGGGAAAGTTGGCTAAAATTAAAATAAATAATAAAGCCGAAAAATTTAGAGATAAGGTTAGGGTTAGGGATTCTATAAGGGGGATACCACATGGAACATATATTGATGTTTAATTTAAAACTTGTAGGGAAATATTTTAGGAGTGTATAATTACTTATATATATGAATATTAGCTGTATATAAAATGTGTTATGAACCCTTTTCTTTTTTGGAGGATCAAAACAAGGGAATGGAAATGATTTTTTTAAAAAAAGATATGATTATCAATGATTATAAGTAAAGTGAAGATAAAATGAGAGATATTAAGCTTATTTTAGTGATTTATTGGATATATACAGTTGAATATATATACAGTTGATTATTTAATGGATATTAGAATTATATAATGAGAATATTATGATTAAAGTAGGGGAATGGGAAATACCATGAGAATCCTAAATATATTGGTTTTATCTATATTTTTACTCTTTTTAGATTGTTTATTATATATCAGCTTAGAGAAAACTAAGGATAATAATGTGTAATGTAAAATAAAATAGGTGGTAAACTGAAAATGGAAATAATAGGGCATAAAGATTTGAAAACTTATGTATGGATGAAATGATATTGAATTAATGAATTGAAATATGAAATGCAAATTTATTTAAAGATGAGTGAAATGGATAATGATGAGTTAATATTATATAAGATTAATGGAAATGAAAATATGACTATGTACAAGTGTTATAACCTGGAAACATGTTGCTCACGTGAAAAGATTCATAAAATTAAAAAAATAAAAAACCTTTTGGAAAAAAAGAGGAATTGAACAGGAAAGTACCAGGAACTCCAGTACTTTAAGTCAGATTGGAAAATAAAACTCACCCCAGTAGGCGGCAATAACAACCCACCTTCATTTTGTTGCGAATCACGATCGGGGACTGTCACGGTTTTTTAGCCACCTAGTTCTAATTGTGTGATAGTCTAGGACCTTCCTATAATATCTGAAACTTTGCTAGAATTGGTTAATCTCACATTAAGACGTAAAAGCAACAAGTTATTTCCTTTAAAAAATTATTTTTTTTAAAATTAAATCATTTTACTTTAGAAAGATTATGGGTACTGTTTTGAGAAGTGATTGGACAGGGAGTGTGTTTTTAACTTTTGAGTTAATTACCTTGGCTTTTTTTGTAGGAGATGGGATAATATTACTATTTCTTTCAGAGAATGGAGCAGTAGTAGACACATGGTGCTTATGTAGGAGTGTCCACCAGGCAACTTTCGGAAATTAACACCACGTATGGTAGGGGAGTCCAGCAAGGTGATCCTCTGACCCACTGCTCTTTATTATGCTCGTTGAAGATATTGTTAAAATGTCACTCCCAGCATTGGGTATGACTTTGATGGCTATCGGATCAACAGCATAGCCTCTGCCGATGACCTAGTCTAATTAGCAGAGAAGTCCACCAGGCTCCAAGAAAAACTACATCTTTGTCTGGAGTCCTCTGTAAAACTGATATGGCACTCAATGCCAAGAAGTCTATTGGCCTTACCATTGCTAAAGATGGCAAGAGTAAGAGCATGGTCCTTTTACCAACCACCTACAACTGTGAGGGAAGTACCATCAACCCTCTTGGGCCAGATAATTCCGTTCTCTATCTCGGCCTCCAGTTTAACTGAAAAGGCCGAGTAATCCCCAAGGATATTGGCAAGTTGGACTATCTACTCAAGCATTTGCATGCACTGCTTAAGCTACAACAGTGGTTTAAGCTATTGAAAACATACTTAGTGCTTAAATTTATGCATGAGCTTGTACTGAGTCATGCACATAGGAATAAGCTGAAAAAACTTAACTGATCCGCATGGCAGTGAGATGTTGGTTGCAGCTGCCCATAGACACTCCAATAGACTACTTCCATGCCAACATCAAAGATGGAGGCCTGTGAGCTGTCTTATTTCTCCACTTCAATCCCGCTGCTTCAGGCAATCCAGCTTGAAAAGATTCCATCACATCCCACCATGCTGTTTCAAACTCTGCAGTGCCAAGATGCTTTTGGCTCATTGAGGCATCTGATGAATCAGCCATGCAGAGTCAATGCTGCAGTGGTAACAACTAAGGCTGAGGTGTGAGAAGAGTGGAAGATTGCACTCTCAAATTCAATCGGCGGTCAAGAGCTGAGTGTCCCGAATATCAATGTGGCCAGCCATGAGTGGTTATTCTTCCCGAAAGTGCCTCGCTCATTAGGGGAACCAATTGAGGAGCATGCAAGGCAACAACTGCCAGATTATTGACAAAACCTGCAGAGGAGCCTGCAGGATCCCTGAGACGATTAATCACATCCTGCAAGTTTTTTTTTTTTTGAAAAAAAGTTTTATTATTTTAGACAAACATACACAGAAAACATATGGTATGCCGGTAGGTTAAAGCTCCTTGTACATCTTTTCCATTCTCTTCTATTAATTATTTTTATATATTCTCACATAAAATATTCCATATTTTAGATTAATTTATCTTATAACACTTCAATATCATCCCAGAACCATTCCTGGCAAACAAATGCATACAGACAAATATAAAAACAAAAACAAAAAATTTTTTTTGAGAACAGTGTGTTACCGGACCCTCCCTTCTCCATGCAACTATAATTTCAATTATACACTCATTTTGTATATTCTATTCCATTTATCATAGCAAATTCCACTATTTTCCATAATTTCCCCTCTAGCTTCTATTCTTGCTTCAGTTATTTCATCATTCCATCATTTCATTAATTACTTCCAATTTTCAATATCTTGCTTCAGTTATTTCTACCCTAAAGGATAAGACCTCTATCTCTTCTAACCAATTATTGTTTAACTTTTATATTTCACCTTTACCATTATTACCTCTGTTACCCTCTATTTTATATCATCTAGCCATTATTAATCAGATTCTGCTTGGTACATTCTACAAATATCCATTAGATTCTTTACAAGAGAAAAGAAAAAAAGATTATGCATACATATAACAATAATAATTAAAGTAATTATTTCTTTTGAAGTTCAATTCAGCCATTGTTAATATTTATCTCCTTCATTCATTTCTATTTAAGATATTTCCGTTTTATTACCATTTAATATCCATATCACTATATTTCATCATCAAGAAGAAAAACAGTATTAAAACGTTCCATACTTATAATTTCCATACTTTCTCTTTAAATTGTTAGAGGCTTTATTCTCTTTCCTTCTTTACCTCCTTTACTTATTAACAGAAAAGAAAAAAAACTATACTAACTCTTTCTAACTTAACCATATTTATCTCATGTACCCTTGCAGAATCCTCTCAATAACTTAAATTAACCATTATCTAACTTGGATTTTAATTTTATGTATTTTTCTTGCTGTTGCTCATCTTGGTTCAATTTTTACCACTTTCTCTTGTCAACTCCCCTCTTCTTCTCTCCTTCCATTTTTCCCTTTTATGTCCAATTTCCTTCTGAAATCCTACCTTATGGCTCCTTGCAGTATTATAACTATTTCCCATTTTATACTTTTTTTTATTGTTGCCTCCAATCTTAGATTTTTAACTCTCTTTCCTCTTTTCCCCTTTTTCTTCCCTTTTCTTAACCCATTTTGAGTCATTTGATCATTGAAGATGGCTTCTTTCTTTGTCCCGCCTTCTTGTTCATCTGATGCTTCCTGTAATTTTCTATATTTCAGGATCTCCATTTCTATCATTTTTACCTCTTCTTTAATGTCTTTAAATAGTGTTTTTAGTTCTTCAAAAAGTGATGACATTCTGAAAGAGATTTTTCCCTTTAAAGCAACCCCCAGATGACTTTAATCCTTTGCTAAGATCCTCTAGCCAGGAGTTCTCCGATAATCCACAGCCATTTCTTATTTTCTTTTTCACTTTCAGTTTTCTGGGATTGGCTTGCACGGAGCTTCCTTTACTATGTACTCTTTTCACGTCTTGTTGTGAATCCACTCTCAATACAATTTAACTCCAGGTGGTATCCTTTGTTTCCAGACTCCACCCTATTTAAGCTCTTTTTCCCCCTCTGTTTTCTATCTTTGACTCTTTTTAAAAAGAATTCTTTAAAGTTATTCAAAAGTCTTTATCACATGGTACTTTATTTTCAGCTGAAAGCAGCCTATTAATATCCAAGTGAATCAATGTCCAATTCTTGTAAATCCTTTCTTGATATTCCAAGCCAGTTGAAGCGATCAGTATTTGAGGGGAAAAAGAGACCAATTTTCCCCTCTTAACCCTTTCATTCAGCTGTAAAAGTCTTTTAGAGATAGCATTGTTTTTAGCTGTTTAAATTCCGGGTACCTTTAATAGTTGTTTTCAATTGCAAGCCCGGTATATCACACTTTCTCCTTCAAGCTTCCTCCTGCACATTCTTTTCCGTTCGAGTTCTTCTTTGAGGTGGCCATTTCTGACCAGCCGCTTCTGCCGCCTTCGGAAAAAAAACAGCTGGGGAGAAGAGATGCGGCTCTCCTCAACCCTGCTGGCAGCTCCCCAACCTTCACCACCTCTACGGGGTGGTTTCAACCCCAAAGCCAGCCGGCTCGGAGTCTCCAGTGGTGAGCACGGATCAAAACTGCGCACAGTCGCAGATTTTGCTCCATTCACAAAGAGGCTCAAAACAGGAAGCCACATCCTGCAAGTTTCTTAGGTGATGCATGGTACGAGATGCACACGTCATAATTGCATCTTACAGCTTCTTGAACAATTTTTGTCCAAACAAGACATCTGTCCATGTGTCGAACCAATCATCCCATCTGGCACTTCATTCATAAAACCAGATTTGATTATGGAGACAATAAACCAGCTATGGATTATGGATGTTTCCATGGTCGCCAGTTACCGAATGAGCGAGACTTGGGACATCAAGGTCTCAAAATACGAACAGTCTGTCATCCAATGCTTGGCCCTCATATTGGTGCAACATCTTCCCATAATCATCTCAAATCAGGGATTGTTCTACAAACCATCAGGCATGCGACTTAGGACGTTGTGCTTGAGCCACAGAGACATGGACTTGGATCTTCTCACCATCACTGCCTTGCTCAAGTGCTACTACCTCTACATGTGTGGTACTGGGAAAGGCTGAAACTGGAAACTGGTGGACACTGTCCTGACCTAGGCTTCCCAAGATCATGAAGCAGACTCCTTGTCCTGATAAAACCCCTTTTATTTAGGTTAAAGTGAATTCCTCTGCAGCAAAGTCCCGGCAAACAGTCTTTCATGAGATTTCACAACTACAGACCTTTATCAGGCTTGGAGAGTTGCCAGGCCAATATCTTCCAAACACCACGCTGTAGCAACAATTACTTGGCAAGAAGTCAAGAACAGATTTTCACCCTAATGAATTGAACTAATTGTTTCCTGCAAATACCATTCCCCTTTCACTCCTCTTTATCCCCTATGGGAGGGGCCATTCACCATCCACCTCAGCCTTTACTCCCAAGTCGACCCTTGTTCCTTAACTGTTCCCTTCTCCTGGCAGCTCTGCGCGTGTGCATACTGGGAACAGGCTCCAGCTGTTCTTCTGCCCCACTGATCTTCAACTCCGAAGGCAGCTGATAACTGTCAGACGGCCCTGGCCCCATCTCTGCCTCTGATGAATAGCACTCGTTAGAGCTTTCCCCAAACTCCAGGACTGCTGGCGGCCTACAACAGACACAAGGTTTATGACTCAGCACAAGTGGCAATTACACTAGTACAACCATCTAATAGCAAGTTATTGCTCTTAAGATGGGCTTGTCCCCTCTAAAAATACATGTAACATAGCTTGAAAACTTTAATAGTCCCACCCTGGCTTAGAATGCATGAGGGCATTGTTCAACCTTTGTATGCTTTCTCTCCCTCTCTTTATTTCCCCATCCTTAGGAGAACGTTGTCTGGAAGCTGGTGCCATGGTCTTGGCTGACCGTGGAGTGGTGTGCATTGATGAATTTGATAAGATGTCTGATATTGATCGTACTGCTATCCATGAAGTGATGGAGCAAGGTCGTGTCACTATTGCCAAAGCAGGCATTCAGGCCCAGCTCAATGCCCGTTGCAGTGTATTAGCTGCTGCGAATCCAGTCTATGGAAGGGTAAGCATGGAAGAGATTTTGTTTAGATAAGCTAGGTGACAACTTTCTGCTTCTATTATATTTTTAGTTGATATCATATTGGTTTAGTTGCTTACTGATGGCCCACAGTTCTTAAATTGAGGATTTTTTAAAAGCCTGTGCGATTTTTCAACTGGTTATATGTTTCCCTGCCTGCTTTTGTAGAACACAGCAGTACTTCACTGAATTCTCCAGAGTTAGTCCATATGTTACTATTTCCTTGCACTTGGTAATTTATTTTATTTTTATTATGACACTTCTATGCCGCCCTATCTCCCGAAGGACTCAGGGCGGCTTACATTAAAAGAAGAATACAAAAATTACAAAAATTAAAACCGAATTAAATTGAATAAGAAATCTCATGCTAAAAACAAAACTAACAACTAAAAATCCCCATCCCTCCGTCAGTCCGGGTAGGCGAGCTGGAAAAGCCAAGTCTTTAGGACATGGCGGAAAGATCTAAGATGCAGATCTATGAAGATTGGCATCCTACTGGAATATTGTCTGACCTTTTTCAATGCTGTATTTCATTGGGTTTTTTGTGGGGGGGGGTTATGACACACTGCATTGTTATTGAATATTCCTCAGCTCCATGTGTCACATAGTTTCATAAGTGTACTTAGTCTGTGTAATAGAAAAAAGTCTATTTGTGCTTATATTAAAAACCCAACAGAAAAAAAAGATATAATGCACAGCATATACAAAAATAACTTGTGTAGCATGCAGAAGGGAGACAGAGGAAATACAATTTTGAATTATGTGACTGTTTTGCTAAAGAACAAGTTTTGGCTGAGCTTCGTCTATATCTACTGTGCTCAGAACCATGATATAATATTGAAGCAGTATAAGATTTGGATTTCTGTGTTTGTGTCTGTCTGTCTGTAGAGATAATGTGGACTCTCCTTAACATTCTAGCAGTACTGCCTCTTCTGTTTACACTTAAGAGCTGCTAACTCGCTGATCTTTCCCTGCATCTTTGCAGTATGACCAATACAAAACTCCCATGGATAATATTGGCCTTCAGGATTCTTTGCTATCCCGATTTGATTTGCTCTTCATCGTTTTGGATCAAATGGATCCAGAACAAGATCGGGAAATCTCAGACCATGTCTTGCGAATGCATCGTTATAGAGCAGCTGGTGAACAGGATGGAGATGGTGAGTCCTTGAAATCTGTCAGCTGGGTCAAATGTATTCTCTACGATTTTTGATAAAAAAAAAAACTTTTCTGGCTCATTTCAAAAGTGAGAAAGTTCAGATTATTTTACACTGATTATGTACTGATTAAATTGATATATTCTAGATAACTCTCTGAGGAAACCTTTTCCCTTACTTTTCTAGCCATGCCTTTAGGCAGTGCAGTTGAATTACTAGCAACTGAGGACCCTTCCTTTACTGAGGAGGAAGATCAGGAGCTACAAGTGTATGAAAGGCATGATGACCTACTGCACGGACCTAGGAGGCGGAAGTAAGTATTTCCTTCGCTCATAGTCATCAAATAGTGCAGGCACATGAAGAAGAGAGATTCTGTCAGATGCTGCTACTGCACTTTGAGAACATCTTTTGGTGCCAGTCTGCCATGAACACTTGAGGGCCAGGTGGGAAGGGAGTATATTTCAGGGGAATGAAAGTTCACCGTTCCTTTCCAAACGCAGTCTCAGGGTCAACCGCCTGCATCCCTTAGGAGACTGTTCTAAAAACATCTCTTTAGTTTAAATTTGATTGGCCATCAGGGGATCAACTATGGGAGGCAACTTTTGGGAGAAAAAAGTTACACGTGGGAGTTTGGCGTGTGAATTTCTCGCTACTATATTTCACTTGGCTTCTAGTAAACTATACCTTTCTCAATCCGATGGTGTAAAGGATAGTTCTGACTTAGAGGATAGTTCTTACTTACTTACTCAAAGGGATCTGACAGATTCTCAGTTCAGGAATTGTTTTATAGTTGCATCCTATATTTCCACTGTCAGAGTATTAAGACTAGTAACAAGGAGCATAATTCTAGCAGCCACATTCTCTTAATGGATAGTCAATCTGTTGGTTTTAAATCCATCTTTGTCTCCACTTCTCAGTTATCTGCCCACAACATGCTGTTTAACTATAAATCAGTGGTTCCCAGCCAAGAATCCCCAGAGATGGCAATAAGACTCCTGTTATCCTCTAATAAATGGAAGTTTATGGATTTTGTTTGCTCAAACGCAGAGAGAAGATTGTAAGCATGGAGTTCATGAGGAAGTACATTCATTTTGCCAAGATGCTGAAGCCAGTTTTAACTGAGGAAGCAGCAGCGCTCATAGCTCAGGAATATTCTTCCCTTCGCAGTCAGGAGCAGATCACCTCCGACAATGCCAGGGTGAGCCATGAATCAAGCTCTTTTTTTTTTTGCAATGTGCACTGCTTTGAGAATCATAATTCAGTCTAGAAATCTTTATCTTAATGTCCAATTACATTTCGACAGGAAATCCCCTTCTGTGTGGAATAAGGGATGCAGAAATGCTACAAATTTCATGGTCTCTGTACACTGGAAAGGCTTATAAAAGAGGCCATCTAGCATGGTGTAGAGTGTTAGGCCAGGATCTGAGGCATGCTCCCCATTTTTATACACTGCAATCTCACTGAATTCCCACCTAATCTAATACTTGTATGGATGGTGAAGTCTGTAGTCCATGAAGAGATCCAGTCTTAAAGAACTGTTGTACTGCACCAAACATGCTCATGTCTGCACAACACTTTGAATGTTGATCATCTTTTCATCCTGAAAAGCATTAAGACTTTTACTTGCTCTTTTCAGACTTCCCCTATTACAGCCCGAACTCTAGAGACATTGATCCGGCTCTCAACTGCACACGCTAAAGCTAGGATGAGTAAAATAATTGAAAAGCAGGATGCCAAAGCTGCTGTAGAGTTGGTACAATTTGCTTATTTCAAAAAGGTAAGTAGACAAGAGTTGTAAGAAAATAATTAAAGTTGGGCTGACCCTGAATAGTGGTTGGCTTGCATATTTGAATGTAGAAGTGTCTTCAGTACAGATAGTCCTCGATCTACGACTACAATTGAGCCCAAAATTTCTGTTGTTAAATGAGACACTGGTTAAGTGAGTTTTGCCCCATTTTAATAACTTCCTTGCCACCGTTGTTAAACGAATCACTGCAGTTGCTAAGTTAACTGCACCTGGCTTCCCCATTGATTTTTTTTTTTTAATTCACATTTATATGCTGTCCTTCTCCGGAGACTCAGGGTGGCTTACAATCTTTGGAGCACAACCCAATGTGCTCAGCAATAGCCTTTATTCTATTGTATATGCCTGCTTATTACTAAGCGGCATTTTTACAAAGTCAGCTTATTGCCGCCAACAATCTTGGGTCCTCAATTTACCTACCCCAGGGGGATGGAAGGTTGAGTCAACCTTGAGCCTGGTGGGATTCGAGCCTGCACTAATTGCAGGCAGCTGGAGCTAAGTGCTAGGTGTTTAACAGCCTGCACCACCAAGGCTCTTTTGCTTGTCAGAAGGTCGCAGATGATCCCATGACCATGGGGCACAGCAACAGTCATAAATATTAACCCAGTTGTCAAACATCTGAATTTCAATCACGTGATCATGGGGATGCTACAAAAGTCTTAACTGTGGACAATGACCATAAGTCACATTTCTTGTAACTTGTAACTAAACAAACTGTTGTAAGTCGAGGGTTACCTGTATTCAACCGATGTTACTGATATCATGACTTGCCATGTGTAATACCTCAACTTCTATCGTGGTCATTAGATAATAAAATTAACCAAAGCCAAAGGATATGAGCAAAAGAGGTGGCATGAACTGCCCCACTCGAACATGTACAGGAATCTGCCTCTCTTTATTTGGATGCCAATGTAGGTCATTGGTTTCATTTTTAGTCATTGCCAGCAGCCAAGATTTGTAGAGACTGTAGAAGCTATACCCATCATGAAGGACTAATTACTTCTTTGGTGCGGCTGAAGTGCTTACAAAAGAGTTTGAGGTTGTGCTGTAGACAGCCTTGTGACAGATTACACTGTGTGAATGGCCATCTGGTTTTGATCCAAACTTACAGTTCACTTTCATCACCAACATTCTAACACATGCTGAGGAGGCGATTGTGATAATTTTCTAGTAATTGTTTTGAGATTTTTCTTGGTAGCTTTATAATCTTACCATCGGAAATGCTGTATTTTTATGGCAGTTAACGTATGTTGAAACTAAAATACTGGATGGTTTTATTTCTTTTGAGGCTGAAATTAATACTTAAAACTATTAGGGATTCCCATCTTGGAGGAAGAAACCTTCCGCTCCTGTCTTCCTCTATGGAACTCAGATGACCCCAGGCTTCTGGGCAGCTACTAATTGGCCCAGATATGGACTCTTTGATTTCTCTACTTTCAAAGGTTCTGGAAAAAGAAAAGAAGAGGAAAAAGCAGACTGAAGAGGATCCCGAAGAAGAAACAGATGGTGAAATGTCCCAAGAAAGGGAAGAAAGACAGAAAAAAAGGTAGATAAGAAAAGTGTTATAGGGGAACTTTAAAAAACAAGATTTAAAAAAAAATCCTTGATCCTGCAGACATGGCAAACAGACTGTTAGGGTTAATATGGAATTGAATAATTGCCCTTTTTCATCAGCCTGCTCAGATGGGATTAATTTGAGGAGTTGTTTCCCCGAAGCTGCATATTTCTAATCGTGGGAATCTGGTTGTGCTTTTGAGACCTGTTGTGTCTTGCATACTGTATACTGGCCTGTTTGGGTTTGCATGCTAACACCAAATCCTGTTGAACTACGTCGCACTTGAGAATCCTAAGATTAGTAGCTATTTCCTGTTGCCAAAAGAGATGTAGAGACTTCATTTCCTCTTTATTAATGGATGGTATTATCCATAATTGTTGTTCAGAATGGCCCCTTTAGAAGAGATGAAATGCATTTTCATCAGCCCCAAAGAATAATATTTAACCAGCAGAAAAACTTCAAAAATTTGGATTTTCTCCTAGATGTTGGGGCAGTACAATAGATGAACACATCTGGGAAGCAAGAATGTATGATTAGTGAGCCCTGATGTCATATTGTTGATACATCTGCTTCTGGATTTTGCATTATGTTGATAATGCCCAGTTCTCAACTACCATATTTTGGGAGAGTTTTAAATTGTGTTGAGTTGCAATTATCCAAGTTAAATGGCTATATAAATAATCTAAATGCATATATTTTGAAGATCATTAATTAAAAGGCTTACTATTAACTTGATGTCTTTCTACAGAAGGAAGAAGTCACCCACAGAAGGAGAAACATACGATCCTTATGACTTCAGTGACACAGAAGCAGAAATGCCAGCAAGTAAGTCATTTCCTTCAGACAGATAAATGAATAGATTTAGGCAAACTAAGTCTATTCTGCTATGAGTTTTAAAGTACAGTGCATCCTTCTGGAGTTTGGAAAGGATTCATTTATATCTGACTGTCTTCATCAGTTTGACCACATCTTTCAGAGACTTGATAGATGTGCTGTTTCCATTCTTTTGGATTTTTTAATGTTTGTAGTTTTTAACCAGTAAAGGTAGTCCTTGTTTAATAACCACAATTTTGACTGGCAACTTGGTCATTAAGTGAAGGATTACTAAGTGAAATCACCTGTGCTTACAGTCTAACTGTCCCTTTGCTTTACAGACCTGAAAATACAATTAATGTGAGGATTGGTCCCAAAGTTACTTTTCCAACAATATTATAATTGTGAATAGTTGCTAAACAAGCCAATCACTAAATGAGGACTATTTGTATCTTATTTCATGATATCTATTCAGCTTGCTCTTCGCCAGCCTTACTTTCTGATATCTCCAATCCTTCCTACAATAACTGATTTTTCCCCCATAAGGAATCTGAATGCATGGCATCCTCAAACTGAAATATCTTTAGCATGGCAATCACAGAATCCAATGATATATATGGCTTAATGTAGTCTAAACCTTCCTTATTCGTTATTATTGTTGTCCAGGATATGTGCAGTAGCCACATATAAGGTTAAGGTAGCTATATAATATACCATCTTCATATATAGTGAGTCAGCCTTTATTGCTGCCTTTCCCAAGAGGTTTTATAGATTCTGAATGATTGGGATATTCATGGAAGCAATGGTGCACTAAAGACAGTTTCGCTTTTAACAGAGCCACTGACTGCAGGATTGGCACCTAGAAATTCCTCACTGGATAAATGTGGGGGGAACGACCTGGGATTGCCAATAGTACTCCATATAGGTGTCCTCCATGGCAAGACTGGCAGATTTAGGAGCGCTTTACTGGCGCTTGGAGCGCCAGGTTTGCCCAAATTGTACTTCAGGGCCTTCAAATGGGCATTGGGTTTATCTACTTCCTCTCTTAATTACTTCTGTAAATGGCTTGTTAACTGCTCTGGGATATTAAGAACCTTCAGAATGACAAGTTTCATTACACTGGGTTATCTGAATGTGGTGGAATAGAGAAAAACATGGTAAGAGGAGACTTTGAAGGCTGGACAGTAGAGGCAACCAGAAGGAACTAAATACTACAATTAAAGGAGAAGAGAACTACTAATGCAGAATAAAGAAAAATATTTTAACTTTGGAAGAATTCAAGGATATTTGGCAACAATGCACTTAGAAATTTCTCTTAAGATTATCTGCCAATATAAAAATGAGTTTGAATGAGAAGAGAGAGTAACTCAGAATTAGATTGTTTTGGATATGGATTTAAAAATGACAAGATACAAGAATGATTATGGAAAAAGTTGTTAGAAATGAAACTGACTGATGGTTTAATAACTAAAAGGGACACACATAATAAATCAGAAGAGTGACTTGGACAACTTTCCAAAAGTTGTCCAAGAGACTTGTTAAACTAATGAAGGAATTCCTAAGGCCTTGGTGGCTCAGGCTGTTAAATGCCCGCATTCAAGTTCCAGCTGCCTACAATTACTGTAGGCTCGAATCCCACCAGGCCCAAGGTTGACTCAGCCTTCCATCCTCTCGGGGTAGGTAAACTGAGGACCCAAGATTGTTGGGGGCAATAAGCTGACTTTGTAAAAATGCCAGCATATACAGTGGAAGGAAGGCTATTGCTGAGCACACTGGGTTGTATCCCAAAAAATTGTAAGCCACCCTGAGTCTTGGAGAAGGGCGGCATATAAATGTAATTTAAAAAAAAAGAAGAAGAGAAAATGAAAAGAAATAAGTTCTAGGACTTTATTTAATAAAAACCAAGACTTTTAAAAGTAAAAGGAGAAAATATGAAGTCAGTTTATTTGATCAAGGTTAAAATATTTATGATGTTTTTCTGGTAGCTCTTAATAGATTTTTCTTAATTAGAGTTGAATGATGAGACTTTAGAGTTTTTTTAAGATAAGATAATGTGAATGTTGTATTTTTAAATACAATGATAAGCTATGGTTTTGAAAGTAAAGATGTATTGTTAAACTTCTAAAGGCATTTCTGAGGGGAGACAAAGAGAAAATAAGAAATTGATATGTGGAACATTATTTGAAGGGATGAACTATTAAGGTTTTTAGTATGTTGCTCTTTCTGGTGGTTAATGTGTTTTTGACTTAAGCTTGAATGATGAGGTTTTAAAGATTTGTTTATAGATAAGACATAAAATATAGAATTTTTGTAACAGTTTTTGAGAAAATGGTAAATTACTGTATTAAAAGGAAATGGAAATGAAACTGATTTTATCCGATTAAGGTTAAAATATATATGTTACTTCTGTAAATCTTAATAGATTTTTGCTGATTAAGATTGAATGATGACATTTTATGAGACTTGAGATATAGGAAGAAAAGATCTTTGACTGAAATATTAGAAAAGGTGATTAGTTACTGAAATCATACTTGCCTTGGGGAAGAAGTCATTTCTTTATATATCTTTTTCCCCTTTATAACATTTTTCCTTTTTTTCTCCCTTTTTTCCTCTGTAGACAAATTCCTTGTGTGTCCAATCACACTTGGCCAATAAAGAATTCTATTCTGTTCTGTACTTTTTATATTTTTAGTTGGTATTAATTTTTTTAACTTTGTATTTGTAAAATTCGATAAAAGTTTAATAAATGTTTGATTGTAAAGATTGGTTTTCTGAAGCAGAGGAGGAAAAAGTGCTGCTTATCAAGACAAGGAATAATAATCCTCTGCATTTCTGAAGAAATACATTGATCTGTGATCAGTGGATCTTATTCTAAGGCAAATTGGTATGAGACTGCTCTCAAGTGCATGAAACTTATGAGCGTATTAAAAAGGTTAATTAGCTATAAGGAAATGGACCTGGTAACCTTAAGAATGCCAAGCCTAATAAATGCTTGTTATTTTATCTCTTGAGCAATTTTACTAGATGTATCTTGGTGCTATTTTTGTGTGAACATGACATTAAATTGATTTGTTTAACAATTAAATGGAATAATATAGAATTTGTTCCCTAAGATATACTCTATAGTTTACCAATAACAGTGGATAGGCTCGTTTTCATGTAAGCTGCAAACTACGTCTTACTGTTCAGTAAATGAAACCTAAATATGCTTAGCTCAAATTCTACTTTAGCAATAAATTAATAATCTTGTTTTAATATCTTCCCCAGTAGACACCAGTGTCTGCTTCTTTTACAGAAGGTACAAATCAGTTCATGCCAATTGGTTGTTAATTTCATTTTCCTCTTTTTCCTTTTTTTAGTTCAGGCACACCCCTCCAAGATTCCTGAAGCATCAAGCACTGATGAGATTACATCAAAGTTGTCCGAGTCCAGGTAGGAAGCGGCAAAGACTCTTACATGATAGAGTAAAATGAAACGAGATTTGGGGATCTGAAATAGTGATATGCAAAACATATTTAATCCAAACAGATTATTTTTGACCTTGAAAAACACTAATTGAATTTCAAAATAATCATTCTGATCAAGTTCAAAAGAGGCGCTCTGACCATTCCAAAAGTATTCAACATCAGACAATCCTGTTTTTCTGTACATGACAACCTGGGCATCCACATGAGGCTAACTCCTTCCTATGCTTGTTATTTGCCAGGGAATCAGTCAGCCTAGGCACCAGAAGGGATGGGAAGCGACAGCACTGAATGCTAGATGTCCCTACTTCAGTTATTATTTCCCATCTCCCTCCCCAAAGGATGTACCCTAACTTGCACTCCACAGACCATTGAGGAGATTTAGTGCTTCTGAGCCAGGCCTCCCTCCCCACCTTCTCACTCATCTACCCACTGATGGTCAATTAGAAAGAGGAGTAAAGTGGGAAGTCCTATGTTGAGAGTCTGATGGATCCACTGATGACCTTAAATCAATGCAGTATCATCTTCCTAAAGCTATTTATGCCACTTAGCTTCGAACAAGACAGCTATTGAAGGAAATAACGTGTTTAGCTCAGTTGTAGGATGGACTGATCTTCGGAAATCCAGTGATGTGCAATGATGCTGCCCACATGCTGTAGCTAGAGCATTAAGGATACATAGTACACAGCAGATCTCAAGATCAGCAGTACAATATGGCCGAGGAAAAGGCAGATGCAATGTTAGACTGCACTGACAGAAATGTGGTTACCAAATCTGGGGAAACACCTTTTCAGGCTTGGGTATTTTATTAAAAGACAAGCTATTCCGAACTCCAGCTCACTTCATTAGATGCCACCACGGAGTGGCTACCCTAAACAGTTGATTGTTCTACAACTAAATTTTGAGGAGAAATGGAAGGATTGGGGAATGTTTAGCTTTGATTAGTGGAGGATATGATCACACTCTTCACATATTTTATTTTTATTTTATTTATTTGTCAATCGCTTACAAGATAATAGGTATAAGTATAAAAATGAGTAAGAATACAGGAAATAGGTATGAATAAATGGGGACAATAGGACAGGGACGGTACGATGGTGCACTTATGCCCCTTACAGACCTCTTAGGAATGGGGTGAGGTCAATAGTGGTTAGTTTGATCACTCTTCACATATACAAAAGGATGTGAAAGAGAAAGTCAAAACTTTATTCCGGTGTACAAGATCTATAATTATGCATTTAAGTTACAAGAAGGCAGATTCCAAATGAATGCTAGGAAGAAAAACTTATCAAAAAGGTTGTTTCTTCATTATCTGGGATGGCTTAGTTTATATCCCTGAATAGAACGAGGAATTTATGTTCTTAATAGAACCTTTCAACCTGTACACTTGTTTGATTCCAGCAAATTCAATTTATGGGATCTACAAATCGTGAGATGTTATGTGAAATCTTCAAGGGCCTTGGTGGCTCAGGCTGTTAATTGCCTGCATTTAAGTTCCAGCTGCCTACAACTGCTGTAGGCTCGAATCCCACCAGGCTCAAGGTTGACTCAGCCTTCCATCCCTCGAGGTAAATTGAGGACCCAAGATTGTTGGGGGCAATTAGCTGACCTTGTAAAAATGCCGCTTAGTAATAAGCAGGCATATACAATGGAATGAAGGCTATTGCTGAGCACTGGGTTGTATCCCAAAATTGTCAGCCTGAGTCTTCGGAGAAGGGCAGCATATAAATGTAATTAAAAAAAGAGAGAGAGAGCGAAGCTTTCAATCAAAATAGAACATTCTAGACTGTAGAAAGGAAGACTGCAGCTTCCTGTTTTGTCTTTATAGATGAAAATAGTGTACTTAAATATTTATTTATTTATTTTATTAGACTTGTATGCCGTCCTCTCTCCCTAGGGACTCAGGACGGCTCACAATATAAAATCCCAATACAATACAATAAATTAAAAATAATTAAATCACAAGTCCAATAAATATGTTTTTGGTATTCATGTGACTACAGAAGACAGCAAGGAGGCACTGTTAATGACCACATCTTACTGTGTCAAACTCGCCAAGTCACATTGCCGTCATGTGACATTTTGTGACATTTTTCCATTCGCGAAGCTGGGTTGGGCATGGGCTGTGCACAGGGGTGGGATCCAACTGGTGTAACTACTGGTTCGGTGATTTTACATTTTGCACGTGCATGTATATTTTACGCTGTGCGCGCGTGTATATCATCGTCATCTAGCTGCCTGGACAGCTGAGCAGCGCCCCTTGAGGTGCCAGCAGTTGAAAAAGCACTTTTTTCCTGCTTTTTCAACTGCAGCTGTGTCACGCAAAGCAGCTGTGGTTGAAAACGCAGGAAATAAAGGTCAGGTAATAGCCTGGGCGGGCGGGTGGGACAAAACAGCAGCAGACATAGAACCAGTTCTATGTATGCTCTCTTTTGCTGCTTTTCAGAGTAACCAGTTCTACAGAAGTGGACAGAACCGTTAGAATCCCACCCCTGGCTGTGCATGCCACATCCGGCCTACAGGCCGCCAGTTTAACACCCCTGCTCTAAAATATATCTTCTCCTGTGACTGTGCAGTTATTTTTCACATTGCAGTGTGATCCCAGGAAAAGATGCAGATGCTTTAAAGAGTTGCAGGCAGGTGGTAAAATTATATCTCTGTGGATTCCAAACTTTATTTGAAATTGAAAGGAGTGTACCGATTAATCCCCTAGTCCTTTTCTCCCTGTCCTATTCATTCCCTTTCATTGTTTTTTTGCTCTTATTCACTCACCGTAGTAGCAAGCATCCTTACTTTGTTCTGATTCTCACATAGGCTTAAAACATTCAAGGCAGCCCTCCTGGAAGTATTCAGAGTTGCCCATGCACAGTCTGTGAATCTGAAGAGCCTGCTCGAATCCATCAACCGGGACAACAACTCCTTTTTCATCAGCTGAAGTCAAAGCAGCGTTGGAACAGATGCAAGAAGATAACCAGATCATGATGTCTGATGACATAATTTTTCTGATCTAGAGCAACTCTTAGAGAGGAGAAGGACTTATTATGTTTCCTTAGGTGCTTGGTATGGATGGAACCTGTTTCCAGCAGCATCAGTAGAGTTTGTCCAGAAATCTCAGCTTAGCTGATTGCTCCATACCAAATTCAAATTTCTCTGAAATAAACTATGGGGCCGGGGGAATAAAGTCTTGATAGTTATATATATATATAATTCAAAGTGCTTTGGCTCCACCTGCTTGTCAGATACATGTAAGCTCCCCTAGTAAAAAATATCTGCATTATATAGAGCAGCTTTCTTTAGTGTTTAAGCACATATTCTGATGTGTGGTTCCCAAATTCTCCAGACAGCTGAGAAATTTGGGAATTCCTGTCTCTGCATTTGGAGAGTACCCAGGTCAGGGAGATAGCTACCAGCTGTATAATAATGCTATTCTAAATATTCAGACTTGTCACATCGTTTTACCAATCATATTAATGCTCCTTTCATTTTCTGGTACAGAGTTTTGTAAATTCCAGTGTGGTAATAAAATGTATTTGCAAAGTTAAAATTAGAATAAGTGAAGTGCTCCTGTGTACCATATCTTCTCTTATATACAGGTGAAACTCGAAAAATTAGAATATCATGCAAAAGTTGATTTATTTCAGTAATGCAACTTAAAAGGTGAAACTAATATATGAGATAGACTCATTACATGCAAAGCAAGATAGTTCAAGCCATGATTTGCCATAATTGTGATGATTATGGCTTACAGCTCATGAAAACCCCAAATCCACAATCTCAGAAAATTAGAATATTACATGCAATCAATAAAACAAGGATTGTACATAGAACAATATCGGACCTCTGAAAAGTATAAGCATGCATATGTACTCAGTACTTGGTTTGGGCCCCTTTTGCAGCAATTACTGCCTCAATGCGGCGTGGCATGGAAGCTATCAGCCTGTGGCACTGCTGAGGTGTTATGGAAGACCAGGATGCTTCAATAGCGGCCTTCAGCTCTTCTGCATTGTTCGGTCTCATGTCTCTCTTTCTCCTGGGAATGCCCCATAGATTCTGTATGGGGTTCAGGTCAGGTGAGTTTGCTGGCCAATCAAGCACAGTAATCCCACAGTCATTGAACCAGGTTTTGGTGCTTTTGGCAGTGTGGGCAAGTGCCAAGTTCTGCTGGAAAATGAAGTCAGCATCCCCATAAAGCTCGTCTGCGGAAGGAAGCATGAAGTGCTCCCAAATCTCCTGGTAGATGGCTGCGTTGACCCTGGACTTAATGAAGCACAGTGGACCAATACCAGCAGATGACATGGCTCCCCAAATCAACTTCACACTGGACTTCAAACATCTTGCGGTGTGTGCCTCTCCATTCTTCCTCCATACTCTGGGTTCTTGGTTTCCAAATGAGATGCAAAAGTTGCTCTCATCAGAAAAGAAGACTTTGGACCACTGAGCAACAGACCAGGTCTGTTTTTCTTTAGCCCAGGTAAGACGCTTCTGATGTTTGTTGTTCAGGAGCGGCTTGACAAAAGGAATATGACATTTGAAGCCCATGTCCAGGATCCGTCTGTGTGTGGTGGCTCATGATGCACTGACTCCAGCCTCAGTCCACTCCTTGTGAAAGTCTCCAACACTTTTGAATGGCCTTTTCCTGACAATCCTCTCCAGGCTGCGGTCATCCCTGCTGCTTGTGCACCTTTTTCTTCTCCACTTTTCTCTTCCACATAATTTTCTATTAATGTGCTTTGATACAGCATTTTGGGATCATCCAACTTCTTTTGCAATTACCTTTTGAGGCTTTCCCTCCTTATGGAGGGTGTCAATGATGGTTTTCTGCACAACTGTCAGGTCAGCAGTCTTTCCCATGATTGTGATTCCTACTGAACCAGACTGAGAGACCATTTAAAGGCTCAGGAACCCTTTACAGATGTTATGGCTTAATCAGCTGATTAGAGTGGGACACTTGGAGCCTAGAATATTGCACCTTTTCACAATATTCTAATTTTCTGAGATTGTGGATTTGGGGTTTTCATGAGCTGTAAGCCATAATCATCACAATTATGACAAATCACGGCTTGAACTACCTTGTTTTGCATGTAATGAGTCTATCATATATTAGTTTCACTCATATTAGTTTCACCTTTTAAGTTGCATTACTGAAATAAATGAACTTTTGCACGATATTCTAATTTTTTGAGTTTCACCTGTATAACAAGCCCTACTACCTTGAACTATTTTTTAAAAAAATTAGGTAAATGTTTTTGATGGATTGTATAATATGAAAATAACTTTTTCTGTCAGAAAGAGCTTTTATTTGTTGAGGAAAATAGCACCAGCATTCTGAAAGCGGGCCTGCTGTTAATGAGCATTTAGTTTACTGCTGAATCACCATGTCTTCCTCCAAATGCAAGCAAGAGAAGCTGGCTGGAATGCAGAGTAGCACTGATAAGGGCCAAATAGGAAAGCAATAGGTTGGGTCCTTCTGCCTCAGCTTCTTTTCATCCTCAAATGTCTATAATGTATAGGATTAGCGAACATTTCTGCAAATATTAAAAGCCCCTGTGTTTTTAATGAAATCAAGATTGCAAAAAGCTTTGCATTTTAGTGTTGTTTGCATTGCACATTACAATATAGAATAAAACAGCCCATTTCTAAACAAATGGCTTGATCATACATCAGATTTTCCATGAATTCTGTCTGTATACCAAAGATGACTTCTGTATGGAGCAGTTCCAATTCTTAATTATCTGAAATGTAATTTAGTGAGCTTAAATATTAAATAAAAAGTTGTACGGTACTATCCTTTTATAAATCACATTTCAAAAAGAAAATTGATTGAAATCTCTTCCATTTTTTTCCCATCCTGACAGTACAATTACCAGTCTCAATTAAAAACCCTTAAATATAGTGAATGAATCTAGGTCTTTCCAAGTGGTTCATGTTGAGACACTGGTTGAAAGAACATGATGAGCTTGATGTTTAAAAAAACTGAAAGTGATGGGTGACCAGCTGATCAACAGAGAAAAGGGAACAGATTTCTGAGTGAGTGCTGTTTTGTTGCATACTATCATCAAATATTTCCATCCCTTTCAGATCTTCAAAGTCATAAAAGACCATAATATTTGAGCAATATAAATTATATAAATAATTTTGCATAATTATTTAAATACATGGATTTACATAAATATGTCATGAAACATGCATTGTTTATGGCAGTTTTCTTATATAATGTTTTCAACCATTCAATATTCCAGCAGCCTACTTTGAATTTCTAGACAATTTATTACTCAGAACTTGACTAGGCAAAACACAGAACAAAACTTTTTCAGGTTGAGGTCATCTAGTTCTCTGAAAGCTAGCATGTAAAATGTAAATTCATGTAAGAATTCAGAGGCAATGCATTTGATTATTTATTGCATACATTTAAATATTGTTATGGACATAATGTTATTTTTATACTTGCACACGATTATTGGCTTTGCTTTCCAGTATATCTATCCTGGAAACTAGAGCTGCACAAAAGTTTCAATACCTATCTTCTCTGATTCACCTTCAGATAACCTTACTTTGCAAATTGTGTTTTGAGATAATCTTACGCAAGAGTTTTACTGAATTTAGTAGGACTTTGGAATAGATGCACACCAGATTGTTACACATTTTGTCACTTTCCTTCATATAGTCAAAAGCCTGTTTTTTGCATTCATTTGCTAAATTATATTTCATTTTTGTCCTGTCCTGATACTTTTTTAATAACTTCTTTCTGAAGCCTTAATAGGAGCTTGTAAATTTTCTTATCTTATTACTTTTCTGCTTGTTACAACTAGATTTCTTTTTCCCCTCGTGTATGTACTTGTCTTTCTCTTTTCATTTTCCAACCTTTTTTCCTTTATTACTTTTATTTTTGCATTCTTTTTGAAAGGACTTTCATATGTATTTCATTATGGAAAAGAATAAAGTTACCTTGCTTTCTGTTATGAGCCAATCTAACTTCTATATGTAAGACTAAACTCGGACTTTTCAAAAGTTCTGATCTGCTAACTACTACATCCTTACCTTCTCTGAATTTTCATAAAATGTACCTAAAGTAACCTGATAAACTAACAGAATAAATTCACCATCTAGAAAAACTTAAGTTTCCACCTGCTTTCATGACGTCCATGCAGTGTGCTTCTCAACCTGATGGAACATTCTGTCTTTCTGATTCATTTTCCTATTTAACTGCAACTCTAATCATCCCCTATCAAGTATTAATCTGACCTGACACTTTCTTTTTCTAAGACCAGCCAGGGTTTGGTAGGTTATATTTATATCTATATATAATATGACTTATAAATATCGCTAAAATGGGCCAAGTAGTCTGTTCTCCAAAGGGCTAGATTTTACCAAATCACACCAAAAATATTACTTAAAGCTGAGATCACCAAACAGAGGCTGTCATACTTTGATCATGTCATGAGAGCTGACTCACTCAAAAAGTCAATCATGCTGGGAGTGATCAGTGGAAAAAGGAGAAGGGACCTCCTTAGTACTGGGTGGCCACTATAAAGGATGACACCAGGATGAACATGGAGGATCTGAAAGAAGTGGTGTGAGACAGGCATGGAGAATGCTGATCCATAATGTGGCCAAAGGGGGACAGGACTGAATGGCTGATGACAATTGCCACTTGGGCAGAACTGGAAGCTCTGCATGCAAAGGAGCCTTAAACCTTACCATACAAAATCATGCTGGCCTGAACTCTCAAACCATAAAAAAATTACATTAGGAACACTGTCAACAAATATAAGGTAATGTCTCATATTTTGACCCGAGTAATCAGATGTAAAAGATTTCATTAGGGTTAAGGTGGCCCAATAGAGCCAGCAGTCGTCCTACCTGATTGGTTGAGCATTTATGCCAAGCAAAAAGCTTGATGAGAAACTCCAAAAACATCCATTATTGTGTATCCCTGGCAACCTTGTGCAAATAGAGAAGCTGCTTGCCTGGGATGGTTACTGTAAATGAGACATAACATTGGGGAAATTTAGAAGGGCCATTAATAAAACTAATCACATTTTACCCAAGCATGCTGTGTGTACCCAGCTTGACTGATTAGTTTATGATTCACTATTTTAGCAAAACTAGAAAACTGGGTGGAATAAACATGGTTTATGGTTAATCCCAGTTTTACTGTAAGCAAAGCCACCAAAACAGAAAAGAACTCATTCCAGAAAGAAAGCCTAAACAGTACAATAAACACAGTGTCCTAGTTGGGAGAATATATATTAGGATGTAAGAAAAATGGAAATGAATAAATTGAAAGATATTTTTTGAAAAAAAGTCAGAGGATTTGGCAGACTTATGGGTGGACTAGCATCAAAAAATAGCCAGGATGGAAATGATGGTTGGGTTGAATTTAAAAGATGTAGATAAGGACCCAAGGGAGGAGTATGGGAGGCAAGTCAAAAATAGAAGAAACATCCAAGAGAATGAGAGATGATAGATAGGTAGGACTCTTTAAAAAAAACCACCAAGATTGGCTGTATTAAAAATTAGAATAGATTAAAATTAGAAATAGGGGGAATATTGTTACACATATTTTTACATAATACATTTAAAGTGAATGTTAGAGGTTAAGACTAGATTTTGAAAAAGGATGTTATTAGGCATATTCAAAAATATACCTAATATTGCTATTATTATTAGAAGGATGTAGCAAATATTGAATAACTGAAAAATGAAGGATTCTGTGCTGATACAGATATGTATAATAACATTAGATCGTGTAAATTTGATTAGTATTTTTTATTTGTATTAATATTACTTTTCTACTAAAATGAATGAGACTCAAGATGCCACACTGTCCATGAAATGAAATTGATGTATGTTTAAAAATAAACTTTACAGCAAAAACACAAAACACAGTGTCCTATCCAGGATACGGGAATTCTTCAAGTACACTATTACAGTAACTGCTTCCAGAGGAAGCACACAGCGAGTTCTTATAAGGAAAGAAAATTGGCCTTCTCTTAGGGAAAGGAAGAAATTTTGAAGCTGTAGCCCAGCTCTTTTATACCTACCCTGCACATATCAAGAATTATTATTATTATTATTTATTTAGCCTTTATGCCACCCTTCTCCCTATGGACTCAGGGTGGCAAACATATAAAAAGGAATACATTTACAATAAAAAATATTAAACAAATACAAGTCTATAAATTACTAAAAAGCATTAAAAACAATTAAAATTGCAATAGTAACAATACAATTAAAACAACCCATCCACGGGTCAATCCAGGCCGGCCTGCTGAAACAGCCAAGTCTTCAGGTCTCGAAGGAGAGCGGAGATCAGGGGCCAAGCGAAGATCCCAGGAGCTGATTCCATAGGGGGTGCTCCCACAGAAAAGGCCCTGGCCCTGGGGACCGCCAGCCGACAATGCCTAACCGACAGTATTCCTAGGAGGCCCCTCCTGTGGGAACGCACGGGGCGATCGAGTGTGATGCTGGCAGGAGCGTTCCTGCAAGTACCCTGGACCCAAGCCATTTAGGGCTTTATAAGTTGTTACTAACACCTTGAAGGAAACCCGGAAGGCAACCAGCAACCAATGCAAGAATCGAGAGAAGACCAGGAAAGAATAAAAGGATTAGAAATCACCCTCTGTGGGATGTGTTCACATTTGGGAATAGGCTGTCATCTTCCAAACAGCACCTGCTAACCTTAACCATGCATACACAGACTGAGAAAGTTACTGAGGGACCTAAACCCCATGGGACAATAAGGATTTCATAGTTTGAATTCACAGTTTGAAAACAGCTATGAGAATCACCCTCTGCCCTAACACACCTTATACTGAGCTTGGTTTCTTTCCCCACTATCTCTTGTATTCACTGGTTGGAGTCACACCATGCTAAATCATAAAATGTTCTCATTTGGGCTTAGATTACTGTGTGAATCCTGCCATTCAGTTTACACAGTTTGAACAAACCATGACTTAGCATAATGTGTGGGTGCCATAGTAACCAACTAGAACAACATAACAAATGCTTAGAGTAATTGTGCTGAACACATCAGGCTGACAATAGTAAATCTCAGCAAGAAGAGAGCATTTCCATATTCCCTATACATTTAGATTTCCAAACTGCAAATCTCTTTAAAATACTGATACTCCTAGTTCTACAAGAACTTTTTTTGAGTACTTGCTTTGTTTTACATAGTATAAATTGGTTTTATGTACTATAAATAAATATAACATATTTATAAATAAAACCTTATAGGATGATAAATATAAAAATAAATAAATAAAATAGTCTAAAGGCAGGAGTTACTAATATGGAAATAAATTCTTAGAATTATTGGTTCAGACATACAGCTGTTTTTCTAAAGCTTGCTATTTCCTTAGCGTAAACTATGTCTCACGCCTTTCTTTCTGCTTGCCTGTTTTCAGTTTTAAACAGTCTGGTCTTAAACTGATCAGCTTCAAAGATAACCGAAACATTATCATATGCAAAAATTCAGCTTATGAAAATAATAATCTAAAAAACCCTCTGCATTTGCGCTTATTGTGTACAGTCAGCTAAGTCTGTTGTGGTCTGTGGGTGGCAATTTTATCTTCTAGCTAGCTTCTTCGCCAGCAGAACCATGCTGTTGCATCCTGAATGCCAGGTTAGAGACTGTATCTGCTGCAGGTTTTCTGGCATGCACATTTCAGTTGCTGCTGCTGCTGCTGCTGCTGCTGCTGCTGCTGCTGCTGCTGCTGCTGCTGCTGCTGCCGGGCTAGTTGTATGTGTGGACGTGTGGGTGGGTGTGGTTACGAGGCCCACTGGACTCAAAGATTGTTGGGGGCAAGAAGCTGACTTTGTAAAAATGCCGCTTAGTAATAAGCAGGCATATACAATGGAATGAAGGCTATTGCTGAGCGCACTGGGTTGTATCCCAAAAATTGTAAGCCGCCCTGAGTCTTCGGAAAAGGGCGGCATATAAATGTAATTTTTTTAAAAATGAAATAAAATCTTTATAAGGAGCACAAGGAGGCTGGGATACAAACAACTGATAATTTTAAAAAATATTAAAACAAACAATACAACAATATAGATGATAGATGATAGATAGATAGATAGATAGATAGATAGATAGATAGATAGATAGATAGATAGATAGATAGATGATAGAGGTAGTACTGTATGTTTAATTTTAATTAAGGGCCTTGGTGGTGCAGGCTGCTCAATGCCTGCACTTAAGTTCCAGCTGCCTGCAATTATTGCAGGCTCGAATCCCACCAGGCTCAAGGTTGACTCAGCCTTCCATCCTCTTGGGGTAGGTAAATTGAGGACCCAAGATTGTTGGGGGCAATAAGCTGACTTTGTAAAAATGCCGCTTAGTAATAAGCAGGCATATACAATGGAATGAAGGCTATTGCTGAGCGCACTGGATAATATCCCAAAAATTGTAAGCTGCCCTGAGTCTTCGGAGAAGGGCGGCATATAAATGTAATTTTTTTAAAAGTGTAATTAATTATGTAATATATACAAGAAAAAATATAAATATATATAGGAAGAGATATAAACATTAAATCTTTTAAAAAATAGCAATATTGTATTTAATACCGTGTTTCCCCGAAAATAAGACCTACCCCGAAAGTAAGACCTAGCACTATTTTCTAAACCTGCCTAATATAAGACCTACCCCGAAAATAAGACCTAGTGTAAATCTCCAGTTCCAGGAAGACTTTTCAGGAGCAACCGTGCACCCGCGAAACACCCCCTACACACTCACACCCACTATTTGGCACCATAAATATATAAGACCCAGAAAATAAGACCTAGTGTGTTTTTGGGAGCCAAAAAAAAATATGACAGTGTCTTATTTTCGGGGAAACACGGTATTAATCTTTTGCCCAAGCCCCAGGGGACATTCCCTTAACCACAAAGGAGCCTCAGACAGGTGCTAATTGTTTTATTTAAAACATTCAAATGATGTTTTGCTCCCTTCCCTTTTGCTGCTTTGTTTTCACATATCTTTATTTTTATTCTAGCTAGGAGGCTTCTGATCTGGGTCTCTGAAAGATCCTCACTGTTACCTCTACTCTCAGTTGCAACAGTTCCCAGCTGCACAAACATATTGGCATTAGATGGTGGGCTGTTCCAGGCATTTTGATGCTAGGTGATTTGGCCTATTTGGACATAGCAGCTATTCACTCAGCAGACTAAGCATCCGGAGCCAGTACTATCTTTGTGCTGATCTGAATAATTAACAGATTAATAGATTTGGAAGGGACCCTGTAGGTCATCTAGTCCATCCCCTGCACAAACAGGAGACCCCGCCATTTCTGACAGATGGCAGTCCAGTCTCTTCTTAAAAGCTTCCAGTAATGAAGCTCCCACAACTTCTGAAGGCAAGCTGTTCCACTGGTTGATTATTCTCATTGTCAGAAAATTCCTCCTTATTTCCAGGTTGAATCTCTCCGTGATCAGTTTCCATCCATTATTCCTTGTTTGGCCTTCAGGTGCTTTGGAAAACAGATTAACCCCTTCCTCTCTGTGACAGCCCCTCAAATATTAGAACGCTGCTGTCATGTCTCCCCTGGTCCTTCTCTTCATTAGACTAGGCATGCCCAGTTCCTGCAATTGTTCATTGTATGTTTTAGCCTCCAGTTTCCTAATTATCTTGGTTGCTCTTCTCTGCACTCTTTCTAGAGTCTGAACATCTTTTTTATAGTGTGGTGACCAAAACTGGATACAGTACTCTAGATGTGGTCTTACTAAGGCCTTATAGAGTGGTATTAGCAGGGGTGGGATTCAAATTTCTTAACAACCAGTTCTGTTGGCGTGGCCTAATTTGTGGGTGTGGCTTACTGGTCATGTGACTGGCTGGGCATGGCTTGCTGGTCACGTGACTGGCTGAGCGTGGCTTGGTGGTCACATGACTGGGTGGGTCAAAAGATAGAAATTCACTTTAACAATGCTCTTGGTGCGGGGTTGGACTAGATGACCTCTGAGGTCCCTTCCAGCCCTGGATTTCTGTGCTGTTTCAAAGCAACCTCTGAAGCTGCATTTAGTGCCAGAGTTTGTGGTCCTTCCTTCCTCTCCTTTTTCTTTCCCTCCCTCCCTCCCTCCCTCTATCCATCCGTCCGTCCATCCATCCATCCATCCATATCTCATTCACATTTCTTTCCCTTCCCTCTTTCTCCCTTTCCTCCCTTTCTTTCTTTCTTTCTCCTATCCCTCCCTCTTTCTTTTTCTTCCTTTTAAGAGGGGGGGGAGGGAGAGAGAGAGTGAGGGAGGGAGAGAGAGAGAGGCAGGAAGGAAGGAAGGAAGGAAGGAAGGAGGAAGGAAGGAAGGAAGGAAGGAAAGAAAGAAAGAAAGAAAGAAAGAAAGAAAGAAAGAAAGAAAAAGAAAGAAAGAAAGAAAGAAAGAAAAAGAAAGCATCTCTATAGTATTCATGGTATATTTTCAGCTGGAACCGCTTTCTACTTAAACCAGGGGTCCCCAAACTTGGCAACTTTAAGACTTGTGGACTTCAACTCCCAAAATTTTCCAGTCAGCTGGGCTGACTGGAGAATTCTGGGAGTTGAAGTCCACAAGTCTTAAAGTTGCCAAGTTTGAAAACCTCTGACTTAAACCTTAGTACAACACTCAGATATTTAAAGCCATTAAACATCTTGGATTAATCTTGAAACTTTTTGCATACTTGTATTTATACAGAAAGAATTTTAACACATATGGCTTCAATTCCAAAGCTACTTTTTATGAAACCTTTCTAAATGACAAGTAGAAATGAGCCTTTCTTGCCATTTTATTCCCAAAAATATACCACCATCTTCAAATTAAAGAGTTGCCTTCCAATAACAAAAAACACAAGTTTGCAAACCGCCTGAATGTAATACAGCACATAATTTTGTATGTTAAACGAACCACAAAGTGGAAGAGGGAAAATATTTGTGAGAAATATTTACTGTGTTTTTTGCTTGTCAAACTTAAAAGGTCATCAGACACTCCATAAAGGTTGTGACAGCAATAGAAGTAATGAAGCAGCCAGCTAGGCAAACTGCTGAATAGTCTGAATTATGCTTTGGAAATTGTGTAATGTATGCTCTGAAATTGAGCAAATGAATGAGACCTAAAGGTAAGCTGTTCTCTACAAAATCCACTCTGAACTTACCACACTAAGCCTGGCATTAAAAAGCAGAGCAACTTACTAGTTTTGAAGAGGAAGATATGGAAGAAAGAAAGAAGATTGGCTCCAACAGTTTTAGGAGATTGCATAGTTTTGATTACCCAGAACATTCCCAAGGCAGGAATCAATACTATATTAGCTCCAAATGTTCTTTTTGCTAAACATTGAATCCAGGCATACTGGATGGCTGGATGCTCCCAGGAGGCTGCAGGAAGGCCTCCTAGGCCCCAAACAAGACATATACTTGCCTTAAACCCATTCTGCTGTCATTAACTTTTCTTTACTTAATAGAAAATATGGTAGCAAAATAGGGAAGGTTAGCTGCATCTTTTTGTTCACTGTTATGTATGCAGGTTTAAAGTCATTGGTTTAGTTTGAACTGTTCTTGTAAAATGTAAGAAATGATTGGTTTAAAAAGTGCGGGAAAACCCTGCACTCTGATTGGCTGGCAACTACGGCTGCTGGCTATAAGTAGCAGCCGCTGCCCAGCCAAAGTGGGTTCGTTCTGAGCTGTAGTCACTAATAAACAAAGAGCTTGAAGCACTCCGTGTCTGTCTCTTCATGCAAACTTAACACTGGCGACGAAGGTGGGATCCTTCCTGAAGAAGAAGGCAACGCAGAACAGAGGGAGAGCGAGATGGCTGCGCTGAACACCCCCCCAGCCCCGTTCGATCCGACGGCAGAAGACTGGGAGACGTATGCAGATCGTTTCCAAATGTATCTGGAAGGAAACGATCTTGCCGACATTTCCAAGAAGTGGAAGAGGGCGGTCTTTCTCACGCACTGCGGTCCGGCAGTTTTCAAGATGGCGAAGGCATTGGCGGGAGCTGCAGACGTGAAGGTAATGGAATGGCCTGACTTAGAAAAGCTGTTAAGAGCCCATTATGCGCCACAAGTATCGTGCCTCATTAAAAGACACGAGTTTTACCATTGTGATCAAGGGGAAAGCGAAAACATAAACGACTTCATGGCAAGTTTAAGAGACATTGGGGGTGCATGTGAATTTAACAATTTAGAAGAGGCCATGCGCGATTGATTTGTTCTGGGCCTTAAAGACAAGGTGCTTCAGAGCAAGTTATTACTAAAACCTAAGATCACGCTGAAGGAAGCAATAGAAGAGGCCTCTTCAGCAGAACCTACCAAGTCCTCAGCAGCGGCCATGAAGAAAATCAACAAGGCCACAAGCCATCCTGATGTGGAAAAGTCCACAACAACTCCATTGTGAGCAAATAGATTCTGAGTCAGACTGTAGTGAGGTGGAGGAAGGAATTTATAGACTCAGAATGGAGCGGAAAAAGAAAGACCTGGAAAGAAAGAGGCAAGATTTCTACTGCAGAGGTTGTGGGGAAGCCACCCCGCACTGAATGCAAGTTCCTAGATACCATCTGCCTCCGTTGTGAAAAAAGAGGACACCTAGCAAGAGTCTGCAAATCATCCAGAACTCCACCCAACAGAAGGAAGTTTCCTGACAAAGAATTCAAGCCCAACAACCTCAGTGAGAAAATGGGGCGCAGCACAGAAGCAAAGGGGAAGAATGAAACTCATCAGACAGTAACTATTGGTCATTCTTCTTCTATCAATAACAGAAAAGTGCATGTCAAGGTACTAATTGAAGGAAGGCCTTGCCAAATGGAAGTGGACTCAGGCTCATATTTATCTATGGTGTCATGGGACACTATTCACAGACTACTCCCAAACATTCAGAAGAAGCATTTCAAGAAGCAAGCACTGACTCTTAAAGACTACCAAGGGAACAAGATTCCAGTAGTTGGAACAAGAGAATTCAATGTGAAGTTCAAAGGCCACACCAAACGCTTGCCCCTGACCATTGTGGACAAGGATCGCCCAAGCTTGCTGGGACTTGAGTGGTTCAATCCACTAGGCATCGAGGTGACTGGCATCAATCACGTGAGCAACACTGAATGGGAGGAGGCCTTGAAGTCTGAGTTTCCAGAGGTCTTCAGCGACGGATTGGGCAAGTATATGGGGACCCCTATCACTTTCAATCTAGATCCCAAGGTGCCACCAATTTGCTTAAAGCCCAGAAGGGTCCCATTTGCCTTAAAGGAAAGAATTGATGCACAATTAGATAAACTAATAGCTCAAGGAGTTTTAGAGCCCACTGACCACTCCAGGTGGGAGACACCCATAGTCACACCAGTCAAGACTGATGGGTCAGTGAGAATCTGTGGGGACTATAAGGGGACATTGAACCATGCGCTTCAACAGAGTGCATATCCAGTTCCAGTGGTGCATCATTTACTACATTCACTTGGGGGTACAGTCTTTGCCAAATTGATCTGGCCCAGGCATATCAACAATTAACAGTTGATGATGCCACTGCAGAGGCCCAAACCATTGTGACTCATAGAGGTGCTTTCAAATGTAAAAGGTTACAGTTTGGAGTAAGCGTGGCACCAGGCATCTTCCAAAGCCTTATGGAAAGGATGCTCCAAGGACTGCCAGGGTAGTACCTTACTTTGATGATGTGTTAATCTCTGCTGAAAATGACACTCAGTTACAAGAGAGACTCAGAGAAGCCCTTACCAGATTCAAAAAAGCGGGGTTAAAAGTCAAAGAAGAAAATGCACTCTTAGAACTGACAAGGTTGAGTTCTTGGGCTATATGATTGACAAGCATGGTATCCACCCCACAGATGCCAAGGTTCAGGCAATCAAAGAAGCCCCTAGACCAAAATGTAAAACAGATTTGCAAGCCTTCCTTGGACTCATTAACTTTTATCACATGTTCCTACCTCAGAAGGCAACCATTGCAGAACCACTGCACAGATTATTAGACAAAAAGTCTGTGTGGGTCTGGGGCAGAAAAGAACAATCTGCATTTAACAATATTAAAAGACTAATCACGCCTGATGCTGTACTGATACAGTTCTCTGAGAATTTGCCTGTTGTACTGACTTGTGATGCATCCCCTTTTGGAGTGGGGGGGTTTTGAGCCACAGGCTTCAGCGGGAGGGAAGCTCCTATTGCATTTTACTCTCGCACCTTGACCAAAGCAGAGAGGAACTACAGCCAACTGGACAAGGAAGCCTTGGCAATTGTTGCAGCTGTCAAGAAATTCCATGAGTATTTATATGGGAGAACATTTACCATTGTCACAGATCACAAACCTCTGTTAGGCATTGTGGCAGGAGACAAACCTCACCCACTATCCTGTCACCAAGAATGCTGAGGTGGACTGAATTTCTTGCTGCTTATTCATACAAACTCATCCACAGGCCTGGCAAAGACATTGGGCATGCAGATGCTTTGAGTCGCTGCCCACTTCCTTCTCACACTGAGGACTTTGCTCCTGAGACTTACACCTTTTTCTAGAAACTGTTGCCAAGCTTCCAGTACACGCTGCTGAAATTGCCAGAGAGACTGCCAAAGACACTGTATTGGCTCCTGTTATAGGCTGGATTAAGAAAGGTTGGCCTCTTCAAGATCTACCTCACTTGCCCAACCTTTTAAATCCAGGCAAACTGAATTATCTGTATTAAGAGGATGTATTTTGTGGGGTAACAGGGTGGTTATTCCTGCAAAACTGCAAAGAGGTTTTGGAAATGTTACATGAGGGTCATCCAGGTATTGTCAGAATGAAGGGATTGGCCAGGAGTTATGTATGGTGGCCAGGTATTGACAAAATGGTTGAAAACTGGGTTGCATCTTGTCCCAACTGTCAGGTAGTCAGGCCTGCCCCACCTCTCGCCCCCACACAGGAATGGGAATGTCCTAGGGGCCCATGGTCCAGGATTCACATTGATTTTGCTGGCCCTACCAGAGGGCACACTTTCCTTATTATAGTAGATGCATATTCCAAATGGCTAGAGGTTATCCCATGGCATCCACCACAACTGATGCTGTCATCAAACAGCTTAAAAAGCTTTTGTAACTCACGGGTTACCTGATGTTCTTGTTTCTGACAATGGTCCTCAATTTACATCCAACCCTTTTGAATCATATCTAGCACAACTGGGTATCAGACATGCCCTGACAGCCCCTGGGCACCTTCGCTAATGGCCGGCTAACGAATGGTATTTACCAAGGAAAAACTTCAGCAATTGGGTCCTGGGGACATCACTGAGAAAGTTGAAAACTTCTCAGTGTCCAGCATATCACTCCTAACCCATCAACTAACTTATCCCCAGCAGAGTTGTTGATGGGTAGGAAACTCAGGTCTCCCCTTGACTGCCTTCATCCCACTAGATTCCACTAGCAAAGTTTGCATGTTCACTGTGGGTGATTCTGTTTATGCTAAGAACCTTATGGGTGAACCTTTATGGATTCCTGCTGAGATAACCCAAATCACAGGCCCTTGATCTTACAGGGTACAAACAGAGGATGGTGTCCTCTGGAGCAGGCACATTGATCAGCTTAGATCCAGATTACCTCAGGAACATCGCATTGTTCCTCTCTAGTTCCCATACCTAATACCTCTTCTAGGGGAAGGGAGGATCATGAGTGTAATGAACAAGCAAGAATCAACCCCATGTGTAACGAGCTAACACGACAGGAACCATCCCAAAACCTGTCACAATACCAACAACCATTTTCACAAATGGAAGATTGCACATCATTACCTGATTTAGGTGCTGACATTGGGTTGGAGATGGATTGGGAGGAGAGACCAGGTTGTAGTAACCAAACAGGTTCTACCATTACTACAAGTCCTAGTAAGGAAATGTCAGCAGACACATTTCCTCCCTCACAAGGTGAGAACCTTAAACATCTGAACCACGAGGTCTCAACGACACGAAGAGCCCCACCTATTTAAAAGAATACATTAGATAGGCTGGGGTTTGAGTATGGACTGAACCTAGTGGGGAGGGGTGTTATGTATGCAGGTTTAAAGTCATTGGTTTAGTTTATTTATTTATTTATTTATTTATTTATTTATTTATTAATGGATTTATATGTCACCCCATCTCCTCAAGACTCAAGCGCTTACAATAAAACAAACACAATAAATATTTAAAAAGAATTAAATTAATGGTCCCAATTAATACAAAACTTAAAAGCCGCTAAATCTAAAACACCCCACCCATGGGTCACAGCCCTGCTTGGTCAAATAACCAGGTCTTCAAGTCATGGTGGAAGGTGCGGAGGTCAGGGGCTGCCAGGGAGCCCCAGGGGAAGTTGGTTCCAGAGTTCAGGGACCGCTACAGAGGGCACGCCGGGGACCCCAGCCGGCATTGTTCGCTGATGGGACCCCAAGGAGTCCCTGTCTGTGACTTTGTACAGGGCTGTTAGTATTGATGTCGGCAGCAACAAATAATAAGGACCCATGTCATGTAGGACTTTGTATGTTAAAGTTAAAACTTGAATCTACCAGAGGGCAACTGGACCAATGCAGGCAGCGCAGAGGGGCTATGGGAGAACTGGGAAATTTATCATCAGCCACACACGATTTTGCACCAGCTGCAGTCTCCGATGGTGCAAGGGCAGTCCTAATAGAGAGCGCTGAAGCGAAGTCATGAGGTAACAAGGGCATGAGTGATCGTGACGCAGGGCATCCCGTCCAGGAACGGGTTGCTGAACCAGCCGACCTGGGCAAAGGCCCTGGAACGGCTCCCACCTGCTCCTCCAACCGGAGCCGCATCCAGGAGGACCCCCAGGTTCCTCGCCCTGTCCACAGGGGCAACACCACTCCCATGGTCAACGATGGACATTCGCTGGAACGGGATGCCGTATGTACAACCACTCAGTCTTGGCCGGTTGAGTCGAAGCATGTTGCTGCCCATCCAGATTCGCATCGCATCCAGACAGCGAAGTCATCACGGAGAGGGCATCACTGATCTGGTTTGGGGTGGAGATATACATTGAGTATCATCCATATTGATGATACCTCACCCCAAACCACGGATGATCTCACCCAGCTGTTTCATGTAGATGTTAAATAAGAGGGGGGAGGACACCCCTGAGGGACCCCACAAGAGTTTGGGACCCACTTCCCCCCGCCAACACGATAAGCATCACCATGAGGTAGGAGGAGCCACCAAGAACAGTGCCCCCACCCCCAACCCGCCGCAAAGGATACCATGGTCGATGGTATCGAAAAGCCCTGAGAGGTTCATAGGACCAGGACAGAGGAAAACCCCTGTCCCGCCCTCCAGAGATCATCCAACAGTGCGATCAATGCCGCCTCCGTGCTGAAACCAGGCCGAAGCCCGATTGGTCGGATCGAGGTAGTCCGCCTCCAGGAAAGCAGAAATTGCCAGGCCAACAACCTTCTCGCCAGAAGCTTGGGTTGGAGACTGGACGAAAGTTGTTCAACACGGCTCAGGGCAGGCTTCTTCAGGAGGGGCCTCACCACCTCCCAAGGCGGAGGAAAACACCCCTTCAAAGAAGCGCTGACAACTGCCCGATCCAGCCAGCAGGTGACCTCCTGGCATAAGCCAACCAGGAGGCACGGTCCAACAAACATGGTGGAACCTGTAAGATAATCCCGCCCACTTCATCCTCTCGAAACAGGATCAAACTCATCCCAAACGTAATGGCCAGACTCCCCAGATCCCGCCTCCTCCAACCACTGCAAATCAGAGGACAACCTGCTCAACAAAGGATCTTATCCACAGATATTGCTCAAATTTCTCAGCCTTCCCTCAACGGGTCCCGCCCTCTACCTAAGAAGGGAGCATGACCCAGAACAGGGCTGCTGGGCGTAAGTTATTTTGACATGAGAGCCGGAGAGATAAGACATTCTCGCCGCCCTTATCGCTCCCAGGTAAGTCCTAATATGGGCTCTTAACTGGGCTTGATCGGCCTGGGAGCGGTGGCCCTCCACCTGCTCTCTAAGTTCCTTCAATAACAGTTGAACTGCCTTGTAAAACAAGAAATGATTGGTTTAAAAGTGGAAAACCCTGCACTTGATTGGTTGGCAACTGTGGCCACAGGCAGCAGCCAAGCAGCCCAGCCAAAGTGGGTTCGTTCTGAGCTAGTCACTAAAAAACAAAGAGCTTGAAGCACTCTGCGTCTGTCTCTTCATGCAAACTTAACACTCAGCATATATACTTTAGATACTTTCAATTAACTTGGTCACCTCTGTTATTCTTTACTCCTTCATAAACTAGCTAAAAGGCACCAATTAGAACAAGGATCTTTGGGAAATTTTATTTTGCATCTAACTCCAACATGAATGCTGTCCATTTATTTCATTCTGATTCTCAGAGGGGCACATTTGAAAAATCCAAATGTTCCAGAGTTACCAAGGACCATATTACTGCAGTCTAAGTATGAATAGAGCAAGATTAACATGGCAATGCCAGATCTGTGTGGGAACTGGGAACTTGGCCTTTATGATTTGTGGACTTCAACTCCCAGAATTCCTGAACCAGCCATGCTAGCTCAGGAATTCTGGGGGTTGAAATCTACCAGTCATAAAAGAGTCATAGTTCCCCACCCCTGATGTATATAAATACTAGCTGAGGCATTGTATTTTATGAGCTTGTCTAGCATGTTTTCACTTTCTGACAAATCCATTGAAACTGAAAATACCATTAAAACAATGTAACTTAATACTTTTGCAAGGTGCGAGGAAATCAAACAAAATGATATTTTTGCAAAGGAACATACATCCCATTTTTATTAAATATTACAGCATTGATTAGCATTGTGTCAATTGCCTAAAATGGTTTTCAAATTAATTTCTCATCTCTAAATATTTGTACCAACTACAAATAATTTGAATCGAGGTTTTACAATCATAGTAATTACAATTAAAAACTAACCAGTAGCAAACTTAACAATTGTTGATAAGAAATCCAAACAAGTCTGGATAGTGGACATTGAAGTATCTGGAGACAGCAGAATAGAAAACAGCTGGAGAAAAATCACAAAATACGAAGACCTGCAAATGGAAGTAAAATGACTGTGTCAAAAGAAAGCAAAGGCAGTACCAATAGTAATAGGTGCCTTGGGTGCAATCCCAAAACACATGTAGACCACTTGAACACCATTGGCTTTGACAAAATCATCATGTCAACTGGCCTAAGGCAGCTCTACTTGAAAATGCCTTACATCATGCAATGATACCCCTAATACCCTTTAGCAAGAACACCTGCCTATTGCAGATCCTTGGGAAGGACTTAATTAAAGTAGACATACTTTAACCACACCAATTTTAATTATTTAATTAATAATTTAACTATTAGTTTTTACTGTGTTTTTTACTTGCTGTCTTACAATAGGTTTTCTTTTTGTTGTTTGAGCAGGTCAATGACTGTAAAGTAATGACTAAAGTAATATCACTACTGCTATGCTCTCGGGTAGCTAAGAATACAAATCAGTAAAAATCATTTGTGTAATAACCCAGACAAATGAACAAAGGTACCAGACTAAAAGAGCAGCAGCCCAAACAAAAAGTACGAATTAGTGTAACTTAAAATTGCTAAAACAAATCATGTTTATGAGCTGCTGACATTATATTCTGGTTGGTATTTCACTTAAGCACAGTAAGTAGGGTGCCAAGCAGGTCACCTCATTTCTGAAGAAAATAAGTAAAACCAGAAGGAGCGTAACTGGGATTCATGCAAAAGAGGACTCATGAATAATACCATTTTGGCGGTAACTGCAACACGGGCGCAGAGCTCATCTTGCTGGGCGGCTATTTCATTTCCCACCACCGTACACCCACTTTAGGTCTGACCTTCCTCTCCTCTACATTTGCAGTGAATCAAACTGACATCAGCAATAGGATGGGAAAGATTTGTTCTGCGGAATGGCTTGTGCTGAACTTGCTCTCAGTCACAGCCCAGGGAAAGTGCGGGGGAAATTTTCACAGGCAACCCAACTGGCCTACCTGTCATAATACTTTCCGTTTGATACACTACCTGCTATTACAACAAACTGACGACACTTACCATTCATTCTCTGTCATTCACTTAGAAAAAAAAACATGAAAATAGGTCACTCTGTCATTCTGTCCGCTTCCTGAAAATTAAGGTTATTTAGCTTACAGACAAATGTTTACTACATAAAAAGTCTTTAAAGGTAGAAGGAAATAATGATTTATCCTCCAACAGCATTCTGAAACAGCCATTTAGAGAAAATGTGCTACCCAAAAGCTATAACAAAATAAAGTCTCCTTCAATCCCTGGGGGCTTATTAGAAAGGTTTTTGGCAACAGTGTGATAGTGGTTTACCATTGGCTTCTTCTGGGATTTTCTGTTTTGATTTCACAGTGTAACCTGCAACCCTGGATCTTCCCCATCTGTATGTTGTACAGCCCAACAAAAATATTTCTGGTTTTAGATCAATATGTTACTTTATCATTTTTTTCTCATTTTCATGTATGTATTTTTGTCCAATATTTTTTTGTCTTTGGACATGTCCACCACAAATGATAGTATAAACCTGGCATCTGATTACACTTCCAACATTTGGCGGATATGTTTATTTATTTATTTATTTATTTATTGGACTTGTATGCCGCCCCATCTCCGAAGACTCGGGGCGGCTCACAACTAAAACCAGACAGCAACAATAAATAATTAAAAAAGAATTAAATAGACGCAAGCCCAATAATTATAACATTCCATTAAAATTAAATTTAACCCCCACCCCTAGGAGGTCAGCAGAGCCCGGCCTGTTCAAATAACCAGGTCTTCAAGTCATGGCAGAAGGTGCAGAGGTCAGGGGCCAGACGGAGCCCCAGGGGTAGTTGGTTCCACAGGGCAGGAACCGCCACAGAGTAGGCTCGGCCCCGGGGCACCGCCAGGCGACATTGACTTGCTGACGGAACCCCGAGAAGCCCCTGCCTGTGTGTAAAGATCTTTGCCAGTCTTGCTGGTGGTAAGTGCCACCTATAAAACACTTTATATAGATTTTCTTTATAAGCAGTTGACATTGTTAATTTATGATTTCTATCCCACATTTTCTGCCATTTATCTAACTCTATACCTATTGTTCAGTTTCTGTAGAGGCTAGTATTGGCTAGCAACCGAATAGTGTTGGCTGAAAAAAACCCCACCATGGTTTCTTGAACTTTAAAGGAGAAATGGATGCCATGCTGAACACGCTAATATCACCTTCATGAAAAGCAAATAAGGAAGCTTACAAAGACTGAGAGAGAGTAACTGGCCCAAAGTCACTGGCTAAAGCGGTACTGGAACCCTTGATGTTCTGCTTTCTATCCTGCTGCCTTAACCATTAGACCAAATTGGCTATGGTTTTTAAATTACACAGATTAATTGCACAGATCATGAATGTGTCCTAGCTTTCTAAATGGTTTAAAAAAACCCAATATACTATAATCACTGAATATATAGCACACTGCCCATCATATTCCTGAAAGCTGTTCAGGTGAACTCACAAAGCATGCTATTATCTCGCATAACATCTATATTTTATTCAAACAAATCATTTGGTCCAGAAACGCTGTGGATTCCCCTTCATGTCCCCTTGAATGTCAATGTGTGTAACTACAAGGAAGTAGTTAAAAGACAAAAAAAAAAAAAACCACAATTGCCCAGAACCACAAGTGGAAATCTATCTCTGCATTGCAATGGAAAAAAAGTGTCTGAGATTCTGGAGATAATATAAAAGGAGATGCTATTGCACTCATGGACAGTGTTTGACCTACTAATATCACTGGTAGAGCATCAAGCAAGTCGGGATAATAACAATACAAAGGGTAGTTATGACATCCAAAAGATTGCCCTTACTGGTGAGTGCACGATTTATTACTGTTAAAAACTATTCTTTTGCCCCTGTATTTTTATCTCCAGCGGTCTAACATTTGATTTACATACTTGTTCTGTCTTTGTAATTTCTTTAATCATTTTTTCATGCTCACGTTATAGCTATTACAATCTTTTCTCATAAATGAAAATCCTCCAATCTCTTTGATACCATAAATGAAAACCATTGGTTATTGAAAAAAGACTGGTTTCCCCTATATAACTATACATTTCTGATAACCTTAAAGATGATTTGTACTTGATTCTCTTTTTGTCGCTTAATCATTTGATTTGTATCCCACTTTTCATTCAGAAGTTCAAATTGGTATCTGTTGTGGTCCCACTCCTAATTTTCCCACAATAATTACCCCATGAGGTTCCATAGGTATTGATGGGTTGCAATCTGAGTTTCCACACTCTTAATTGTACACCTTAACCACCATACCACACTGGCTGTCTTAAACAATTCTTAAATCAGTTCAGCATTTCAGTTAATCTTGAGCTGTGGTGCCCCTCAATTTTCACATTAATTACTGCTTTCCAGCGGCTATTTTAATGCTTGAGTTCTAAACTCCAATATTAAAGAAGCACAAGCTACTAAGGGTGGACATTTTTTACACAAGAGATGACACTTTACCCTTACCTATGCCTGATACGTTCATGGATTCTTTTACAGCTTGTTCTGCTGATACTGGTTCTTGCAGTGGGGAATTTAACCCATGGAGAAAACATTAATAAAATCAATAAGAAACGGAGAGGAACAATGACTAACAATTGCCCAACTCAGCCAGCAATTCAAGAAGATACCGAATTCCCAGAGACAGTGAAGGTGCACATACCTCTTGCTCATGCAGAATCAATGAACAGGATGCCTCATGATGTTAAAAACAGATCTCTCTCTCCATGGGATTACAGGTACTATTCACCTTTTTATTGTTAAGCTATATTAGCTACAATACATTATGGCAGTGACAATCCCTCAATGCCTTTTGAGTACTTCAAAAATTCTGGGGTATGAGAACTTCTAAAGGTTGCAAGTTCTTATGAGGTTGGCAAACATAAAAGCTATACACATTTTCTGGAAAAAAAATACACCGGACAATTCATAATTGGACAGGCAAATGTCTCTTGAATTGTTCATCAATTTGTTAGATCCTTAGTGATCACATCTATTATTCTGCAAGAATATAATATGGCTTAGTTAGTTGGCCAATTCCAGTCTTTGCACTTACATTCATTACTATAAAAGCACTCTAGGAGAATTTTCTTTATGGTTCCTTTCTTAAATCTACTATATGAGATGAGAATGAAAATTAGTTCAGGGTAGAGCCACATAGGGAATTAACTCAGTGATAAATTCTAGCTGACAGTAGCGATAACACTAAGCTACGAATTCAAGCAGTTTCTTATAAGGCGAAATCTCTCTTTCTTATCAACAAAGGGATGTTATAAAAATCAGATACGATTTCTGAGTAAAAAGCAATGTGGTAGTAATTGCTAAGGAGAACAAACAGCCTTTTCTGATTTTTTTTTTTTGGTTCAGGACCATAACCAAAATATAATTCTATGGGGAATAGCACTAGGAAATTCTGAGAAACATTCATCATGAATGTTTGTCTATATTTTATTATATGGTTGAGGAAATCTGGGTTCTGTCTCCTAGGATACAAACATAAGATTCCTCTTTAGTCTATTTTTCCCCCTAATGGGTGCTGATTAACATTCAGGGTTCCAAGTTCTTTGTGAATTTTGATGAAGAAACGGTATTGCTGTCCTGTGAGCCATATCTTTGTCTTTTGTGTGTTAACTTACAGTGTTAAGGAAGATCCTAACAGATTCCCACACACAGTTTCCGAAGCCACCTGCCGTTATACCGTTTGCCTGGATTCCACGGGGAAGAATCTAAACTATGCTATGAACTCTGTTCCTATTCAGCAGGAGATCTTGGTTCTGAAACGCAAACATATTGGCTGCAAGAAGAGCTATTGGTTGGAGAAACAAATGATCACTGTTGGATGCACCTGTGCCTTTCCCACTTCCAACGCTTATCAGGAAAAGGTTTTTTAATATGGTTGAAAAATAGCCAAAGGTGTCACATTATCGGCTGAAGTGATCAGGGTGATACAACGGTTGCTTGGCTATTAGGAAAGAAATTGGTAATTCTGAATGTAGCCTCTTTTAGAATTAGGGATGATTTTATTTAAAGCTCTTATAGTGTTTCAAAATATGTTTAAATGTTCTGGGAATATATCAAATGGTCATTTTCTTTAATTATGGGAGGGAGTTGGGGTCCAGATGTCCACCATCCAGCCACTAAGACAGAAAAAAAAACTCCATTGAAGCCCTTCTTCTCTTTGGCTTCAAAAAGAATGAATTGTTGCTCTGTACTAATTTTGTACGATTCATAGCCTGTTTTTATTTGTCTTGTTGATCTATGTGGAGGTCCTGAAAATTGCAATGCATATGATATTTAAAACCCGAGGAGGAGCAAAGAAGAAATATGTTTTTGTCTCTATTTATAAGATGTATTTATAATACCATATTTATGCACTTGCAGAAACATTGTTGGATAAAATTTTGTAGTTTATCAGTATTTATTCAGTAATTTATATAACAAATAAAAAGGCTGATATATTTAATTGTCCACGTAGTCATTGCTTTCCCCAAATATCCATTTAGTTTCCTTTGACATGAACCTCATTGTGACACAACTATTTGGTATTTAGAAAAAATGCTCTGAGTCCATGGGATAGAATGCTAAACCAGAGCAGACATATATCTTAATATGGATGAAAATGTGACTCGTCTACCCACTACGATCTTTCTGAAGGGAAAAAAAAGAGCTACTGAAGAGTAGTAGCCTGGAGTAGTTGGAAAGCAGAGCTCAGGCTCAAACATGGCTTGAAGGTTGCCGGTAAACTCTGTCCTGGAAGCAAAGGTTCATTCCTTTCCAAAGCTCAGCTGGGCTGGGTGCAGTTGATGACCTTGGTCATGTTAGTCTTCTGCTCAAACAAAGTAATGGCTTCAATTGCCACGCTGGCTCAGTTTCCTAAGGATCCTATATCTTACTCAGGTCTTCCTAAGGGACACAGTTAATAATATCTGACCCTGTTTCAGGATAATTAAGCATCCGCTTAAGTGTCAGGATCTCACTTTGGGTCTGACTCTATCTGCATGGTCTATTCAGTCTCCAATCTAGTGCATCTCTGCTTTTCTATCATTTTTGGCAAATTGGTGAGACTATTGTTTTCACTCAATCTGCAATATGCTGTGCAGAAATTCTGGGTCTGCTATAATAAAATAGAAAAAGAAAGAAAGCTTTAGCAATACTTTTTGCATGACTCTATCCAATGGATTATTGAAGGGGCTTCTAGAATAACCTCACTTTATATTCCTTCCTTCGTACTTGTTTCTATGGTTTGGGAGGGAGGCATTATTTTGAAGTGTTTCTGACCTTCTCAGTGGGCTGCTTCAGTCCTGTGGGGCAATGACAAATGAGCCTAGTGGCCCTGATATGTGGGGAGTCATACAGGTCAAACCTCTCTGCCTTATTTTATTTTATTTTATTTTATTTTATTTTATTTTATTTTATTTTATTTTCATTTCATTTCATTTCGTTTCGTTTCATTTCATTTTTATTTATTTATTTTCTTTCCTTCTTCCTTCCTTCCTTCCTTCCTTTTTCATTTATAAATTTAATTTGCAGCCCATGTTACCATAGGGTAACTCCAGGTAGCTATAGTTACATATACCATTAAAACATGAAAAATTAAAATCAGACATTAAAACCAAGGACACATGGGGAGGGAGTGTGGGGAGAGGTGGGACCTGTTATTACTCAATCAACACCTCCACAGTGCTGTTCTAGGGCTTCAAGCTGACTGGCAGAGCCACGACTTTAGGCCACTGGTTGGATTCAATTTTTTTTACTACCAGTTCTGTGGGCGTGGCAGAAGGATACTGTAAAATCTCCATTCCCTCCCCACTCCTGGGGGAAGGTTACTGCCAGTTCTGCAAACTACTCAAAATTTCCACTACCGGTTCTCCAGAACTAGTCAGAACCTGCTGATACCACCCTTGCTTTAGGTCCTTATGAAAAGATAGGAGGGTTGGGGCCAACCCCACATCGGGCGATAAGATGTTCTAGATGGCAGGAGTAACAGTAGAGAAAGCCCTCCGCCTAGATCCCACCAGCCAGAATAATTGGACTGATGGGACCTGCAGCATGCCTCCCCTGCCATGCAAGTGGGATGGGCCAATCCCAGTGGGGTGAGATGGTCCCTCAAGTAACCTGGATCCATGCCATGGAGGATTTTAAAGGTGATCATCAACACTTTGAATTGCACCTAGAAGCAGACTGGTAACCAATGCAGCTCAAGGAGGGGACATTCTTGGGGCTCTGAAAACTACTCATTCTGCTGCACTCTGAATCAGCTATCGCTTCCAAATGCTTTTCAAGGGTAGCCCAATGCAGAGTGCATTACAATACTCCAGTCATGAGATGACAAGGGACTGAATGGCGGAGTTCAGGGATTCGATCCAGGAAAGGTCACAACTGGCACACAACATGAAGTTGTGCAAAGACTGTCCTAGCTGCAACTGCCACCTGTTCCTCGAACAGGAATTGTGAGTCCAGGATAACTGGGTCTTTCTGGGCAGTGCCACCCCATCCAGAATTAAAGATGACAAAGTCCTGGATCCCGGTGTCCCACATACCCAAAGCCATTTGGCCTTACCAGGGTTCAGTTGAAGTATCCCATCCAGGTTCCTACAGCCTCCAGGCATCATGAGAGGGCAGTCACAGCATCACTTCACTTAATAGAGTTGGGTGTCATCAGCATACAATAAATACCTCAAACCATGGTGATGGATGATTTCACCCAGCGGTTTTATATAGATGTTGAAAAAGAGTGAATAAATTATGGAGCCCTGCGGTATGCCACAGAATAGTGGCCAAGGGTTGGACCCTCCCTCCCTATCAATACTGATTGGAACCTGCCACAGAGAAAGCCGTGTGTGTGTGTGTTGTGTGTGTTGTGTGTGTTGTGTGTCTATGTGTGAAATTAATCCTAGCAAAGTGCTCTGTGTTGCCAAAGGAAGACTGGAGATGAGAAATAAAGTTTTATTCCAATGGGAAATTATGTTGAGAAGTAAGGCAGGAGAGGGAGTACAAGGAAGACCAAGTGAGGTTTCAGTCTGCCTATCTCAGTGATGGCGAACCTTTTTGGCACCTAGTGCCCAAACCAGAACACACATGCATGAGCATGCATGGCACGTGCCAGAGTGCCAGAAAACCAAAAACTAGCTGGCTGGTGCATGCATGCCTGTTTTTTGGCCATTTTGGGCCATTTACTGGTCGGTTTTTTTGGTGTTTTTGGGGCTGTTTTCAGGCTGCTTTTAGCCTGAATACAGCCCGAAAAATGGCCTGTTTTCAGGCTGTTTTTCAGGCTAGTTTCAGGTCATGTTTGGGCCATTTTCAGGCTGTTTTTTGAGCTGGAAATGTTAAGTTTGCATGAAGAGACAGACACGGAGTGCTTCAAGCTCTTTGTTTATTAGTGACTACAGCTCAGAACGAACCCACTTTGGCTGGGCTGCGGCTGCTACTTATAGCCAGCAGCTGCAGTTGCCAGCCAATCAGAGTGCAACTTTTAAACCAATCATTTCTTACATTTTACAAGAACAGTTCAAACTAAACAATGCCTAAACCTGAAAATGCAGCCTGAAAAACAAAATGGCCTGAAAACAGCCTGAAAATGCCAGAAAAAAGGGCCTGAAAAACATTTTGAAAATTCAGAACAGCCTGAAAATGCCTGAAACAGGAAAATGGCCAAAAACGCCTGAAAATGGCCCAAAACAGCCTGAAAAGGCCTGAAAAGCATGGCCAAACCTGAGAAGAGCAGCCTGGCAGAAGAGCAGCTGCATATGCCCACTGAGAGGGCTCTGCATGCCACCTCTGGCACATGTGCCATAGGTTCGCCATCACAGGCCTATCTCAAAGGCCTTGGTGGTGCAGGCTGTTAATAGCCTAGCACTTAGTTCTAGCTGCCTGTAATTATTGCAGGCTTGAATCCCACCAGGCTCAAGGTTGACTCAGCCTTCCATCCTCTCGGGGTAGGTAAATTGAGGACCCAAGATTGTTGGGGGCAATAAGATGACTTTGTAAAAATGCCGCTTAGTAATAAGCAGGCATATACAATGGAAGGAAGGTTATTGCTGAGTGCATTGGGTTGTATCCCAAAAATTGTAAGCCTCCCTGAGTCACCAGAGAAGGGCGGGATATAAATATGAATTTTTAAAAAAGTCTCATAACTAAGCTATACAAATTCAGATGAGTGTCTCTATCGCCATAACTCCTGCTCCCCAAGGTCATCAGAAACTGACCATGTTATCTTTACCTTTACAAAGGGAGAACCTTTGGCAGCAATAAGACATTGCACTAGTATCTGATGGCTTTTGCATAGCCCTAACTATCTGCATGAATCTTTTTTTCTTGCCCCATTTATTTGGATACATTTATTTTGTGTTATTTGTCTCAAATTTCATTTTGATATGCTTTGGATTAAATCTTCCAGTTTGCACTGGGATTACAGATATGTAGTAGCCCCATCCCCCCAAAAAAACCCCTTACATACGATCCATTTCTTGGTATCGTATCATGTTTTCGTTCTGTTGATTTTGTTGAATGAAGACTCATTTCATCTGACTGATATAAGTGAAAAAACCACAGACAGCCCTTGAGTTTGTTCCAAGAATATCTCCTGAACTAACTGAACATTAACCGAGAGCGTCAGAATGTGGTGCACTGTGGCTTCGTGTGTTTTGTTCCTTCAACTAATATTTCAAATAAGGACCCACTTTATTTTCTACCTCTCCTACATGTCTACTCAAGCACTGAGGTTTAAATGCTTAGTCAGCCAGTCCTACATTTCACATCAATGAAAACCACTTTTGGATACAGGAGGGAGCAGGAGGGCTACTGACACAACAATCTCTTTGGGTGAGTTTTTTTTTTATTATTCATCTCTGCTAATAATCAGGCATTGTTAGAGGGAGAGACAGAGGATAGTTCCAAATCTCCCTGCCATGCACAGTGATTTACATTATTTCTTTCCTCTGTGCAAGGTGCAGTGAATTTCACTCCAGGATACTTGCTTGCCTTATTTCCCCCATACCTGCAAAACTTCACATGGGTCTTTTGTGTAGGCCATCTTCACAGCAAATTACAACTGTTCCCATTGTTCATTCTTTTAGTGCTGAGGCAGTATATGTGCATTGGATACATTTTGGTAATCTGTCTTCTACTCTCTCTTAAAAATAAATATCTCTCCCCTGAAGAGGGGCATATGGAATTCATAGTAATTGCCACAGTGGGTATGTGAGAGTCACTTATATTCAAATGGCTAGGATTACTATTAAGATTCTTATTACATACACATGTTCTTTAAAACCTGGGAAAATTTATCTGAAATTTCATATCACGGGGCAGATGTCATATTACAAGGGACCAAACTACCGAATGTGAGCAGTATGCTTCACTCATCCCTTTTACTCTCTCTAATATCAAGAATGGAAGTCTGATTGGCCATCAGCTTTGATTGATGGATGGATGGATTTTGTGCCATTGAGTGATTTTCTCCAGGAAAGCTCAGGCTGTTAAATGCCTGCTCTTAAGATCCAGCTGTCTACAATTACTGTAGGCTCGAATCCCACCAGGCTCAAGGTTGACTCAGCCTTCCATCCTCTCGGGGTAGGTAAATTGAGGACCCAAGATTGTTGGGGGCAATTAGCTGACCTTGTAAAAATGCCGCTTAGTAATAAGCAGGCATATACAATGGAATGAAGGCTATAGCTGAGCACATTGGGTTGCGCTCCAAAAATTGTAAGCCACCCTGAGTCTTGGAGAAGGCGCATATAAATGTAATTAAAAAAAAAAAAATCTGTTCCCAGCCTGGTCCTTCAGATCTTCAAATGGTGCAGGTATACCCTTGCAACTGAGTCCACCCACCTTGCTATTGATCATCTTCTCCTCTTTTCCTCCATTTTCCCCTGCATTAGAACCTTCTCCAGAGACTTATGCCTTCACACACAATGTGTTCAAAATGTGATAATTTGAATCTTGTGCTTTGGGCCCCACGTGAAAATTCTGTATTGATTTATTTGAAAATCCATGTTTTCGTTTTCTTAGTTGCCCAAGCTATTCTCAGTAGTCTTTCTAACACCAATGTTCAAAAAGCACCAATCTTGCTTTTTCCAATTTTACCATCAGAAAATGTTACTTTTGTATTAATATGAATGCATAATATTGTGGTCCAAACAAATGTGACTTCGCTATTGGAGCACCTTGACTGTGAGAACTTCCAAACAGCCCACACATCTTCTCCAGTCCCTACAAACCATTTGGAAACTGACTGTGTGGCTACTTATATTCTTTGGTATGATGAGAGGTTGATGTAATCACCATGAGCTATCAGTACTCCCATCAGTTCACCAACAGAAAAGGGTGAATCCTATTCATTCAGTGCTCTACTTCTTGGATGGTGAAGAATCAAAGTAGAATGACAAAGTATTCTTTGCTGGGATTTAGACTTCATCAGATGCCCAACAGTCCTGCTTGAGAACATTTCATCTGCTATTTACAGAAGTGTATTATACTGGTGATTTAACAGGAGTGCTTTGATTTTATTAAAATTTTGGCTTTATTGGCATGTTCAAATGTTGCAAGGATCTCCTAATATGTGTATGTATGTGTGAGAGAAAGAGATTCAGGAATTCTAACATGGGATTAGATAATCCTGACATAAAGTTATCTTTACATCAGATCCATTAAATATGCATATATAAATTGAAGCATAGAACCTAATTTATACTTTGATTTCTGAATACAACAGCCAGTGGAAAATATTTTATCATAAGAAGATGGTTTCCTTTTAGCCACCTGCAGATATCCTCAGTCAGTTGACCAACTTTCTGACAAGACCTTTGTTATGTGAAAGTTTTTTTTTTATATTTATATCCCACCCTTCTCCAGAGACTCAGGGCGGCTTACAATTTTTGGGATACAACCCAATGTGCTCAGCAATAGCCTTCCTTCCATTGTATATGCCTGCTTATTACTAAGTGGCATTTTTACAAAGTCATCTTATTGCCCCCAACAATCTTGGGTCCTCAGTTTACCTACCCCGAGAGGATGGAAGGCTGAGTCAACCTTGAGCCTGGTGGGATTCGAGCCTGCAATAATTACAGGCAGCTGGAACTAAGTACTAGGCTATTAACAGCCTGCACCACCAAGGTGCACCACCTCATGCTTTATATAGGAGGTTTTTCTCATACCACTTTATGAAATGTTTTGGTTTCCCATTATTTTAAATAAAACACTACTCAGTGAAAGAGACTGTATGTTGTTTAACATTTTATGATACTTTCAAGTTCAAATAAACAAAATGGAATAGGATCTGAAAATATGAAATCCTCATATAGAAGGATATTCTATAAAATATGCAACTTTCTTGATTGCTCCAATTATAAATTGATCTTGCCTAATGGAAGATTTTAATTCAATTTTTCTGCTGAAAAATTGAGAAAATTCTGGCTTTTTTCTTCCCTCTTTCTCTCTCATTATCTACTTATCCACGATAGTGGTGCTTAAAGGTTTGTGAATTCTTTTGAATTTTCAGTATGTTTGCATATAATTATCTAAAATGTGCTGTGTTCTCCACACAAGTCCTAAAACTAGGTAAAGAAAACCTAATTAAACAAATGAGTCAAAAACACCATATTTGTTCACTTATTTATTGAGGAAAATAATCTAGAATTACATATGTGCCATTTAAACAGTGAGAACATATATGGGAACGTATGTTGGAATTCAGCCAATATATATTTAAAACGTCTATATTAAAAGGGTTTCCTTGTAAATTCATTTTAGGAAATTATGTGGCAAATTCATTTGTCTCATGTGTTTTTTCTCCTACACAGTTTAAAGTTAATCTGGAAAGTTGCAGCATCAGCCTTTCCTGTTTTAGATCGGTTTCTTAACAGATTGATGGCTAGAGGTTAGGATTAGAGTTATGGTTATGATAAGAAATGGCTGATACAGAATGATAACATAGATAATGAATGGATGTACTAACAATTTTGTTGATTAAAAAAACAAGGAAAAGTAACAATCCATTGCTAGAAAAACTTGAATATCAATGTAACTTTATCCTTCAAAAACATTTAAGATCTCTGCATTTAAAATCTTAGCAGAAAATATTAATAAAAGTGAAACCACAATGGCATTTCAAATAAGTAGAAATGAAAGAAAGAAAACAATACGGAAATTCTGAAGAGAAAAAAAAGAATGCTTGCTTATTCAATTTCATATCTGCATTCTTCAAAAGTTAATAATAAAAATAAAATACGAAGATGTAGTCAAATACAATAAACTGTAATATGAAACAGATTGGGACTTTTTGTTAAATACAGAATTCATTGTTGTTGAGGTTTTGCACAGAAATTTAAGAGAAGCTTAAAAATAACCAATGAAGATATATTCACTGGTTGTTCTAAGTATAGAAGTATAGAGTATAGAGGAGTTTTTAAGTATAGAAGATTGTAGAAGAGATCTAATTCATGATAAATTGTTGTTTGTTGATCTTCCAAATATTATTGAACCAATTTAGGCTGTGAAGAGATTTCTTAAAATTTGACCAGAAAACTATATGGAAATGAGTTGGATTAAATAAAAGTATCCTACGCCTCCTAATAGAGCTTATGCATGTATTATATCACTTTTAATCTTATAATTGTAAAAATTGCATACAAGAAAATTAAAATCATAATCTCACCTTAGTTATTTTATTGTATTTTTGCTGGCTCTAAACAGGTAGAATAACTACCGTATATCAAGTTGTACATACAGAATAATATTGGCCCCAACTTCAGTATTTGAAGACCACCAAAAATGATAACAAGAACCAGATCTTTCACATTTTCCAGTATAAATTGAGATGCTGTTTACTGCTGCATTGCAATGCACATGGGAGCTACCAGTTGGTTGTCATTAGATTAATCTGAGATTGACACATGCTTACTCCATAATAATCCTACTACATTTGAGGGAAATAATTCTTTTTTTTTCTGTGTAAGTTCACAAGGATCACTTTAATATTACAGAACTATAATTTGCAACTTTCTTTGCTCTGTTTGTTGAACTCTTTTTTTAAAATTTTAAAAAACTTTATTTACAAATGTTAAAAAACACACAAACATATAAATACACATAACATAAATACAAAATAATGCGCGATGCACTTTCTTTTTTGATTTGGATTTCAGATTGGATATACACTTTAGCTTTAAAAATAGATTATACATAACGATGTTCATTACCAATTTTTCCCGTTTGTTTGGTTTAGGTTATGATTTTAATTATTCTATATAACCTTCTAGATCACTATATATTGGCATATTGTCTATAACATCCTTCCGTCCACTTAATTACCCTGTTTTTCCTGGGTTCCTTTTTCTGAGGGAAATAATTCTAAAGTATGTACTGTATGTGAAACATTGCAGATTTGGGTTTTCTTAGTATAGTCACATATTGTTTAACAATTTTGAACAATAATTTAATTTTTAAACAATGTTTGCAATATCAAACAATATTCTAAAAGTGGCTTTATAATGTATGGATTTGAATGGGACTATTCAAAGTACATTTGAATTGAACTATTGAACTAAAGGAACTGAATGAGGCTAGGAAATATAATCAAGTATTTTCAGTACTCTCCTGTTATTTGAAACATTCAGAATACGTGCCTTGATCTAGAAGATGTCTGTTTCCCAGAGCACTGTAATAATCATACTGACTTAGTTAACGTTATATTTGGTTCTTATTTAAAAGGTAGAAATTGCCACTTTAATAAGAGACTGAGCTCTCCTCAGCAACAGCCAACTAGCTTTGTAGCAGATCATTTAGTTGTGCTAAAGAATCACACAGGGTTGGCATGTATGATTTTTAAGAATCTGCATCTTCCTTTTGCCTCACAGTTTAACATATAAAGCTACAGCAGAACTTCTTGGAGATTTCAGAAGTGGAAAATCTAAACATGAATCAGTTAAATGTATGTTGTGGTTGAGCAGTGAATATGGTTAGCACTGCTATAGCTGGTTGAAGGGGACCAAACCTCCAGGAGAGACGGCCTTGGTTCCTTTTGACCAGCCACAGCAATGCTTTTCTTCTAATGTATGTATGTATGTGTATATATATATATATATATATATATATATATATATATATATATATATATATATACACACACACACACATACACACACACACACACACATGCTAATACATATGAAGTCATCACCAGACCTTCAGAGGAACAAGTAGACAGCATACAAATGCTACAGTTTGACCCTAAAACCTATCTACCCTTATGCGAACTTCAAGTTGAAAAGCTGTCTTTTTTGGTAGCTGGGCTAAAGAATCATAATCTGAGTTTAGTTTTTAAAAAATGACCAGATTTGGCAGGATTCAGAGAAACAACTCAATGCTAGTCCATGTAGTAGTTTTTATCTTCCCCTTTGAAAGAAATCGGTTTTTCCTCTTACTTGAAGAAAACACTGTTGTCAGCTGGAATCACCTGCCAGTTGTCATTCAAACACTGATTTTTGTAAAGCTATTCCAGCTGTACCTGACTGACAGCTGCCAGGGGCTGTTCAACTCCTTGGCACGTGGCAACTTTGTGACCGCAACAAAAGAAGCATTTTTCTAGCCTATATGGAACCCACAAGCAATGAATGTATGAGACTCATCACGAGCTGGGTGAAACTTAAAAGTATTTTCCAAATGTCAACTTTCTGTAAGTCGCTTAAACCATTCATGGATTTCTATGATTTAGGCATGATTATGCATGATGGGTATTTTATGATGTACCCTCTATTTTATCTAGCAACATATAATCAATCAAAAATGTTAAATAAGCAAAACCAGTATAGGGGTTTTTTCATACTAGTATTAAGTGACCAATTTCAGTTTTAAACCCTGTATTATTGTATTACAGTAGATGATTTCAAATAAAAAAAACTTGTCTAGAACAGCTAGATATAAAAAAAGGATATAAAATAACCAGACACAAAGGAGAATATCATACTCTTATATGTTAGTTTTCCCATTGTTATAGCCCTAGGATGTGACACTGTTGCTATCAAAAATCCGGACATAATTCAAGTCACAGAAGTTGTGTAATACTGCACCATGTTCTGACCCCATTCCGAGTCTTTTCACACAAAAAATATTTCATATTTTGGATTTTTTATAACCTCAATTTCCATTTACATAGATGCATGTTTTTCCTTTCTAAACTACACAAAGAGGTAATTGTTATCATCTGCACTTATTTCTCTCTCTTTGGCCAAAAATACAAAAGGTATATCGGCCACTTAATGAGAAAGAAATTGATTAAAGCATACACTGCTAATTGAAATACATATAAATATATTGGAGAAATTTATTTAGTGACAACTGTAGTCTGTTTGCATACATTCCAATAAGCCAAGAATATTTCACATTGCTGAAATCAGGACAAAACCTTAATTGTAGCATAATTGATTTTTCTGCCTCTGTCTTTCTCTTTCTCTCTTGTTTCCATATTATGAGAGAGAAGCACAGGTATATACATAAACAGAAAAGGATTCTTCAAGGGCAGATTCATCCTTCTGAAACCACACACTTCCTTACATTCCATAGTAATGTAATTCATATGGGATTATAAAGAAGTGTGTTGTCTCAAAAAGGGAAATTTCCACTTCTGTCGGGAAAAAATACTAGTAATCTGGAAGCTTGTCAGATAATGCATTCTCACTAAAAGGATGCTTCTAGAGAAGGGTATTAATGTGCAATCACTTTACATTTTCAAACATAGAATTTTGTTGGAGATTCAGATTGTATTGTTTTCAGCTGTAACTCTTCCATTTTTTGTACCCATCTTTTCTGAAGCCATCATTTTTTTCTTTCTGAAAAAAAAGAAAAAAAAGGAAAAAGAAAAAAGAAAAAAAGCGATGTTTCTGGAAAGATCCCAGTTTTCCAGAACATGATAATTACATTTCCATAGTTTCAGAACAGTTGAATAACTTTGGATCGTACCTGTACAATCTGATCTGCAAATTCTACACATATTAAATACATCAGATCATAAAAGACTTTTGAATGTTTTCATCTTGTCTGTAGCCCTGCCTCGCATTGTTAAATGATAGTAGAACTGAATGTGCTTTAAAATGATCAGCTACCATAGATGGCTTCTAAAGAATAGATTAATCTTCCAATAAATATTAAAGTAAAGCTTGATAAAGTTCACTCCTCAGTCTACATGAAACAGAATGTATTATTTGTCCAATGAAATCCACACTTTTTATCATTTTATAATGTGGACTGAACTTCAAAAACTGCATACAAAAATATGAATATTGAGAGAAAAGAATGCATTAAAGTGTTAAAGGAAACATTTATTACTTTAAAAAAACAGCTTAGATTAAGGATATAGTAATTTAATGGGAAAATGCATACAACTTTTTGTACCTTTTTTGGCCAAATTTAGTAATATATATGAAAAAAGTGAAAAGTAACCTTAATAAAATTAGATGATCCACTTTTACATGATTTAAACTTTTATTTAAAATTGTCTCAAAATTATTTTTAAATATTAGATTTGTATCCTTTTCACCTTATGTAAGCACTTAAAGTGGTTTCTAACAATACATTTATCTTATTTTTTCATACAATTAGTCTCTTTCTTTCCCATTCAGCTATGCCTGATGGGTCATGTGCCTTGTCAAAAATCACATCTATAAAGAAGGAATAGACATGCTTAAGAAATATGAATAGAAATGTTTAACAAACATAAACAAATAACTACATTTCCTTTAGTTTTTCATACTGATTTTTATTAAATAATAAATCTAAGCAGCATGGGAAAAATTACTATGTGACTGGGTCACAGCTATTACAAAATGGATGGGTGGATGGAAGGAAGGAAGGAAGGTTGAAAAAATCCCCTGTCTATGGAAAGTCATTTACAAATTTGCATGTATTTTTCAATAGGACAAACAACTAAATTGGACACGAGGAATCATTGTTATGGAAGTGCTACCTATATTTGCCTTAAAGGAAAGAATCAAAACATGGTTAAGCCTCTTAGCATTATGAGTAATTTCAGCCTAATACGCCACCGGGTTTAATCATTGGGTAGAGATAGGGTTAGAAGAAGGTGAGTTGGTGACATGATCTGGAAGTGAAGGATGTTCTTCAGAGAAAGCTCAAGTTATGACCTTAGGGAATATCCTATTTTGGACATAGATGAAAGAATGCCTAACTCTGCAAGGGGTTAGTTCCAAATGCTAAGTAAACTACTCTTCCTTCAGAAGTCAGAGTCAGAAACAGGGAAGGGTAGATAAAACAAGGTAGATAAACCATTCAGCCAAGATATTTCTTGCCTCAAATGAAACAGTACATAGCACCTTTTGCTATGGGCTCCAGAGCCTAAAAAACTGAAGTATGATGTTTCCTGGGAGAGAAATATACAATATTGAAATATACAATTTTTTTTTTAAAAGCCCAAATAACTTCACGTGATCCGAGACAAGGGCTGCCTGGTGATTAGAAAGAGATAAAGAGAGCAGCCTTGCCTCTTTGGTTTTGACTCACTTATGGTCAACATGTGACCAGAGGCCTTTCCTAGGATGCCCATCAGTGCTTGGCTCTGATTCTCTCCCACTTTACTTGCAGGGAGTTCTGTAAAAGAAGAAGAAAAGCAAACTCTCCTGCAGACTCTAATTGACAAACAATACTCTCAGCAATAGTAGCTATAGTTCATTCACCAAGATTAATCAATGTTCTACTTTTCTGACTCCCATTACTAAGAAATATTTCCCACCACCACCAGCATAGCAATAGAATGACTCTATGTAGCTAAGTAGTTCAAGATCATTTCAAGGTTGTGTCCTTATGGTTGTGTCCACAACATATTGTCTCATTTTCTAAAACTGTTGAAACAAACACAGAGAGGAGTATTCCAAGCATTGAGATCGAATATATCACACAAGGACAAATCACATCTCTGTCTAAACATTTGCAGCTGGGTAGGAAATCAAACTGGCAAAGCAGAGGAGTAATAACTGCAGTTGTGTGAATTATTCCATCAACTTTATCCGTCTACCGGTATAGGATATTGTTTTTCAACCATGCTGGCTGGGAAATTCTGGAAGTTGACATCCACAGAATCTCAAAGTTGCCAAGACAAAACTGAAAAACCCTGTTATAGGATTTAGGTTGAACTCTTTCTGATTATTAGTAGAGCAGGGAACAATATAAATGAAAAGAGAATATTTTGCCAAAAGTTTTAAAAGGTGAGTAATATGATGTAGCAAGGCCAATAGAAAATAAACTTAACTCCTATTTTTTCTTATTAAAAATAAACAAATAAAAAAACAAATTAAAGGGGACAGATTGAAGAAGTTACTGACACCAAAGTTGAATTCTCATCTATAAATAGAGGTGATTATATAATGAATAAGCCTGATCTGGTGACAGTAACCCAATCATCTCTGGACTATAGAGTGACACATCTGTCCATTCCTGGCATGTAGTATACAATGGGAGACTGATAGATGCAGCTGTTTCTTACTCCTTTTAAGTAATTTCAACCAAACATTTCCTATATTTTTTATTGCTTGTCAGTTAGAAAACTTTCTGGTTGTTTTGATAAATAACGTACTTATATCTACTAAGTATTAATTATTCACTTACTGTATTTTTCTCTTGCTTTTCAAACAATCATTGTCAATCAAATGACTTACATCAATTAAAAGAGGCCCTGTTCTGGTATAACCATAGGAAGAGGTAAAAATAAAAATAAAAAGGGTGGCTGTGATATATATAAAAAGGGAGAAAAGCCTTGATATCATAGCTGTACCCATCACCTTTTAATCCCTTCCCCATGATACCAGCTTGGCTCTTAAGATCGCAACAAAAAAGGGCAAGGTACACAACATATGAAAAAAAGGAAGAAAAGGGAAGAAGAGCTGCATTGGGAAGAGTAGCCCTCAAACACCATCATAAAGTTTCAAAACAGTCAATTGTTTATGAAATGACTGCAAAAATGAAACTTCTGGATCCATTGGATTGAAATGTGGCTTACTTGATCTATGCTAGTAAAGGCCCTATACTAATCTCTAAATTCTCTTTAAAGCAAGATATATAGAGTTGCCCCAGATGCTTTATGTTATGTATGTAGGTTTAAAGTCATTGGTTTAGTTTGAACTGTTCTTGTAAAATGTTAGAAATGATTGGTTTAAAAGTGCGGGAAAACCCTGCACTCTGATTGGCTGTCAACTGCGGCTGCTGGCTATAAGTAGCAGCTGCAGCCCAGCCAAATTGGGTCCATTCTGAGCTGTAGTCACTAATAAACAAAAGAGCTTGAAGCACTCTGCGTCTGTCTCTTCATGCAAACTTAACACTGGCGACGAAGGTGGGATTTTCCCTGAAAGAGAAGCAACAGAAGAAGAGCAAGATGGCTGTGCTGAACACCCCCCCAGCCCCGTTCGATCCGACAGCAGAAGACTGGGAGTCGTATGCAGATCGCTTCCAAATGTATCTGGAAGGAAACGATCTAGCTGACATTTCAGAGAAGCGGAAGAGGGCGGTCTTTCTCACGTACTGCGGTCCGGCAGTTTTCAAGATGGCAAAGGTATTGGCGGGAGCTGCAGACGTGAAGGTAATGGACTGGCCTGACTTAGAAAAGCTGTTAAGAGCCCATTACACGCCACAAGTATCGTGCCTCATTAAGAGACATGAGTTTTACTGTCATGATCAAGGGGAAAATGAAAACATAAACGACTTCATAGCAAGTTTAAGAGACATTGGGGGTGCATGTGAATTTAACAGTTTAGAAGAGGCCATGCGTGATCGATTCGTTCTGGGCCTTAAAGACAAGGTATTACAGAGCAAGTTATTAATGTAACCTAAGATCACGCTAAAAGAAGCCATTGAAGAAGTATCTTCAGCAGAAGCTACCAAGTCCTCAGCAGCAGCCATGAGGAAGATGAACAGGGCCACGAGCCATTCTGATGGGGAAAAGTCTATCACAAACCACTGTGATGACCTAGATTCTGAGTCAGATTGCAGTGAGGTGGAAGAGGGAATTTACAGACTCAGAATGGAGCGGAAAAAGAAAGACCTGGAAAGAAAGAGGCAAGATTTCTACTGCAGAGGTTGTGGGGAAGCCACCCGAACTGAATGCAAGTTTTTAGACACCATTTGCCTCTGTTGTGAAAAAAGAGGACAACTAGCAAGAGTCTGCAAATCATCCAGAACTCCACCCAACAGAAGGAAATTTCCTGCAAACAAAGACAAAGAATTCAAGCCCAACAATCTCAGTGAGAAAATGGGCAGCAGCACAGAAGCAAAGGGAAGAATGAAACTCATCAGACAGTAACTATTGGTCATTCTTCTTCTATCAATAACAGAAAAGTGCATGTCAAGGTACTAATTGAAGGAAGGCCTTGCCAAATAGAAGTGGACTCAGGCTCATATCTGTCTATGGTGTCATGGGACACTATTCACAGACTACTCCCAAACATTCAGAAGAATCACTTCAAGAAGCAAGCACTCACTCTTAAAGACTACCAACGGAACAAGATTCCAGTAGTTGGAACAAGAGAATTCAACGTGAATTTCAAAGGCCACACCAAATGTCTGCCCCTGACCATCGTGGACAAGGATCGCCCAAGTTTGCTGGGACTTGAGTGGTTCAACCCACTGGGCATCGAGGTGACTGGCATCAATCACGTGAGCAACACTGAATGGGAGAGGCCTTGAAGTCTGAGTTTCCAGAGGTCTTCAGCAACGGATTAGGCAAGTACTTGGGGACCCCTATCACTTTCAATCTAGATCCCAAGGTGCCACCAATTTGTTTAAAGCCCAGAAGGGTCCCATTTGCCTTAAAGGAAAAAAATTGATGCACAATTAGATAAATTAATAGCTCAAGGGGTTTTAGAGCCCACTGACCACTCCAGATGGGAGACACCCATAGTCACACCAGTCAAGGCTGATGGGTCTGTGAGAATCTGGAGACTACAAGGGGACATTGAACCATGCGCTACAACAGAGCGCATATCCAGTTCCAGTGGTGCATCATTTATTACATTCTCTTGGCGGGGCCACAGTCTTTGCCAAATTAGATCTGGCCCAGGCATATCAACAGTTAACAGTTGATGATGCCACTGCAGAGGCCCAAACCATTGTGACTCATAGAGGTGCTTTCAAATGCAAAAGGTTGCAATTTGGAGTAAGTGTGGCACCAGGCATCTTCCAAAGCCTTATGGAAAGAATGCTTAAAGGAGTGCTGGGGTAGTACCTTATTTTGATGATGTGTTAATCTCTGCTGAAAATGACATTCAGTTACTCGAGAGACTCAGAGAAGTCTTAACCAGATTCAAGGAAGCGGGGTTAAAAGTCAAAGAAGAAAAATGCACACTTAGAACTGACAAGGTAGAGTTCTTAGGCTATATGATTGACAAACATGGTATTCACCCCACAGAAGCCAAGGTTCAGGCAATCAAAGAAGCCCCCAGGCCTAAATGCAAAACAGACTTGCAAGCTTTTCTGGGACTCATTAACTTCTATCACATGTTTCTACCTCAGAAGGCAACCATTGCAGAACCACTACACAGATTACTAGACAAAAAGTCTGCATGGGTCTGGGGCAGGAAGGAACAAGCTGCCTTTAACACTATTAAGAGACAAATCACTTCTGATTCTGTACTGATACAGTTCTCTGAGAATTTGCCAGTTGTACTGACTTGTGATGCATCCCCTTTTGGAGTGTGGAGGGGGTTTTGAGCCACATGCTTCCCAGTGGGAGGGAAGCCCATATTGCATTTTACTGTCGCACTTTGACTAAAGCAGAGAGAAATTACAGCCAACTGGACAAGGAAGCCTTGGCAATTGTTGCAGCTGTCAAGAAATTCCATGAGTATCTATATGGGAGAACATTTACTATTGTCACAGATCATAAACCTCTGTTAGGCATTGTGGCAGGGACAAACCAGCCCATACGATCCTGTCACCAAGAATGCTGAGATGGACTGAATTTCTTGCTGCTTATTCATACAAACTCATCCACAGGCCTGGAAAGACATTGGGCATGCAGATGCTTTGAGTCACTGCCCACTTCCTTCACACACTGAGGATCCTGCTCCTGAGACTACACCTTTTTCTAGAAACTGTTGCCAAGCTTCCAGTACAGCTGCTGAAATTGCCAGAGACTGCCAAAGACACTTTATTGGCTCCTGTTATAGGCTGGATTAAGAAAGGTTGGCCACTTCAAGATCTACCTCAACTTGCCCAACCTTTTAAATCCAGGCAAACTGAATTATCTGTATTAAGAGGATGTATTTTGTGGGGTAACAGGGTGGTTATTCCTGCAAAACTACAAAAGAGGTTTTGGAAATGTTACATGAGGGTCATCCGGGTATTGTCAGAATGAAGGGATTGGCCAGGAGTTATGTATGGTGGCCAGGTATTGACAAAATGGTTGAACACTGGGTTGCATCCTGTCCCAACTGCCAGGAAGTCAGGCCTGCCCCACCTCTCGCCCCCACACAGGAATGGGAATGTCCTAGGGGCCCCTGGTCCAGGATTCACATTGACTTTGCTGGCCCTACCAGAGGGCACACTTTCCTTATTATAGTAGATGCATATTCCAAATGGCTAGAGGTTATTCCTATGGTATCTACCACAGCTGAAGCTGTCATCAAACAGCTTAAAAGCTTTTGTAACTCATGGGTTACCTGATATCCTAGTTTCTGACAATGGTCCTCAATTTACGTCCAACCTTTTAAAATCATATTTAGCACAGCAGGGTATCAGACATGCCCTGACAGCCCTTGGGCACCCTTTGGCTAACAGCCGGGCTGAACGCATGGTACATTTTACCAAGGAAAAACTTCAGCAATTGGGTCCAGGGGACATCACTGAGAAAGTTGAAAAACTACTCAGTGTCCAGCATATCACTCCCAACCATCAACTAACTTATCCCTAGCAGAGTTGTTGATGGGTAGAAACTCAGGTCTCCCCTTGACCGCCTTCATCCCATTACGCAGCACAACGCACCACTAGATTCCACTAGCAAAGTTCGCACGCTCACTGTGGGTGATTCTGTTTATGCTAAGAACTTATGGGTGACCATTTATGGATTCCTGCTGAGATAACCCAAATCACAGGCCCTGATCTTACAGGGAGGATGGTGTCCTGGAGCAGGCACATTGATCAGCTTAGAGCCCGAGATTACCTGGAATCCTTCTAGTTTCCCATACCTAATACCTCTTCTATGGGGGAAGGGTAGGATCATGATAACGAACAAGCAGAATCAACCCCACAGGCCCTAGGTCTTACAGGGTACAAACAGGATGGTGTCTCTCTGGAGCAGGCACATTGATCAGCTTATGGACATTTTCCTTCAGCAATTGGGTCCAGGGACATCACTGAAAAGTTGAAAAATACTAGTGTCCAGCATATCCTCCCAACCCATCAACTCTTATCTACAGAGTTGTTGATGGGTAGGAAACTCCTCCCCTTGACCGCTTCACTTCATACCACTTAACGCACCACTGATTCCACTAGCAAAGTTCGCACGTTCACTGTGGGTGATTCTGTTTATGCTAAGAACCTTATGGGTGAACATTTATGGATTCCTGCTGAGATAAAATCACAGGCCCTCGATTTTACAGGGTACAAACAGAGGATGGTGTCCTCTGGAGCAGGCACATTGATCAGCTTAGATCCAGATTACCTCAGGAACATTGCAATTGTTCCTCTCTAGTTCCCATACCTAATACCTCTTCTATGGGGGAAGGGGAGGATCATGAGTGTAATGAACAAGCAAGAATCAACCCCATGTGTAACGAGCCAACACGACAGGAACCATCCCAAAACCTGTCACAATGTCAAAATCCATCCTTACAAGTGGAAGATTGCACATCACTACCTGACTTAAGTGCTGACATTGGGTTGGAGATGGATTGGGAGGAGGGACTAGGTTGTAGTAACCAAACAGGTTCTTCTATTACTAGAAGTCCAAGTATGGAAATGTCAGCAGACACATTTGCTCTCTCACTGGGTGAGAACATTAAAACATCTGAACCACGTAGGTCTCAACGTACACGTAAGAGCCCCACCTATTTAGAAGAATACATTAGTTAAATGGGGTTTGAGTATGGACTGAACCTAGTGGGGAGGGGTGTTATGTATGCAGGTTTGAATGTCATTGGTTAAGTTTGAACTGTTCTTGTAAAATGTTAGAAATGATTGGTTTAAAAGTGCGGGAAAACCCTGCACTCTGATTGGCTGTCAACTGCGGCTGCTGGCTATAAGTAGCAGCCGCAGCCCAGCCAAATTGGGTCGGTTCTGAGCTGTAGTCACTAATAAACAAAAGAGCTTGAAGCACTCCGCGTCTGTCTCTTCATGCAAACTTAACACTTTATAAGAAATGTAGAATGTTAAACCACTATTCAACAACTTTAAAAGATTCCTGAAGGCCAATGTAGATATGGGGATTGCCTTTAATACCTCTCTATACAGTATTAATTTTTACTGTACATGCTAGGTTTCTGACCACCTGGAGAAGCATTTAATTGGACAATGGTATAATTTTATAGTAGGTAGTGTTTCAAGATAATGTATGACTGCTAGATAATCTGCAATATTATTCCTAGCTCCCAACATCTCCAGTTCATACTCAATTTGCTTTTCCTGAAACCCTATAGACTAGTTGCAGATAATGGTAAGTGATTTTCTGAATCCATATATTCAGGTAAGGGTTTTATTTGTTTGTTTGATTGGTAGCATAGCTCTTCCTGAAAATCAGCTAAGAAATACTTTTTCAAGCAATCCTGCCTTCTGCCATTTCTGGCACTCAATTAGTATTTCAAAACTGATTCTTACATATTTATGCAGGATCAAAACAGCATATAATGTAAGTAGTCCTGCACTAACTCCTAGCTGTGTTGTTTAGGAGCCTGACCAACATTCTGTCTATTTCTGAAATGTAAGATAGCTTTAGATGAAATAAAATTATGCATATATTTAAGGCGTAAGACAGAACATAATGTAGTTTGTTTGACATCTGGAAAACTGACTGTAGGTATATCATAGGTAAACAAAAGATGTTTCTTCTCTGAATATTGGAACAACATGGAATGTACCATTTATTTATTTATTTATTTTTAATTACATTTATATGCATCTCAAGACTCAGGGCGGCTTACAATTTTTGGGATACAACCCAGTGTGCTCAGCAATAGCCTTCATTCCATTGTATATGCCTGCTTATTACTAAGCGGCATTTTTACAAGGTCAGCTAATTGCCCCCAACAATCTTGGGTCCTCAATTTACCTACCCCGAGAGGATGGAAGGCTGAGTCAACCTTGAGCCTGGTGGGATTTGAGCCTACAGCAGTTGTAGGCAGCTGGAACTTAAGTGCAGGCAATTAACAGCCTGAGCCACCCAAGGCTCATTTAATACACATCTTTTCAGAAGTTAGCCCTATAATATTGAATTTGGCCAGATTTAACTTCTGACTAAATACACAAAGCATGATTGCTAGTATCTTTAGCACATCAAGCATCTTTGCTTACTGAAGCCATACCATCCCTCAATTAATGGATGTGCTATTCAGAAAGTATGGGAGTGCAACCTCACAAAATGCACAATAATTTATATTTTAAATTCCCTATTTACATTAAAAGTACAGGTTATATTTATTGTTATGAATAAGCAAAATGTGTTTGGAAATTTACTATAGAGATAGTATTACAATCAGAAAGAAAGAATGACTTAACTTTCCTTACCGAGAGATATTTAATGGCAGCCTACATTTGCTGTCTTATCAATGTGACATCTCCCTCTGGTTCTTCATTTTCTATTTAGGTAAAAGCTAATATTTATTAATAGTCCCATATTAATGCATTATGTACAAGAATAAGATATACTGAAGGCATTATATGTAAAATCAATAAATAACAATTAGAGCTTAAATGAAATCATTCTTGATAATACCTCATAAATCAACTGGAGTCTTCCTCTTGTTTCATTTAATGCTGATGGACCCATAATTCCATCATCCATGTTTGTAGAAGAGTATGCCAAGGAAATTTTTCTGCAGACAATCAGACCAAAAGAGATATCTATCTTTAAAGATTTCTCCTAGAAGCCTTACAGACTTATGATTGATTTTGTTTAGGGTTTTTAACTAATATGAAAAACTTTAATCTTCTTCTTCTTCTTCTCCTTCTTCTTCTTCTCCGTCTTCTTCTTCTTCTTTTCTTCTTCTTCTTCTTCTTCTTCTTCTTCTTCTTCTTCTTCTTCTTCTTCTTCTTCTTCTCCTCCTCCTCCTCCTCCTCCTCCTCCTCCTCCTCCTCCTCCTCCTCCTCTCTTTCTTTCCTTCCTTCCTTCTCTAAGATACCTGTGTTTGCTTAAATCAGTATTTTCTATTGCTTTGACTAAAATATATCTATTCCTCTTTCTTAATCCGTATAGAATTTTGCTTCTGGCAACAATTCTTCAAGTCCTTTTTCACCCATTGTAAAGCTGCTTAATGTAAGTTTCAGCTTTTCCCTTTTGTCTCTCTTATTTATTCCAAAAAAGAATGCGTTGGAAAGGCCTGCATGATCTTTTTTGTACTAGATGCACTTCCCCGCCTCTTAGCTTGGCCTCCCACCTGTCTATGTCCTTTATGGACCATAGCCACATCCACACCTCCTGTCCACCTCAATCATTAACAATGACAGCAGCACAGAGAGCTGTTGAATTACACCTCTTCAGCTGTCCCATCTTTTGATTTTATTTCATATAAGATATCATCTGGATAAGCAAACATAAGATGCTCTCAGAAAGGAATGTTTTCCTTACTATATAATTCAGTAGGATAAGTTCACTTCCAGTAAAAATTCACTGAAAGGGGGAATAAACTTATAAGAGGAAAATCAGACAAGAAAGTAAAAGACAATTGAACATGGCAAAAAGCAGAACTTGAACTTGAGTAAGACTATAAAATGAGAAGTTGACATCCCTCCCCTACCCACAAATGTAATGTATGTGTTTATAAATTGAATTAATGCAAGGAGATTTAGTAAATCCATTCAAATCTTTCTTCAGATCTGAGCATTTCCTTGAATGCTTATTGGGCATTTCAGTACATTTAAAATCTAGTCTTTTTGTTACCTTATAATTTCATTTCAGGATTCAACAATATATCTGACAAGAATGTATCATAATTGAACAAAAGTACTTTTCAAACATATGTATAAATAGGCATTTCATTTATCATGCATTTTTTAAATTATATTCTTTTGCGATTTATTTTGTTGACACTATCTGTATTTTATGCCTTTGTTTTGTTTTTAAATTTTGTTAGATATAGTACCTTGAATATTTGTCACAATGCAAATGAGGATATCAATAAAAACAGGTAATAGTGAATAACAGTAATGATATAACAACAACAACAATATACTGGTTGATGAAAAGAAAAACCTTATTTTTACACAAATGTAACAAAGAATTGGAGTTTCTGGAAGTGTACTTAGTCAAATATGATGTTATGTGAGGATGTATGTTGGCCAAATCTTGGTGTAAAATCAGCATTAAATTGTTATTTAATAGACTCAATGCTATTCCTCTGCTACTACAATTTCCAGTTTCACAAACAAATCAATATTAAAGTAAATAAAATGAAAGAAATTTCCCAGAAAATGTATAAAACTGGGATGTACAACTTTTTCCAATTACTTTGGTATATGTATTTGTTTACACACATACATATTTCAATTTCTTAGCTGTAAGTTTTAGGAGAGAACTGCTTTCAGAAGTTTCTCATGCCAGAATATTTCTATTAAAAAGAAATGTCTCTAAAACGATATGTCTGTTGTAGGAAATATTGATGATACATTCTGCTTCATATAGCTCAGTTGGCTTGCCATATAAATTTTCCTCTTCCAAAAATCACTGCCTGAAGCTATCTTTCTTTCTCTGAAGAATGAGCAATCAAAAAATCAGTGCTGAACTACTTAATAAAAGCCACAGTCATCCTTCTTCATAGCTGAAATTCTTTACTAAACAGGTGGGCTTCCAGTATGTCATGGGTCAGGACCAGAATGGCAGAAGAAAAGGATTTACAAGTAGACAAAAGAGGGAAAAGAGGTTAAACATACGAATCTACAAACAGAAAGGTTCAAATGTGAAGGGAAACACGTCTGCACAGAAAATGTGTTTACAAATTCCATGTAGCATATTCTGATTGAGTTCCTCATTATACTGAGTTATCCCTTGTTTAAACATGATTTGGTTATTAAATCCAAATCGGGGCAGTTCACACAGTGTGCTAAGCCAAAAACAAACAAGCCAACACATTATGATTTATGTGGGACATGTAATCCCAATCTCTGCGCAATCAATATTTATGCTACCTAATTATTCATTCCTTTTACACAAGGAAGAAACAATGACTTTTTTTATAGGATACCCATGTTTTCTTAGTGGAAAAATTTATTTATTTGTTTGTAAAACTGGAATTGCAACAGCAGAAGGAAACCAGAGGCATTGAAGCTTCAGATTCCATCTAGTCAACAAAACAAAACAAAATAAAACAAAAAGACAAAACCCCTACTGTTACTTTCATATTGGAAATATCTACCAATGTGCTTCTGGGTTGAAAGAATTACCTGGTGATATCACCTTGCCCAGGATACGCCCAAGGGAGTTATTTTCATGTCCCTGATATTTTCCCACCGAAGTGGTACCTATTTACCTACTTCCATTCTCATGCTTTCAAACTGCTAGTTGGCAGGAGCTTGGGGCAAGTAAGAGGAGCTCATTTTGTCATGATTCTCATGCCCACAGATTTTGAACTGCTGAGCTGTCAATCTCTCAACAGGTCTTCTGACTTAGCATCTGAACCACATGAGCCACCATGGCCCCTGAAAAAATAAAACCTGCCTTGGCAATATCCTTGAGAATATTAAAATATGCCACTTTCTGTTGCCTAATCAGAAGCAAATTATTTCTGAGCAAAATTTCAAATTTTATGTAAATAGGAGAAAGACCATCTGCAAATAACAACAGATTTCCGACCTTATTTATTTATTTTATTTATTTATTTGTCAATCGCTTACAAGATAATAAGTATAAGGATAAACATAGTTGTGAATACATGAAATGAATACATATAAGAAAAATTAAAGAAACAATAGGACAGGGACGGAAGGCACATTAGTGCACTTATGCACACCCCCTACAGACCACTTAGGAAAGGGGTGAGGTCAATAGTAGGCAGTCTAAGGTTTAAATTTTTGGGGTTTGGGGAAGAAACCACAGAATAAGGTAGAGTATTTCAGACATTGACCACTCTGTTGCTGAAGTTGTATTTCCTGCAATCAAGTTTGGTGTGGTTAACCTTAAGTTTGTATCTATTGTGTGCTCTTGTATTGTTATGGTTGAAGTTGAAGTATTCATTGACTGGAAGGACATTGCAATGTATGATTTTATATACTATACTTAGATCGGACCGAAGGCAGCGTAGTTCTAGGTTTTCTAGGTCTAGAATTTCAAGTCTGGTGGCATATGGTATTCTGCAATGAGTAGAGGAGTGTAGAACTCTTCTTGTGAAATATTTCTGGACTTTCTCAACTGTGTTAATATCAGATACGTGATGTGGGTTCCAGACTGATGAGCTGTATTCGAGTATTGGTCTAGCAAACGTTTTGTATGCCCTAGTTAGTAGTGTGATATTAGACTTCTAATGCACATGAGAGGGATTGGTGCTGTGCCTGGGAAGATGGTAATGGAGAACCATTGAAAATTGACTTTGATGATCGATCTCCCTTCCTCCCCCTCCCTCCCTCCCTCCCCCCCTCTCTCTCTCCCTCCAGGTAGTTGTCAACTTATGACCACAATTGAGTCAAAACATTTCTATTGCTAAGCAAGAGCCTTGGTGGTGCAGGCTGTTAAATGGCTAGCACTTAATTCCAGCTGCCTGCAATTAGTGCAGGCTCGAATCCCACCAGGCTTAAGGTTGACTCAGCCTTCCATCCTCTTGGGGTAGGTAAATTGAGGACCCATGATTGTTGGGGGCAATAAGCTGACTTTGTAAAAATGCTGCTTAGTAATAAGCAGGCATATACAATGGAATGAAGGCTATTGCTGAGCATTGGGTTGTGCTCCAAAAAAATTGTAAGCCACCCTGAGTCTCTGGAAAAGGGCAGCATATAAATATGAAAAAAAAGACAGTTCTTAAATACATTTTGCCTCTTTTTACTACCTTTCTTATCACAATTGTTAAGTGGATCACTGATGTTGTTAGGTTAGTAACATGGTTGTAATGTGAATCTGGCTTCCCCATTGACTTTACTTGTCAGAAGGTAAAAAAAAATGATCACATGACTGTGGGACACTGCAACCATCATAAATACATGCCAGTTTCCAAGCATCTGAATTGATCACATGACCATGTGATGCTGTTGTAACTTGGAATTGTCACTAAATGAAAGTAAGTCGAGGACTACCTCTATGGTATACAGCAGGAAATGCCTTTTCCTTTCTATTGGTTTCTCTATGCACAGAATTGACCTTAATTATCATTAATTATCCCTTTAATTAGGTTTCGTGAAGTGATAGGGGACTGAAAATTCTATTACACGAGTAATTATTTACACTTTCTATAGTTAAGAAGCATTACTTACTTAATTTCCAATTCACAGGTAGGATCAGAATCAAATCTTTGATACCTATAATTATAGATGACTCTTTAAAAAATGCAGGAAAAAGCTTTCAGTTAAAAACAAGGAATAATTCCCACAAAATATGGCTTTAATACAGAATTCATCTTCCTGAAAATAGGCTTTCATTTTATAAAAAAAGCAAGTTAATAAAATTTGGATATACAAAAATAGTTTTAAAACTATGTAAGTCCAGAAGCCAGTGAAAGAAGATCTAAAGTGGAAGAGGCTCATTTTCCAGTTAGTTGTAGAAGGGCTTTCTCTGTGCTCCAGCCTGTACTTTGGAACATTCATAGAACAGAAAATAATAGAGTTGGAAGGAACCTTGGAAGTCTTCTATCTAGTCCAACTCTCTGCTCTTGCAGGAGACCTATTTCAGATAAATGACTGTCCAGTCTCTTTTTGAAAGCCTCCAGTGAGGAGTACCCACAACTACTGAAGGCAAGCTATTCCATTGGTTGATTGCTCTTACCATTAGGAGATTTCTCCTTAGTTTTAAGTTGGTTATCAACCAACTCTTTGGTTAGTTACCAACCATTGTTTCTTGTCTTGCCTTTTCATGCTATATAAGTTGACTCTCTTGTCTTTCTAGGAGCCCCTCAAATTTTGGAACACTGCTATCATGTTTACCCTAGTACTTCTTTTCATTAGACTCAACATACCCAATTCCTGTAACCATTCTTCTTATGTTTTAGTCTCCAGCCCCTAATCATTTTTGCTGCTCTTTTCTGCACTCTTTCCAGAGGATCTTTCTTATTTTATTTATTTATTTTTTATTTTTATTCATATTTATATGCTGCCCTTCTCCGGAGACTCAGGGAGGCTTACAATGTTTGGAGCACAACCCAATGTGCTCAGGAATAGCCTTCATTCCATTGTATATGCCTGCTTATTACTAAGCGGCATTTTTACAAAGTCAGCTTATTGCCCCCAACAATCTTGGGTCCTCAATTTACCTACCCCGAGAGGATGGAAGGCTGAGTCACCCTTGAGCCTGGTGGGATTCAAGCCTGCACTAATTGCAGGCAGCTGGAGCTAATTGCTAGGCATTTAATAGCCTGCACCACCAAGGCTCATTTATATTGTGGAGACCAGAACTGGATACAGTGTTTCAAGTGTTGTCTTACTAAGGCTTTGTAAAGTGGTAGTAGAACTTCACCTAATCTTAATTCTATCCTTCTATTAATGCAGCCTAGGATTGCATTAGCTTTTTTGCCTGCTGCTGTGCACTGTTGGCTCATATATCAGTGACTATCCACTAGGATTCCAAGAGTCCCCTCACAGTTACTGGCATTAAGCCAAATTTCATACAGTTGGTTTTTCTTGCCTGAGTGTAAATCGTTACTGTTAGATTTGCATGAAGAGTCAGACGCGGAGTGCTTCAGTGAAGAGTTTATTAGTGACTACAGCTCATAACAGACCCAATTTGGCTGGTCTGCGCTGCTACTTATAGCCAGCAGCCGCAGTTGCCAGCCAATCAGAGTGCAGGGTTTTCCCGCACTTTTTAAACCAATCATTTCTGACATTTTACAAGAACAGTTCAAACTTAACCAATGACATTCAAACCTGCATACATAACAGTTACTTTTATCTATGTTGAATTTCATTTTATTACGTAGGGCTCAGTGTTCAAGTCTGCCAATATCTTTTGGGATCTTGAGCTTGTCTTCTGGGGTATTGGCTATTCCTGGCAACTTAGTATTATCTGCAAATTTGATGAGTTCCCCTTCCATGCCCTCAGAACATTTATGAAGATATTGAACAGTATTGAGCCTAAAATGGAATCTTGAGGAACCCCTCTGCTTACTTCCCTCCACGTGGACGTAACTCTATTGAGGACTACATGTTGAATGTGGTTTGTCAGCCAGTTATAAACCCATCTGGTAGTGGTGCTGTCTATCCTGCTAAAATATTTAACATGACTACTGTTGTATCTTTCGGATCTTGTTGAAGACATATTTTCCCTATGTGAACGTTGGAAAAGTGATTTCACTTTGTTGTGAATTTCCTCCCCGCCTCATTTTTTTTAATGTAAATGCTTCACATATTTGAATTCATGGTTTTAAGATTGTCTTTTATTTTACGTTATTGAAAACTCCTTGAGATGCAATCATATGGAAGCAGCTGAAAAATGCATTACATGTATTAACAACAATACATCAATACTATGAGCCTTCATGGTTTAATTACAAATAAGCTTAAAACGTTTACATGTGCTTGATTTGCTTAATCTGTAAAGGCTGGAAGATTCAGCTTTCCCCAGGAAATTTCTGGATTCTTTTGGCCCAGAGCCTGTTTTGTAATCTGGACAGGTTCAAGGGCAGGAGTGTACTGGAGCAATTGTGGCCTTCCACACCTGCTTGCACAGTTGTGAGGGTGGGGAAGCAGTTGCTGGTTAAGACAAATTCTGAGAGTTCTTTGGCCATGGGAGGCCCACTGCAGCTGCTCTCTTTCTTGAACATTTTGGAGTGAACTTTGTATATATGATTTTCCTCAGAAATTTGGAAATGTTCTGGTAAAACTGAAATCTTTTATGTATCTCTTATTAATGTAACATTCATCCCCTTAATTTCATTACTTACACTTTGCAATGAAGAAAATCTCAAGTGAGGGAGTGACACCAGCTACTGTATAAAGACTGTAACTGAAGAAAGTAATGTGATCAAGGATTAAAAAGAAGCAGAGTGACTTATTTTATTTAAATTTTATTTAAATACCAAGACTGATGGCTGGAATGAAATGGAAGATATCAGGACATACTTCAGTATTGTATCTAATTAATATTCAAATGTGATATATTCTAGAATTGCATATTAATCTGTTAATTAATTGGGTATTAATGACTATCCTTATACTTACATTTTTTCTTTAAATACTTAAATAATAAATGTGAGCTAAGAATAATGCAAACAACTAAAAAAGGAAAAGAATGGAATGGAATAGAATAGAATAGACAATAATAAGAGGCTAGACTAGACTAGAACAGAACAGAACAGATTACTTTATTAGCCAAGTGTGATAGACATACAAGGAATTTGTCTCCAGTGCAGAAGGTCTCCCTTGCAGAAGATCCTTAGAAGTCTGCGGAGGCAGGTCATGTGAAAGTGGTTCAATTACCGAGCGTGTCTCCTGTATACAATGTCTCCTGTACACAGTCCAAGTCTCACTGGCATACATCAGAGTAGTTAGCAGTACCGCTTGGTAGACTTTGAGCTTTGTAGCAAGGTTTATTCCATGGTGGTCCCACACATTGGTCAGAAGTCTGCCAAATGCAGAGCTTGCCTTGGTGATTCTGCAGTTGACCTCAATGTCAATTGTCACTGCCCAGGAGAGGGTGCTGCCAAGGTTTGTAAATTGGTTCACTGCTTGCAGCTTTTATCCTTTCACTGTGATGGTGAGCTCTTGGTGTTGGGCTTTTGGAGCTGGATGGTGCATCACTTTGGTCTTCTTTGTGTTGATGAAGAGGCCAAAGTTGTCGCATGCTGCTGAAAATTTGTCCACACTGGCTTGCATTTCCTGCTCTGATCCAGCATTTAGGGCACAGTCGTCAGCAAAAAGGAGGTCTTGAATCACAGTCTCCTTTATCTTGGTGACGGCCTGGAGTCTTCACAAGTTTCCCATTGGTCCTGTATCTCATTCCCAAGAACTATTCTGGAAGGCATCTGACAGCATGGCTGAAAACATTATGCTGAACAGGGTTGGTGCCAACATGCAACCTTGCTTGACGCCGTTTGTAAAGGGAAAGGCCTTTGAAGTTTCTCCATCATCCAAAACATGAGCCGTCATGCCATCATGGAACTGATGTACCATTAGGATGATTCTGTCAGGGCACCTCAAACTGTTCATGACAGTGATTGCAGAAACTGCACGACCTTGTTCCAGGTGGTCAGTCACTGCAACACAAGATTTTGCCTGCAATGGAAAGCAGTGATATTCTTCTATGATTATCGCAGACTTGTCTATTTCCTTTCCTCTTATAGAGGTGTATGATGGATGCATCTTTCAGTTCCTGAGGAATGGATCTTTGATTCCAGAAAGACTGGAACAGCAGAATGAGTTTGTCGACAAGCACTGCACCGCCATCCTTATAGACTTCCGCTGGGATCGCATCAGATCCTGGGGCCTTGCCACTGGACAGCTGGCTGATGGCCTGTAGGGTTTCAGTCTTCGATGAGGGGGTGTCCAGGCTATAGTTGATATCCACCTGGGGAATTCTGTCAATTGCCTCATTGTTGATGGAAGATGGGCAGTTCAGTACAGATTGGAAGTGCTCAGCCCAATGCTGTAGGATCAGAGTTTTCTCAGTAATGAGAGTTGCACCATCTGAGTCTAATAGAGGGAGCTCCCTGAGGACTGAGGTAATAATAATCATAATATCAAAGTAATAATGATCATAATTATGATACCAATAAAGATGATGGAACCAATGAGAAAGATAGAAGTAATACAGCCATGCTACATGGGTAGAGGTACTTAGACATAAGACTACTATGGGAACAAATAAAATAGTTTGTAACTAATTTTAGAGAGAAAGCTTCCAAGTATTTAAAAATACAAGCATTTTAAGAAGCAGACTAACAGATGTGAAAGGTTTGCACTTTTTTCTGTATGCCTGAAGACATTGGCAAGAGTGAGCAGCACCTGTTTTCTTGAAGTTTATGCAGCTGCTCTTTAGACAATAAGCAGAATGGGCAAATGTACAGAATTTCAGAAATCTTGTACCATTAGTGAAAAAAGGTCAGAGGTGGAAAACATCTTGACTGACAAACAAACAGGTGTAAATGAAAAGGGCAATAATACTTGCAGTGCCTGACAATCTATCTGGATGGTATTGTAGGCACTATTTGCCTGGCAACAATAAAAATAATATCATAAGCAAGTCACAAGGTTTTGTTTGCATTATCCTGTTCCTTAAAACATCCTAATCTGGAATTATGTCATCAAAATCTAAAAATATGATGTTTGGGGGAGGGGTTAATAAACTCACCTTTAATGTTATATTCTCTTTGACATAACAGATTTATTTTTTTTTTTTAAAAATTGTCAGCTGCCCTTATTCAAATTAGATTATATTGGAACACACAACATATTTTCTTTATGTCATGCCAGTAGCTGCGAACTTCTGGAGACATCCAGGAGGAATACTTGAGTACCAGATTAATTTTAGACTGTGCAGTTTGGAAGTATCTGTTCTTCCAAATTTCTGTTTCCCCTTTTCTGGAGAGGAGTTCACTTTTCTTCTCCTAGTTCCTATCATTAAATGCCAGCTAGATTTCATGTGGTAACCCATGGCTCGTGATGCTTAGATCCCATTACTGTTATATGTTTCCATGCGTCATGTTTTGAAAGTCACTCCTAGAATCCTTGAAAACAGCTCAGCTTGCCTGCATCTCAAATGTGCAGCTTGGGAGGAGCATGGACTAAGAGTGAGACCAGCATATAGAAACATTATTTCCAATCATTATCTTTCCATCAACTTACACACCTGTTTAGCAGAGAAGAGGGTTGATTTAAAGGGAAAGGAAACAGGTACACAAGGGCACATGTACAGATTTAAAACTCTTTACGCATTGCAAAATTCTAACTAGACAGAAAGCATAGTGCATACTCGTCAAAGCCTCACTTCCTGCACACACACACACACACACACACACACACACACTTTTAGTCCGTGAAGCAAGCAGCAAGATCAGAAAGGAGGTCCTTTTCATCTTCCCTTGAATATGAATAGTCAAGATTTTGGGAAAGAATGAAGGCTCAGAACCACAAGGAGAATTCTGCTTGCTTTCAACTCCTGTCAGCTTTTCTTGTATTTTCACAAGGACTGAAACTGACAGGTTGGAGGTTACATGTACTGCTCTATTTGTGTTCTGATTCCAAGATCCCTAGTTATTTCAAGGAATGCATGACAAGGACGTGTGCATGTGCTTGTGTGTGTATGCATGTATGGTTTCTGTACATGCATGTGAATAGGAAAAACAATGTCTGATATTATATATAGATGAGAGGGATATTAACTGTCTAGTTAAAAAAAAGGAGATTGATGGTTTGGACATACCATTTACCATTTACTTGAAGTTATGGCTGTTGCAGCATCCCCTCCGGCAAGTGATTGTGATCTGAGTTCTTGTCAACCTGTTCGTATGAATGACAGGTTGTAAGTCCTCTGAAATCATGTGATCACCATTTGCAATCTTCCCTGCCGGCTTCCTCATACCATCACCAGGGAAGCCGGCAGGGAAAGTTGCAAGCTGCTTCCTTTTTCCAGAACAGTATTCCAGTTCTTTGGCCTGCCTTGGACTATACAGACTTACAACCAGTGGTGGGATTCAATTTTTTTTTACTATTGGTTCTGTGGGTGTGCTTGGTGGGTGTGGCAGGGGAAGGATAGTGCAAAATCCCCATTTTCACCCCACTCCAGGGGAAGGATACTGTAAAATCCCACTCCCTTCCCACCCCACTAACCTGCTTTCCAGCTCCGTTTTCCTGTGCAGGGCAACAAAAGAAGACCCAGCCAATCAGCTGGGACTCCAGAGGCAGAGAATAGATGGGGGCGGGGCCAGTCAGAGGTGGTATTTGCTGGTTCTCCGAACTATTCAAAATTTCTGCTATCGGTTCTCCAGAACTGGTCAGTACCTACTGAATACCACCTCTGCTTACAACCATTTCAGCATCCTTAAGGACATACAATCAAATTTTGGTTAATGGCAACTGGCATGTATTTATGATGGTTGCAGTGCATGTGATCCCTTCTTGCAATCTTCTGACCAGCAAAGTCAACGGGGAGGCCAGATCCACTTAACAACTTAACAGTCAGCTTAATAACTTAACAATTGCAGCAATTAATCTGTGGACAGAAAGGTTGCAAATTGGGGCCAAACTCAACAACTGGCTCACTTAGCAACATCAATTTTGGGCTCCATTGTAGTCATACATTGGGGACTGACTATCTGTAGTCTTTCTTTATAATCCAGTGTGGAGAAATGAAAATGTCCTAATCCCAGGGCAGGCAGGGGAACTAATATGCTGTTCTGGAGAAAAGAAGGGGTTCATGAGACCCCCTAGCTAAGATTCTGTGTAGTTTGGAGAACCCCCAAATCCCACTCCTGGCTGTCCACGCCCTGCCCACCCCACCCCTCCCAGGAGTCCCCACGCAGTCCATTTTGGATGCAGGTAAGTACAGAATGTACACAGAGGCTTGAGGAGGGTAAAAAAAAAACGGGCCTCCTGGAAGTTCCAGAAGGCCAGAAATGGGCCTGTTTCCGGCCTTTGGAAGGCCTCCAGAAGGAAGGGTTAGGGTTAGGGTTAGGAAGGCCCTCCAAGGGAAACCTCTGGAGCCCAGGGAGGGCAAAAACAACCCCCCCATGCCGTGGTGCAGGAGGCTGACTAGGCCATACCCACCATGGCCATGCCCACCCAGCAACCAGGCAGAGAACCCTTTGCTAATTTTTTTGAATCCCACCCCTGGGGGAGCTGCCCCGCTTTTTAAAAAACATTCAGCTGCATCTGTCTCTCAAATGACTAAATGACTAAAAATTTCCCTTGGTTTTTTTTAAAAGTATAATAATGTTTCCCAAATTCATACAAAAAAAGTAACCAAGTAGGCAACAAGTTTAAGGGTTAGACAATTAATTGTAATACAGAACTTTTTATTTCAGTTATGTGAATTTGATAATTTGTGGCCTTAATTTTAATCATAAATACCGTAGTATTTCTAGCTATTATATACTTATTTAACAAATATTTATGAAAGCTAATAAATGTATCCTAATTCAGTAATACATCCTCATTTATATAATGCAGTTCTACATAATTACTTTTATAACTATAGAAGGAGATTCCAAGCCTATACTTTTCCTTGGTGCTTAGTCCCTTACAAAAATCTTATTTTCTAAATTGATTGTAGACAATGTTGTTTGTGCAGAATATATACGGGTCCCATTTTCTCAATTGTGACTCAGCACCGCCACCTAGTGCCCAGAAAGCTCTAAAACTTCCCTACTTAAGCTTGAAATCAAGTAAGAGGGCAGGAATTAAACATTTCGTTTTCTTTCAAAACACTGTATCTGTACACGCTCACACATTTCACGGGGTTCTCTGGAAACTGCTGATATATTTTAATTTGGATTAGAGCTATAATGGCTTTTAATTAAATGCGGTGATATCATTGTATAATTATGACTCATGGGCAACATTTTGGTGCCACAGACTTCACAGTCACTCCTTGAAGCCTTCTGGAAAATCCAGTTTTTTACCAGCTTCTGGGAGGTCATGAGAATGGGGCTCTTCAGGGGCAGTCTATTCCATAGAGAAAAGCTACCAAAGGGAACTACCCATTCTTAGTCCCTACTGGGAGGTGGGAATCATTAGTAGATACTTTTTGGTTGTCCAGGTCAGATGAGCAGAAGGTATCTGCAAAAGGTGGATTCTTAGGTAGAAGGTTTCAAGGCTTAAAGGTTGCCACCAAAATCTTGAATTGCACTTTGAAGCACACTGACTGTCAATGCAGTTCCCACAACACTGGTGTAATATAGCAGTACCATGATTGGTCAATAAGCATGTGTGTAGCTGCATTATGAACTAGCTGAAGTCTCCAAATAATCATGAAGGATAGCCCCATGTAGAAAAAAAGTCAGAGCCTAGATGAGAGATGACAAGCATCTTAGCCCATCCTGTTTTAAGATTGTAACTAGTGCATCCAGTAGAGCTGGCCAACGAACCTCTTGGCCATGGGTGTCAGACCCACCTCAGTTAGGTCCCTAGGAAAGAAAAACTCTCAACTCCATTTTTTAAAAAAATTCATATTTATATGCCGCCCTTCTCCGGAGACTCAGGGCGGCTTACAATCTTTGGAGCACAACCCAATGCGCTCAGCAATAGCCTTCATTCCATTGTATATGCCTGCTTATTATTAGGGCTTTTTTGGCCCCTCCAAGTGGCATTTTTACAAAGTCAGCTTATTGCCCCCAACAATCTTGGGTCCTCAATTTACCTACCCTGAGAGGATGGAGGGCTGAGTCAACCTTGAGCCTGGTTGGATTCGAGCCTGCACTAATTGCAAGCAGCTGAAACTAAGTGCTAGGTGTTTAACAGCCAAGGCTCTTTTATTTGTTTGAAGTGAGGTTCTTCTACTAGAGGCTACTGGCTGCAGTAAAAGCAGGCTAGAATTAGAACAGGCTATGGTTTCTGCGCAAAAGGTGAAAAACTTTTCCTCCTCATCCTGGCCCTCCCCTCTAGACTAGTTTGTCTTTGGGCAATAGAGACCCACAAAGGTGTTTTGAGAATCGCTTGGATGGTTGAAGCAATCCACATTCCATTCTCAGGCTTTGTGGCCTTGCTGGCATAGGCTAGTTCTGTGCATCTCTGGTCTCCATCAAGATGTCAGCCCTCTCCCAATTTCCCATCTCTGTCCCATACATATTTTTTGCCCCTAGCCTTTGATGGCAGGATGCTGGCAAGGAGCCAAGCCGAAGATGGTAGAATTGACACATGGCTTTCATCTGCTCATATATCAGGAGCTGTGAGTCCAAGAGGACCCCTCTCCCCTAGATTGCAAATATGCTGGTCCTGGGAGAGGACAATTCCACTGTGAGTCATAGTTGGTACAGTCATAGAGTCAGTGGGCTTCGGAACGGACAGCAATTCTGCCTTGCTTGGGTTGAGCTAATGGCCATCAGTATTCACTCGAAGTCCTGGAATTGACAGAGATATGTAATATCTCCCGCTTTTTCAGTGCATCTAATATAACAACACAAACATAGTGCTTTTAGATTTCATGCATTTAAAAGTGGCTTCATTCTAGTCAACATCTGAATAATGAAAAAAAACCTATACCTTTTTTTTAAAGTATGAGGTCACCATGCCCTGTTAGAGATTTTTCACTCAACCTGTTTAATATATAAAGGTCTGTTAACGTTCATATATAGGAAGCAAGAAAGTATTAAAATGTAATAGCTTTTTTAAAAAAACTAAAAACATCAAATAAGATGCTTGTTGCCTTACCAGAAATATTCTAAGCTACTTATCACTCTGATTATTTAAAAAAAAAAACTTGGATTAAGTTTGTTTAATAGAATAAGTAGCTTATGTTAATCATTAAGCTTGGCCTGAGGGAAAATGGGTTTTCCCTCCCTTTTATTTTTTCTATCTCAAGCATTCAGAATGGTCATGGAACAACTTATTCCAGTTTTCAAAAGAAAGTAATATTTGGGGAGGTTCCCCACCCCAATCTTTGATTCAGTACCAGAAAGGAGAATGGAACAAAATGAAATTTTTATGGATTTAAAGGAACTGTACTGAACAACTAATACTGAATTTCCATTTACCACAATCAGAATGTTCGATCAGAAAAGAGGAAAAAAAACCCAAATGCGTTCATGGTAGGTTTCAAAATTTTGAAATAAGTATATTGATGATGGTTGTTTTATTGTAGATTAATGATTTGAAGGGAAAAAGAGAGAGACTCTGGATATATGGATGTCTAGATGTGCTTTCCCATTCTTAATGCTGTTCACCTACTGACCTAAAAAAATATGAAAGATTTTCTAGCCAAGATACCAGCTGTATACTCCATTGTTTCTTGCTTATTGCGAAGGTATTTATGTTATTCTTTTCTGAAGCTGAGAAATCTTTTCTGAAGCTAACATTGTAAATTTATCTAAAGAAATAAATTATTATCCATGAAACATTCCATATAGCTAGTGAATGAAGTATAAGTAATTGAAATCTCCCTCTCACTCCAAATTTGTATATTGCCACACAGGTTTTTAGACCTGTTTGCATTGATAATGAAATTAAACAAATCCATTAAATCTACAGAATGCTTTGTTAAAATCAACCAATGTAGCCATTACTAGAATGATAATAACAAAGAAGGCACTTTATTAATTCTTTGGGAGGGAATTTCATTATTGGGTACATAATACCAGGTTTTTGAGCGTAAAACATTAATAGATGGATCCAAATATAGGCAGATTAATACAACTGTAAGAATTTAGTTAGGGATCCAAGTGGTTAATGCCTTGATAGATAAGCATCACTACTTCAAATAGAAAGAGAAAATCTGCCTGAGATTATCTTCTTATGAAGAGAGATGCTTTAAGTCATATTCAAACTTCTCTGCATCCTAAGACGTTGCATATACTTCCTAGAATGAGAGCAACTATATGTTGGCTACTGACATAGAAAGGTGGGGAGTTGCCTTAGAAACATAGTTTGTGTTTGTGGCATACTGGCCAAAATGTGACACAAGGGAGTACTACTATCCTTAATATCACCATGGCATAGGTGTGATTGGTAATCTAGATAGACCTTAATTTAAAAAAAAATACTGTGAAAACCTCATTTGATCAAATGAGACATAGAACAAAATGAGTGGATTATTTGAAGATGCCAAAATGAAGACTTTTTGGCAAGTGTTCATTTAAAAAAGCTTTCTTTTAAACTAGCTCTATACCCATGCTTCGCTACGAAACCATGTGATTGGGCTTAGTTTTGGGGGAGGAAAATAAGGAAAAATATTGTGCCTCTGCCTACCAGCATCCACCATTATTCATCTGGCTAGAGTCCTGTCAGTGTGTGAGAGAGTTGAGGGCTGTTTGGAAACTGAAACATAGAAACTGAAAGAGTATTTGCTGTGCGACCAAGAAGGTGACAGCAAGGAGCCTGGGCATAGCTTAACTCAACTGTTCTGTACTACAGTTGGTTGCTGCTGTGCAACTAAAACTGAAACTGAAACTCTTCTCCTCTGCTTGTGTTTTGCATTTGGAACAGATTTTCTTTTCAGATGGGGAAGGGGAGTAGAACTCCTTACATCAGAAATCCTTTCTTAGTGAGCACCTAGAAGTCAAGAGGAACATACATGCCAAATTTCAAGTTTGTAGGCTTTGTGGTTCTGGAGAGTTTGTGATGATGAGTGAGTGATATTTATATTATATATATTATATTATATATATTATATATATGTGGACTAAGCTTTATTCATATGTACTCATGGCAAAAGAACAAGTGTAAATCTAAAAACATGATTCATTTGATTGTTTTAATGGGAAAAGATTGAAAAAATTAAGGAGGGATACAAGTGTAATAAGAAGTGTGTTGAACATTGGACAGACTGTTATTTGGCAGTGTCATAACTGGAACTTAGGAAAAATGGATATGGAAGGAAAAGGAAGAAGTGAAAGAAACAATAATGAATTTGCAGTACAGAAGAAGAAAGTATGAGATGTGTAGAAAACAGTATTTGAGAATGGTATTAGAAAATGTCCAAATAAAATGAATGGACAGCGGGGAAAAAGAAACTCAAGGAAACGGTTTGTTGTTTATTCTATTCTTGAATGAATTGTGTGATCTTGTTAAAGGTTGACATGTGATTATGTATTTGATTTTGTATAGCAAACTGTGTGGATGATGTGAATCCAAATGATTTTCAGTAAGTCTTAGATTCTTGATACTGTCAGAGGTATGGAGTTGAAAGATGATGTACTGAAGACCAAGATTATTGTGTTGATAGAAGAAACGGAATGGAATGAAAGTTTGCAAGTTATATATCAGTATCAAAAGGAAAAAAGACATATGCATTTTGCATTTTATTAGAAATTTTCCCCTACTAAAGACAGAAAAATGAAGGCAGACTTATTAAACATGAAAATTTTGGTAGAAAAAGAAACAGTAATATGTTGCAAAGACTTGATTTTTTTAATCAAAAAAGCAAAAAAAAAGATAGTATATAAGAGTAGACATTGTCCACTTTGTTTTATGAATATGCCAAGAAAAATATAAAAGTATGTTGAATAAAGTGCAAGAGCCTTGGTGGTGCAGGCTGTTAAATGCCTAGCACTTAAGTTCCAGCTGCCTGCAATTACTGAGGCTCGAATCCCATCAGGCTCAAGGTTGACTCAGCCTTCCATCCTCTCGGGGTAGGTAAATTGAGGACCCAAGATTGTTGGGGGCAATAAGCTGACTTTGTAAAAATGCCGCTTAGTAATAAGCAGGCATATACAATAGAATGAAGGCTATTGCTGAGCGCATTGGGTTGTATCCCCAAAATTGTAAGCCGCCCTGAGTCTTCGGGGAAGGGCGGCATATAAATGTAATTAAAAAAAAATAGACATTGGGTCAAGAATGAATGGGTGCTGAATGATAGTGGACATTCGGGGACCACTAAGAAAGAAAGTAGTATAGTCATTTTTATAGAATAAATGAGCTGTATTTGGATGGAACTTATAAAGAACAGGTAAAAAAAAGAACAAAAGGCAATGAAGCTGTCTATAGTATGGTAGATATAAAGGTAATTTGCAAAGATAAAGCAATAGGGAGATGCATAGTGTAACTGTTGGCACAAGCCAGATTTAGCTATGTTTCCTCCCCCCTCCTTATCTTAGGCTTTAATTTATTTGGCTCACTATTTTTCATTCCTTTTCTGTGCTTTACATAAAGTTGCTTATCCCAAAAGAGAATAGCATGATGGGCAAGCATGCATGCAGGGAAGCAGAATGTTTCTGTACCTTCTCAGATCTATCTCCTATGCCTTTGATTTAAAGACATGAGAAGAAATTTCTCTTTGACAGTCCCCCCCGGTTTTATATAACTATTCTGATCTGGTGTTAAATGTCTACTGGGCATTTACCTCTATGCTGCAAAGGGATCTAATGTGAATAAAGGGATGTAAAGTATCTTTCTCTTGCAGGGAAAAAATGGGAAAAACTGCTGAGCTTTGATCATTTATGATGTTGCAATCTCAACAGGAAATCTCAAATTGAAAGCATAGGAGGAGGATAAAGATGGATTTTTTAATGTCATTCCTTTTCAAGGCTTTGCTTCTTTTTGTTGCAGGTAAGTTCTATGAAACCACTTTATGAAGCAACATCATTATATAACATATTCATTACAGAAGTATGTCTGCCTATTTGATCCTAGGGAAAATCTCATATGATTCCTTTTGTTTGAATATCAACATTAAACGAGGCACATATAAGAGAAACGAATGGTAATTGCAGTCATCTCTGGCTCCACTGTGCTCGTATCACACTGTTGTGAGTCCCTGTGTACCTTTCTCCTCCTCTTGGCAGACACCCAAGGTCCTGTTGCTATCATGCCACATGGCAGCAGCCACTTACCTACCCTGCCCAGTCAAAGTGAACTGAGAAAGTCCTTTCTTAAAGACCTACAAACCTCACTTAACCAGAGCAATGAGGACAGGTCATATTGCCATCACATGTTATAACTGTACCACTTTGTGGGAAAATTCTAGTCCCAATTAGTGACATTAAGCAAGGGCTACCTATTTGTCAGAAAAGTGGCTGTCTCTGCCATTATATAACAGACAGTGTTTTCTTTCTTTTTAGTTAACTTGGAAAAGTTAATCATGGAACCTAAAACTGGCAGCCTTGGTGGTGGAACCTGGATCACAATCAACTTTGATGGTACTTTGAATGCTTGTTCCAATTACTGTTTTGTTTTTGTTTTTTTAGATAACCCGTTCCTTCACATGATTTAGGGTGATGTAATCTTAGAATTGGCCTAGGCTCTCCAGATATTGCTGAATTATAGTTTGCCTGATCCACAATCTGATTCTTCTGAGCAAAGGGAAGCAAAATACCTCCTTTAGAATAGTCTTTGCCAAATAAGCTTTGGAATTCTTTGATTTCAAATTCCAGTGGTAATGCATGAGTGGGAAAGCTGGATTTTGAGCATGAATGAGAAAAAGAAGGTAGACTCTTTCAAATTATGGATACGATTTTATTAAAACATTATGAGTTTCAAGAACCCCAAAATGGAAAATAAATGTTTCCTTAAGGTAATGATTGGCAAAGAAAAGTTGGGTATATTATGTCAGCAGACGATAGACTTAGAAAACAACGACTATGCTTGGCAAGACTGAGAATAGTAAACACAGAAGAAGAAAACCACAAGAGATAGATAGGTGGAATCAAGGACATGCCTTAGAAACTCCACAGCCTTTTAGTAGAAACAGATTGCAGAACCAAGCACTGATCCTGCCATCAGCACAAGTTGAGCTCAGATTGATGGAATTTCAAATCTCAGCAGTCCTTAAAAACTAAGTGCTGAAATCAGACAAGGTTGAAAAAAATTAGAGAAGTTTGTGGCCAAGGATCAAAGCAAAACTACAGACCTTTGGTTCTCAGGCTTTCTGTTTTCAAAGAGCTATTCATCTGTAAATAGAAATACTGGTCCTGAGAAACAGCAAGCCACATGCTCTATAATTATGCAAACAAAAGAAAACTAGAGACTAACCTGGCAATCAGTTAATAAATTGCCATAAAGTTACACAAAGAGGAATGAGCTAAAAGAAAAGGTAACCGATTGTATATTTTAATATAATTGTTCCTTATTATAGGTTTGAAGGCATCTGTGATATACTAGTAATATCTGAACCAGGTACATTTTATGTAAAGAATATCAATATTTGTTTATTATTATTTTTTATGCCACACAAAAGTGACTCTTACATCCTATAAAGTGACTCTTTGTCCTATACAATCTTCTTTACTTCTTAGTTTGAAAGGTGATGTGAATGTGCCATATGATAAATAGTAATAATAATATTTGAGGTTTTATTCATTAATTTGTCACTTATCATTAGGTCTCTCTCATTTGGTCAATGGGTCACAGCTAGAAGTGGCATTGTTGAATCCAGAGCTGCCTCCAGTGCTGTGTGACATTATGCCTGTCAGTTTCTTCATGTCCACAATAAAATGCCAAACAAGGTAAAATTATTTTCTGCATGATAATTACTAGAAGCAGAGCATAATATTACATGCCTGGGACCATATTTTAAGATATTTCTTATAGACTATTCAGAGTTTTGAGTTTCCTTTAAACTTAGTGGGCACTCAAACAAGTTTAAAAATGCACCAGAAACATACTGGACATAGGAAGATATTGGTGCCAGGTCCTTTTGTCCATCTTTCCTAGTATTCTGATAAGGCCAAATAAGCTGTCATCTCCAGATGTTTGAGGCTTCATCTTCCACCATCATAGCCTGAAGAATCAATGAAAACCTAGTTGGGGAATTATCTGCAGAGGTGGTATTCAGCAGGTTCTGACCAGTTCTGGAGAACTAGTCAGAAGTGGAAGTGGAAATTTTGAGTAGTTCAGAGAACCGGCAAATACCACCTCTGACTGGCCCCACCCCCCCTCTATTCTCTACCTCGTGAGTCCTAGCTGACCGGCTGGGTCTTCTTTTGTTGCCCTGCACAGGAGAATGGAGCTGGAAAGCAGGTTAGTGGGGTGGGGAGGGAATGGGATCTTGCAGTATCCTTCCCCTGCCACATCCATCAAACAACGCCCACCAAGCCATGCCACGCCCACCAAGCCACGCCCACAGAACCGATAGTAATTTTTTTTGAATCCCACCACTGATTATCTGCCAAAAGATTTAGATGGCACCATGTTGTCTGTGCCTGCTTTAGAATTATATGGATGACGATATTCACTTGACAAAATTATTTTGTTCTGTATATTGTCACATTATTAATGTTTTGTTTGCTTATGTTATTCATTTCTACCTTTGCTATCTTGTTGTTTTCAAATCTTTTTCAATTCACTAGTCACACTAAATAGGGAATAAGTCCTATTGTGATGAGAATTAACTGGTAAATTTGTTTTTAAAGCTTAATGTAAGTCTCATGATTCATCATCATTTTAAAGTAAAGGTAAAATAATTGTACCATTTTATATAATATTTCAAGGCAAGGCAATCCAGTGACTTCAATATTTGTATGTTAGGGGAGCTGTGGTGCAAGACTTTTGGAGATGGGTGGGTAAAGTCAACACAGACTAAGAAGTCATATTGTTGAGTAGGCTCTACAGCTCCCAGGCCTGGTGATTTATTTCTGTTAAGAAACTGATGAATAACTGTAAAATAGTTTTAGTCTGTGTTCTGCTAAAAGGCAAGGAGGAAATCAGCATTTAAAAAACCTATGAATAATGATTAACAAGCCTAACGCATACCTGAACAGTGATGAAAAATATTTAAGCCTAAAGATTAAGTTTCTGGATAATTATTACAAACTTAAACCATTGAGCTAGTGCACTTTGCTGGTAGTTTGTAATTGTATTCCATATAAAGTTTGTTTTTTTTCCATCTCCATCCTTATAATAAACCAAAACCAACCAACCAACCAAACAAAAATCACATAACCCAGTTTTGTTTTGTTTTGTTTTGTACAGCATTTTTTAATCCTGAAAGAGCCACATCGGTAACTGAAATGCAGCAAGAGAGGATTTTTTTCCTATGTGAGGAAAAGCTTGTTCTGTTTAAAACTGTATGTGCAACTCTTCTAAGCACAAGATCTTTTCAACTATTGCTGTGATGAAGTTGTTTGCTCTTATGTATATTTGAAAAACCTTAGTTCTTAGCTGGCATGTAGTAAAAACAATAGAATTGTTCCTTTTTTTTAACCACACACAAACCAGTTCAGTTTTAGGTCTGTTCAATTAGACTGATAGATAAGATGGCTGACAGATAAGATGGTGACAGATAAGATGGCTGATAGATAAGACTGATGGCTAAATTGTTAAGTTGAAGCTGCCATAGCGTCTTGATTCTTTGTCCTCCCATCCAGTTTTACTGTTAATTTCCTTTCCCATTTGCTGTTTTGTATCCTGAAGTTTCTTCTCTATTATTTCTCCTTCTACTATAGAAAGTTGAAGTCAAACAAATTTTGTAGACAAAATCAGGCAGAGGAAACCACAGCCTCCTCATGTCTAGCTTTAGTTATAAAATTAATTGAATAATGCAAAATGAGAAGCTCATTGTCTCTCTTATTAACAAGAAGTGTTTCTCTGTATTCACTACTTTACTTGAAGATCTTCACGGGAAGGACTTTATCATCTCTTGTTGAGTTTGAATGGACAGAGTATCAGCAACCAAGATGAATTCCATGAAGAGAACTGTACATTCCAGGTACATAAGAAGCTAACTTAAGTAGTAAAATTCTGATGACCAGGACCTGTGACAGATGAACTACTAATGCAATGTTGGATATTACTATTGTTTTTATTCCAAGAAGAATTTAAATATTCAAAGTTAGTTTTGCTATATGATCTCATGGAATATCGTTTTTCTAAGTTAAGATGTACCTCTTTTCCTATACTGGGGACAGAGTTCTGAAAGAGAAATCATCTAGGGTTTTCTATCATTGTAACTAGATAATGGAACTGTATCAACACAAATGTGGTTTCAATGATAAACAAAAGCAAAAGACAAATGCAAAATATTTTGCATATCAGAACTTCTAGCATTCTCTACAAATACAACCTACTTTTGATTGTGCATGACGAAGCCATGTTTTAACAGATTGCATATTAAAGGTAAGTGCCTGTTCTCCAGTTCAGTTGGCTTACAAAAATTGTGACAACACTTGGAGAGATACAGATGAAACATATACCAAGGAAATAAAACATAAATTGCTGCTTTTTGTTTTGGCAACCTGGGATCTATGGACATGAAAAAAATTATTCTCTCCCTAATAGTTATGACAATATAGATAGCATGTGGCTATGCCCAATTGTAGGAAAAGGTGTTCCATTTGGTTGATTCCCCCCCCCCCGATAGCGTCAAACATGTCCAAAAAGAGTTTTGAGAGACTGTTTTCCATCATGATAATCAGCATCATGAGAGAAGTATTCTTATCTTCTTCTTATCCAGAAATACATGTTCTGTAAAGAATGATGGCCCTCTTGGAAGTTCACCAAAATTTATATAGACACTCTAAAAATCAAGCTTAAGAAAATTTAGTCTGAAAAATCTCCAAATGGAGTTTGTATTGACAAGTTCTTCAATGTTGGCATAATAGAGATACCATTGCCCAATCTTGAAAACTATGTTATGTAGCTAAGAATGGGTGGATCCATATAATTTCTCCAGTGTTAAATGCATTACATTTGATCTACATATCTATTATAATTATTTATTTTTATCTTGCTGCTTTTAAAATCAGGATTCTTTTTTTTTGCATATTTCTGCATTTTTCTCTAATATAAATATATTATTTATGAGTAAAAATACTACAACCATTCAGAAAAGTGGACAGTATCATGCTACATTGCACTGCAAGGTTGCTTACATGTTTGCAATTATTTAGTGACAGGACAATAGCATGCATAACGAACAGAAAGTATTAGTATTCCCATTATTCTGCTGAAGTATAATTAAGAACCCGTTGCTATGTTAAACTAATTTTATTGAATAGAAGATGCTCAGCTTAGGGGCTAGGAGCCCATTGAAACTGAATGAAGTGTTCCATTTTTGAAGAATTATCAAATGTATAATGTATTCTTCTCTTAATAGTTCTCTGCTGCAGAGACACCTGTGTTGTTTCAAGTAAACCCCCCATGTGGAGTCCCAGGTAAAGAAATGACTTTAAAACTAAAATACTAATGTAAACACCATCCTAATAAGCAATTGGCAAGCAAAGATCCCTGACTTCAGGTCTTCAGCCTGTGGAGAAAGGTGTGTGTGTGTGTGTGTGTGTGTGTGTACCTCCCCAGGACTTATACAGGAGTTGTTAAATTGTCAAATGCTCCAAATGCTGCTGAGCAAAAAGGCTAGATTTTCAAAGAGAAAATAAAAGCATCTCACTCATATTGCTGGAAAAGTAGGGCTGAAGATCAGGAGGTGGAAGGCATTGCTGGAACCCGTATAGTCAGGGGTGGGCTACAGGGGGTTCTCAGGGGTTCGAGAGAACCCCTAGCTAAGATTTTGTGCAGTTCGGAGAACCCCCAAATCCCACTCCTGGCTGGCCTCACCCACCCCTCCCCTCCCCTCCCAGGAGTCCCCATGAGGCCTGTTTTGGATGCAGGTGAGTAAGGGTACATGGGGAGGCTCGGGGAGGATGAAAAACAGGCCTCCTGGAAGATTGGGAAGGCCAGAAATGGGCCCATTTCTGACCTCCAGAAAGCCTCTGGAGACTGGGGAGGGCAAAAAACCTCCCCTGCCATGGTGCAGGAGGCTGACTGGGCCACGCCCACCATGGTCACACCCACCCAGCAACCGGACAGAGAACCCGTTGCTAAAATTTTTGAAGCCCACCCCTGCGTGTATCCATAGTTTTCCTGAAAGATGCAGGTATATTTTACATTCTACAATGATTTGATTATGTTCCTTCATAATGATATTTAACAACATGCTTTTGTGACAATAATAATGGAGGTTTAAAGCAAGCAAAAGAAATGGCTGACTATCCAAAGACATTTTAATGTGCTTTTAGTGAATTCAAAAGTAACGAATTTACATTCTGAAGTTTACATCGATTTAAATTCAAGGGGAGAAAATTTCAAATCTTTCAAACTAGCAGTATCTTGGAAACCTGATCTTGAAAAAAAACATCTCAATGGGCATTTGGATGAGAATCCCCACAAAGAAGGAAGTTCACATAACATCCCACGTCTGTACTGCTGACAAGAAATCTACATGGATATGTCCATGAAGCCACAAAGTGAACAGCATGTATAAGCAACATGTGTATAATAATTATATGATTGTGTAAGTTAACAGTTACTAACATACAAGTAGTCCTCGACTTATGACCAATCATTTAGTAACTATTCAAAAGCACTGAAAAGAGTGACTTATGACTTATAACCATCACAGGATCCTCATGGTCCTGTGATCAAAACATGGCTGCTTTGGCAACTAGCATGTTGGTTGCAGCATCCCAGGGTCATGTGCTTATCATCTGTGATCTTCCCACGCTAAAGCAATGGGAGAAGCCAGATTCACTTAATGAGCACATAATCCGCTTAATGATTTACTTAACCCTGGCAAAAATGATTGTAAAATTGGTCATGATTCAGTTAATAATCACCTTGCTTAGCAATGGAAATTCTGGTCCCAATTGTTGTTGTAAGTAAAGGACTGCCTGTACATCACAACTTTTGATACAAGTATATATAAATTGTGCATTTGCATGATGACATTGACACCTGTGTGTCATTGTTTACCTTTCTTGTCTTGGCTCTGTGGACACTTCAACACCAGATATCAATAATTTCTTGAAGAATTCTGCATGTAATATGCAATATATCACAATAAAATTGATCCTAAAACAACTGGAGGTAATATACCATCAAACTTCAAACAGTACGCACCCACCAAACTATCTTTAAGAACACAATTTTTATCATCTCTTTGGAAGACTATTTATTTAGAGGCAAATCTAATCTCTTGTAAAAGGCTTTCTGGAATCAACTTCCTAATTTGTAGAAGTAGTGTGTGTGCCAATATTAGCTGAAGAAAACAGTCCTGTATGTGATACCATGCATGTAAGATTTTAAAGGTGAAAGAAGCTTATCATAAGCCAACACATAATGACATAATGAAAAGATGTTTTATTCTGAACTGTGTTTCTTACAAAGGACATTTTTGTTGGCTTGAATTTACATCAAACATAAATCAATGCATCATTCCCCTTTCTCATTTTTCCTATAGATTCATTTTGCTTTTGAAGCAATACATTCTAATTTGTGCTTTTTGTTTTCTCAATAGGAAATGTAATACAAATTTATGGTCGGATTCTGGCCCAAGATTATGAAATTTATAATTTCAACATGAACTTTATTGATGGGTAAACCTGTGTTCAGTGTTTCTCTGAGTTACAATGTCCAGTAGTATTTTCCTGTATTTTGGAAATGCAGTAAATAGGATATTGAAGTGATATTAAGTTATTGTTCTGTCCATCTGCCTGTGGCGGTGCAAGATGGGATCAGGAAGACTATTTTGCTAATCTGTTTAGATCACACAGTTGTCTGAATGGGATTCAACATCTGATAAGCAAGTGATTTCATTGTTTTTGCAGACTGACATAATGTTTTGGACATAACATTCAATTTCTTCCTAGAGTGCTGGTGGAAGATAGTACCGTAGATGAAGGGCATTTCACTTCCTTGTTATATTTTATGAACAAATAAGAGGAGAGAGATGTGCCTGAATTTAAGGCAAAAGGAAAGAGATAATTAAGTTCCAACAGAAGAAAATATCTGTAGCTCAGGGTTTAACTATGGAGCCCTTGGTGCTCTCTGGGTTTGGCTGCTTAGTTGCAGACATTTTATTCCCAATTAGTAGCATTATCAGTGTAGGTGAGTGTGGGGTTAGCTCTCTGTTTATATAATGTGGCTCACCATGCCAGTGCTGGTGGAGATGTGGTTTTCCCATTGGTAGTTCCTCACTGAGGTATGTTTTTATGCTTGATTGTTTGCATAGTTCCTGGAGAGAGAGGGGAATGGAGGGAGGGAGGGGGAGAGAAAGAGAAGGGGGGAGGGAGGGAGAGGGAAAGGGAGAGAGAATAAGAATAAGAATATATGAGAATGTGTTTTTGTCCCCTGGCTTGACTAACTATGTCCCTTCACCACTAGGCCTGTAATCCTTGAGGCAGAAAATGGATGGATAACTATTTGTTCTCTTGCCAGTCAGCAGACACGTAGCATGTAAGTTATAAATCATCGTTTCTTTTACACTGTAGATAGTGATGGAAACAATTTCAAGTTGTGAAATCATTCTGAAAATTACAGTATTGGTCATTGAGTGTGGATTCAGAGGCAATGAGACCTATGTTGAGTCTCTTTTCAACTTCTCCTGCTCTTAATTTGTGAAAAGACCTTTGGAACCAGGAAATCAATGAAGCTTTCTTGTGAAGTGTTTTAATAAGTCATTGTTTAGAACCACAAAACTTGAAGTCCACAAGTCTTAAAGTTGCCAAGTTTGGAGACATGTGGTTTAGAGGTTCTGAGGCTGGATAGTGACTTTTTTTTTTACAGGAAAAGAAAACAGGTTAAATATTAACCTGAGCTTATTCTTTACTATCTTATGGCACAACAGTTAGACTTGATTCAGTTAATGTGTTTAAAACTTTCCCCATCTAATGCATCAGGATTCCTTCACAGATAAAAGATCAAGGTTGGGATTCAGAAACTGGTATATTTTATTACAGACATTGTCCCAGTGTTAATGCCGGTACAGAGTCTGGGCAATAGAAGATGAGACAGGGCAGAAAGACCTTGATACAATTATCTTTTTAAAATTACTGTTATACTGAAAGCTATTGAAATCAATTGGCACAGTTTGTAAAGCTAAAATAAATGAATAACATTTCATTATCAGTGAGAGCTGTATTGTGCATTTGGTTACAAACAAAAAAGTAACACTTAACTTTTTAGGCCGGTTCTCTGTAGTGCCAGTTTCAAGTCTTTAAATGCTGTCTGTCTGTCTCTCTATCTCTATCTCTAGAAGTATTGTCACAGGACTATTCCAAGTAAAGCTGCCTTTTACAATTGACTGATTGTGATTTTGTCAATGCCAATGGTGTTTAAGTGGTGCTCCAGTTGCTTTGGGATTGCCCCATGCTATCTTTGACTATTGGTGCTATCTTAGCTTTATTTTACCACAGTTGTTCTATTTTCAGATCTTTGTATTTGGCTATTTTCTCCAGTTCTTTCTCTCTTATACTGTTGTCTCTAAGCAGGGGTGGGCTGCTGCAGGTTCACATGGGCAATCCTCTAGTTAGGATTCTGTCCAGTTCGGCAAACCTGCAAATCCCACCCCTGGCTGGCCCTGCCCCTCCCAGGAGTCCCCACACGGCCTGTTTTGGATGGCAGGTAAGTCCAGGGCTTGCATAGAGGCTCAGGGAGGGGGAAAAATGGGCCTCCTGGAAGCCTGTTTCTGCCCTCTGGAGGGCCTCTGGACCCCAGCGGGAGGCTATTTTTGCCTGCCCAGAGGCTTCTGGGGAGGGCAGAAAACGGGCCTCCTGGAAGTTCCAGAAGGCCAGAAATGGGCCTGTTTCTGGCCTTTGGAGGGCCTCCGGAGGCCAGGGAGGCTGTTTTTGCAACCTGGAGGCTTGAGGGAAACCTCTGGAGCCCGGGGAGGGCAAAAACAACCCCCCCCACACACCATGGTGCAGGAGGCTGACTAGGCCATGCTCACCATGGCCATGCCCACCCAGCAACCAGGCAGAGAACTGGTTGCTAAAAATTTTGAAGTCCACCCCTATCTCTAAGCAATGCCATGTCCATTATACAGACTTTTTTGTCTTCATTATTGTGGGGTGTTATGTGGCAGGTATCCGTCTGTTCGAATTCTAAAATCCCAGGGCATTTTACCTTTTTCATTTTCTACTACTTTGTCTAAGCTTGGTGTGTTATGTGGCAGATGTTTGTTTGAATCCATTATCCAGAACTTTTTAATTTTGTTATTAACACAGCTGTACACTGAAAAATAACTGCTTAATTTTGCTGAGAAACAACAAGTGAAAGATGACATCAAATCATGAATTTGGAGATGGTTGCTAAGAAAAATTACTCTGCAAGAAAAAGAAACAGTCTGGGTCAAATATAGACTAGTTACTCCCTCAAGGCAATGATGAGAAAGCAATTCTTAGACTCTGAGGAGTAGGTGTTGGACCAGGAAAAAAAATGCTGTGCTTGGGAAGTAAAAGGCAACAGATAGCATGGATTAATGGAATCAGAAAAATTACAGCAATGTCTTTGAAATGAGGAACCTAGAGAAAGGTTAATATAGCATGTAGTCACCAGAAGTTGATCCTTACTTGATGATATGTAATTAATTAACTAATTATCCCCCATGCCCTTTTTACATATGAAATATCAGAATGCTTTGATACAAATCTTTGGTACAATCATATACTGAGTATTGTGATGGGTTCTGGTCAGTGTTGTATCTCAAAAAATATAGATGTTGAAATGGCAAGCAAAATGTTCAAGGAGTTGAAGGTATTTTCTTATGAAGAATGGGTCCCTTGTGTTCATCTAAGCATGATGCTGGCACATGCAGATGCATCTATTCGGTCTTTTAGCAAAGAAAAAAATACTACAATTATTGTTTTCAAATTACAGTAGTTCATGTGGTATGTCCTAATCTTCAATTAAAAAACTTTAAAAATATTTAATATTATTTCAATGATTTGGTGTTCAATGAACACCTGAAGACAATGTCCTGCAATTCATGCATCATTGCCTTTTTAGAAGTCTTTGTAATGAAAAAACATGAACGCTCTTCATTTGAACAAGATATTTTAACCTTTTCAGTAATATTTTCTTTTGCTTTGTTTACAGTTATCCTATTCATCTAGATGATGGCCTGGGAACTGTAGCATGTCAAGTGGAAGGCAACTATATTGGTTAGTAGAAATAAGAGAATAACATACTACTATGTTTTTATTCAGTATTATAAAAATGTATGTGTTGGTCTTCTGCAAGGAATCAACTAGTTTTCCTTTCTGACTCTTCCTGTTATCTTTATTTCCAGTGGACACTCCTAAGACAAACCATAAGTAGTTAATATAAAACAATAAATAAAAAACTACTGAAAGCTAAGGAGACCAGAAATATTTTCCTAGAGCAAAAATGAAAAAATGAAAGTTTTATTCAGAATTCTGAAAATAGTTTATTATATTGATAAAAAACAAAACATCTAAAATATAGTATTCATAAATTGTGCATTCAAGTTCTTACATTGAAAATGTATTTTCTTTTCTTATAGGGTCACACAATGTTAGCTTTTCAGTGTATAACAAGGGAAAGTAAGTAAATGAAAAGTTCCTTCATTTGCTTAATGTTATAATTTTAACAGAGGCTCCTATTAATTCGCCATGATCAACTTGCCACAGCCAATTCACCACAGCTAACTTACCACAGCCAACTTGCCATGGCCAACTTGCTGCAGGACAACTCATCTTGGCCATCTCACCAAAGGACAACTCGCTGATGGACAAGGGTTATGCTAATATCAAAGAAATGGTACAATAGAATCATTGAAGAAAGGATGCAAAAGGAAGAACAGAATAAAATGTTAATGGAAAAAATTAAAAAATTTTTATTTATTTTAAATAATTAAATAGAATTGTTACATTGTTCCTCAGCAAGTTGTCCCATGACAAGTTGGCCATGGTGAATTGTCCTGCAGCGTGTTGGCCGTAATGAGTTGGCTGCAATGAATTGGCCGTGGCAAGTTGGCTATGGTGAGTTGACCACACCAAGTTGGCTGTGGCAAGTTGTCCCATTCCCTATTCATGAACCCTTCTCATTCCCATCTGGTTTTAAGCAAAAGACCATAATGTTTACACTTAGGTGAAATGGACAAGGTAGAAATAACTTAAAGAAATAAATAATTGAAGAGCAAGAGCAATCTATCAGGGAGACCCGTAGTTGTTAAATGTTTGAAGTCCAGCACAAGAGACCACCTTTTATAACTTTCAGGATAGGCTACCAACTTGAAATACCATGGACGCTTTAAATAAGATAACGCTTTAGCCAGGATTTTTTTTTGGCAAGTATTGCATTTCAGTAAAATAGGTGATAAATACAAAATGTGCTGGAAAAAGTACAATACATGATTATTGTGTTGCAAGCAACACTTATTTACACAATGACAGCTTTTTTTTGAGGCTCAGGAGCTGGATTAGACCAATCTGTATTTGCAGGTACTCAAATGAACCATGTAGGGTAATGATTATGTTGAATAGCAACTGTAGAACTGATTTGGAATTTGAACACTATTACAGTGAAGAATAGTTCAGTTCTTTGACAGTAAAGAGAACTGACGCCATTGTTCTGCTAATTATTTATTTTATATTATATTCTCCTTTTATTATTGTTATAAACAACTCAAGGCAGCAAGCATATCTATTATTCTGTTATCCTCCTATTTTCCCCCAACAAAAACCCTGAGATGAGAAAGACAGCGAATGGCACAAAGTCACCCAGCCATTTTCATGTCTAAGGTAGGAGTTGAACTCATGGACCCCTGGTTTCTAGTCTGGTGCCTTAACCACTCAATCAAACTGGCTATCTTCTAACTTTTATGGCTCCACTAAGAACACTCCTGAAATATTTCATAAATGTTATCCTGAAATTTCTTAAGCTATGAACATATAATTAGTGCTGGTGATTTTTAACTTTAATTTTTTTTTAACTAACGAAGATTCTCTGTTAGATGTATTCCCCAAACACTCTCCTTTTACTTTTAAAAATGGACATATTGGACTTTAACATCGTCAGCATTTTTAAAATCTACAATGTATAGAATATACTTTTTTTCTCAAGTACACCAAAGCTGTTTTAGACTTCATTACTTTTTGATTTCTTCTGCTTTGGTTTGGACTCCTCAGTAGGCCCTGTTGCAATCTCAGACTATGTTCAACAATGAAATGTGATATCAGAAATTCATGCCAAATAATTGTCAGTTAAGAACTAAGACAGAATCTATCATTTTCCAGTTCTATGATTTTCATGCTCAGTTTTATAAAGCAGAGACATCAGTAATTAAACAGAAATTATTAATTCTTTGGCAAACAAGTGAATTGGAAGAGATGTCTCAGAAAACTAAAAAATAAATAACCTGCCAACTACAGTGATATGACAAGAAATTGTGTAGACAATACAAACTATAAAACTGGGGAAAGGTCTTTGACATGACAGATTTCCAGTTGAATGGAATGGGAATGGTTTGTTTTCTGAATTTTAGTTTTAATTAAACAGCTGTAAAAGGGGAAAAAAGCACAAGAGGAAAAGAGACAATGAATAGCTAAGAGATTTACAAGCACCATGCTATTGAACAGGCTGGATAATTTTGATTTCAGTCTCTCAGTCTCTAATTAAACATTAAATATGTCTACATACCGTGTTTAATAAGACCTGTAAGACCTAGCACTATTTTCTAAACCTGCCCTAATATAAGACCTAAAAATAAGACCTAGTGTAAATCTCCAGTTCCAGGAAGACTTTTCAGGAGCAACCGTGAAACACCCCCTACACACTCACACCCACTATTTGGCACCATAAATATATAAGACCTACCCCGAAAATAAGACCTAGTGTTTTTGGGAGCCAAAAATATAAGACAGTGTCTTATTTTCGGGGAAACATAGGCTATATATTTTTAATGTTTGCTAAAAGGTTCAGTTAATCCTTTATTTAAACACTGATTTTCTCAGTGTTTCATCACAATGTTGCAATTTCTCCCTCATTTTATAATCAACGGATGTCAATTTTACCTTCTTCTCATGTAAGTATTTCTGATTATTTTTCTTGCTTTCATGTTGCAGGTCAATAGTACACAAAGATGCTTGGCTTATAAGTGCCAAACAGGAACTTTTCTTGTACCAGACATTCTCAGGTGCTGTGATCTATCCTGGGGTAACATTTGCACTGCCTCATTTTGAAAGATCATGAAAGGAATGTGAAAGCAATTTTAATTAATAACTGTTACATATTTCAGTGCTTGTATTCCTTATTAACAACTAGGAAACACTTTACTATTAAAATTATTCTTATTGGAATGTCAGCTATAGGTAGCCCTTGTATGTTAGTGTTCATTCATTCATTCATTCATTCATTCATTCATTCATAAAATTTATTGGCTGCCCATCTTACCATAGGGTAACTCTGGGCAGTTTATGATTACATATACAGTTAAAACATAAAAAGTTGAAATCAGCCATTAAAACCAAGGACCCTTGGGAAGGGCAGGGGTAGAGTGGGGGTGGAAAGTGGGATCTGTCATTACTCAATCAACCACCTCCATTGCACTGTTCCCCCACTGGGGCCTCAAGCTGATTGGCAAAGCCACATTTTAAAGCTCTTATGAAAAGATAGGAGCGTTGGGGGTTATATGTTATATGTTCAACTCTTTACTGGTATTTGAAGTCCCAGGCCTTGCACACTGATGACTATTATATGGTACTTTTAGCAGCTTGAAGGAAAAGAAGTCAGTAGATCCAATGAATGGAATCCCTTCCTTTCTTATTTGTTTGCTCTCTCAGATTAGAGAGTTGAGGACCAGATAAATTAACCCCTATTTGCAAGATAGCTTTAATCATACCATACTGCATTATAGTCATCAATGAACAAGCACGGCAATGGTGGGATTCAATTTTTTTTATGACCGATTCTATGGACGTGGCTTGGTGGGTGTGGTGCGCTTGGTGGGCATGGCTTTGTGGGTGTCGCAGGGGAAGGATACTATAAAATCTCTATTCTCACCCCACTCCAGGGGGAGGATACTGCAAAATCTCCATTCCCTCCCTACCCCACCCCACTAACCTGCTTTTCAGCTCTGTTCTCCTCTGCAGGGCAACAAAAGAAGACCCAGCCAATCAGCTGGGACTTGGGAGGCAGAGAATAGATGTGAGCGCCGTGGGGCCAGTCAGAGGTGGTATTTGCTGGTTCTCTGAACTACTCAAAATTTCTGCTACTGGTTCTCTAGAACTGCTCAAAACCTGCTGAATACCACCTCTGAAGCACGGGAGTTCAATCCCAGTAAAGAGTTGGGCATACATTGAATAACATCTAATACATAGGGATTACCTACATCTGGCAAGTTCCAGCAAGAATGAAAATGGTGCTATAGGACCTCTTAGTGATAGGTAGTGAATATAACCAATGAAATGGAACATTATATACCACCACTACCACCCACCTTAGAAGGAAAGTTTTGAGGCTTCTAATTTGAGGTGCAGACAAATTAAGATCTATTATTTTCTAGCCTGAGACTGTAAAGAGGAAAGGAACATGTACCACCTATAGTATTATTTCGTTATTCTTCAATCTAATCCCAGATATATGAGATGTAATTGGGCTTATCTAGGATCCAGTATGGTTTTTTCTAGTAGCATAGTAGTTGGGTTTTTTGGAACCATTAAATTGATTTCTAGCTTAGTAAACTTTCTCAGAATTAATTTATACAAGAGGGCAAGCTGCAGAGGTGGTATTCAGCAGGTTCTGACCAGTTCTGGAGAACCGGTAGTGGAAATTTTGAGTAGTTCGGAGAACCGGCGGTAACCGTCCCCCAGGAGTGGGGAGTGTTATTTATGCAGAGTTTGAATTGATTGGTTGTTCTTGTAAAGTGTTTGAAATCATTGGTTTAAAAGTGCGGGAAATCCCTGCACTCTGATTGGCTGTCAGCCGAGGCAGCCGGCTATATATAGCTGCCTCAGCTAAGCCAAATCGGGTCCATTCTGAGCCGAAGTCACAATAAAACTTAAGAGCTGAAGCACTCCGTGTCTGCCTCTCCATGCAAACTTAACAGGGAGGGAATGGAGATTTTACAGTATCCTTCCCCTGCCACGGTCACCAAGCCACACCGACCAAGCCATGCCATGCCCACTAAGCCATGCCCACAGAACCAGTAGTAAAAAAATTTGAATCCCAACACTGGCAAGCTGCCTAGAAAATGGTACCTATGTAGCTGTTGTCCTGTCTCTTTAAGCCCTCTCCCCAGCAATATTGGCTATAAAAACTCTGCTGAGAGACCTTTGGAGGTTTTGGTGTGTATGTGTGTGTGAGAGAGGGGGGAGGAGGGAAGGAGGGAGGGAATAGATGTGTGTTCCTATGTAGAAATAAAGCAGCCTAAACCACGCAGAAAGAGATACTTTTGGCAGTAATAGAACTCAGAAGGAATAGTGTTGGAGTTGGAGGAACAATATTAGGAGGTGTGGGAGTAGTGGGGTTGCCTAGGAACTTGTGTTGTGTTCACTCTGTTATGTTTTGGAACCCACTGATTGGGGTATACTTAAAAGAACCTGTGACAAAGTGGTGGAAGAAGTGGGATATCCAAGAGGTGGGATATCCAGAAAAAAGGAGAGATATCCAACACAAGTAAAGATGGCTTAAACTCAAGGAGGTAATTAAATATGCCATGAAAAGAAAGTGGCTAAAATGTGGGCTGCAAAAGGGAGGGAGTTTGCTCCTTATGCAGTTCAGCCTTTGCCAAAATTGGCCAATATTCTGTCTGCAGAAACCAGACTTTTTACCAGAACCTAGAACAAACAAGTAGACATTGAAAACACAGAAATATCAGATTCTCCCTTAGAAGAGGCCTCTACTTTGGTAAAGATGGGTATCCATCCTAGACCTGGGGTTAAACCAAAGAAGATCAGACAGAAATGGGGCTAGCCCCAGATACTCTAGCCAATATCACAGATACGTTAAAAAACAGCAAGAGGAAAAGCTTCAATTAATTAAAAAAAGAGATTGAAGAGTGGCTTTGGAGGCAGACAGAAAAGAAAGGGAAAGGAGTGAAAAAGGGGTGAGAAGTGTGTGTGTGGGTAATATTGTAGTCCTACTTAAAGGAATACGGTCACCAGAAGGGGCACATTCACCTCTAAAGTTTTTAGAATGTGTAATGGGTGGAGATAGTCCCAAAGGTATAAAAATTCTCAAGCTGTCTCAGGAAGAAGACGTAGAAGCCTTTTTGCCATGAAAGTATCTCTATTTCCCCCCCTCTCATTCATATTCAATGAAGAAGAATCACTATTCCATTATTTTGAAATGGATAAAAAAAAGTTAGCAGGTGGACATAGATATGTACATGGCTCTCCAAAAGTCCATGAGCCAACAGGAAACTATTTATTTTTTATTTTATTTATTCATATTTATATCCCGCCCTTCTCTGGAGACTCAGGGCGGCTTACAGTTTTTGGGATACAACCCAATGTGCTCAGCAATAGCCTTCATTCCATTGTATATGCCTGCTTATTACTAAGCGGCATTTTTACAAAGTCAGCTTATTGCCCCCAACAATCTTGGGTCCTTAATTTACCTACCCTGAGAGGATGGAAGGCTGAGTCAACCTTGAGCCTGGTGGGATTCGAGCCTGCAGTAATTACAGGCAGCTGGAGCTAAGTGCTAGGCTATTAACAGCCTGCACCACCAAGGCTCTTATACTAAACTAATCTGTCTCAATATTTGTTGGCCCCGATGACATCCAAAAACCACTTTCTTTAATGTGAGCTGGTCTGAGGAGGACCAGGAGGGAGAGTTGCAACCAAGACAATGGCTGATTGTCTTTAGTCCAAGGCAGAGATATAATTTGAGAAAGCATATCAGACTTCTTGAACTTTCTTACAGTAGTTCTCGTGAAGATAAAGGGTGGAAAGAGGAATAAAAAGGCAGCCTATTATTATCTTTTTTATTTTTCTCTCAGACATTTCTTCAGTGTCTCCTTCTATAGGCAGCCTAGGGGTGGAACTGACCTCACCATCGTGGGGGACTTCTTTGATACACCTATGAAAGTCACAGCTGCAGGTAAAAATGATAAAATCAGATTTCATGACATTTAAGCTTCAGAACATGGAAATGTGATAAAAAAAGCCATACACAATGATTTGGAATGTGTAGTGCGTATGTAGGAAGGATGTGAATGCTCCGAGATTTTTTTCATTTGCATGCTCTTCTTTCCTCTCCACAGGTACTCCCTGCCAAATTAAACATATTACTCCACAAAAGATAATCTGTTCAACTGGAGCTGTAGACAATAATAGATCATTCAGTGAAATTCAACCAGGTATCTCCAACTTATGGCCCATCCAAGTGATCAAATGAGAAATGAGGTGGGGCTGAGATCTTAGACTCAGGTTGTTATGGATTGATTTTGATCACTGGTTAATTTGCACATTTATAACTTAATTCTGTTCATTGACTGATAACTCCATCCTTGTTTTCCAACTTATCAGGAAACAGGGGCCTTCTTTTTGAAGTTTGGGATGGTTCAGATGCTAATCTCACTGAAGCGATTCCAGGATATGGCTGGCAGATTGTTCCTAATGCCAGTTCTCCATACAGTTTTCTGCCTGAGAAACAGAAACTGTTCAGGTAATAAGTGTTCTTTATTAAGTCATACTAACAGATGCAATAATATAATGCTGACTATTCAGCAATCTATACATCTAATCTACCATGAAAGATTATAGGAATGGTAGTGAGAGAGTTTAGAATACTCAAAGATTTTTCCTGCCAGTTCTAAGTGAAGACTCAGACTTTCTAGGTGATCATGAGAATGGGGAATTATTGTTAAACTAGTTTAAGTAAAACTTTCCTGAAGTGTCCTAAAAAGTTACTTGTCGCTTGCCACAATATAATAGGAAGGAAGGTACCCAAAACATTTACGTTTTGCTTCTCTCTCTGTCTTGTTTTTATTGCATTCTACATATTTAAGCCAAAGCTTCAGAAAGTTCCATCTATCCAGGGTGCTTCCTATGTGATGTAGAACAATGACTTTTTAGGAGTCTTTATTGACTGAGAGCTTTCAAAGGTACAGTACTGGGAGAAGGTAGAGACACTTTAAGAAGTTACAGGCATCCATCTACTACTGAATCTGAAGTGATGCACAGCCTAATATGTATAAAACTTCAAGCTGATCTCCATTTTAATCACTGCTTTATTTATTTAATCAATTTTAAATTGCATTTTTATTGGCTTGGAAAGCAGTCTACCTAAAACAAATTTTAGATTTATTGATCGATTATGTATCATCAAGTTATTTTTGATTCCTAGAAACAGCATAGATAGATATTTTTAAAGGAGAAAAATGCAAATGTGGAATACTATATATATTTACATATAAAACCATACATGGATAAAGCGACCCCTTGCATTAAAATATCATGAAAAAAATACCATCTGGAGATAAGTCGATCCACATTTTTCATGGTACTTTATTAAAAATTCAAGGATTTCTTTGTCCATGAATATATATGGCAAATACAAATACCTTGAAAAAAAGTATTACTGGATGTACTCTTTAATATGCCCATTTGCAGATAAGCCAAACCCAGTTGTGGGGTGTATTTTGGCATGTATAATTCTCAGTTTACCGACCCTTGGAAGGATGGAAGGGTGTCAACCTTGAGCCAGTGAGAATCAAACTGCCGGCTGAAAACAGAATTAGCCTGCAATACTCCATTCTAACCACTGCACCACCACGGCTCCTAAATAAAGATTTATTTGCAGCATGAGTCATTTCTTAAAATTTCTAGTGTTCTGGGTTGAAATAGTGAACATGCCTTCATGATTCTTTTAAAAAAGAAAGGTCTTTTAATTTAAAGTAAGGATTGTTATATGGTAACAATTACTGTAGGCTCGAATCCCACCAGGCTCAAGGTTGACTCAGCCTTCCATCCTCTCGGGGTAGGTAAATTGAGGACCCAAGATTGTTGGGGGCAATAAGCTGACTTTGTAAAAATGCCTCTTAGTAATAAGCAGGCATATACAATGGAATGAAGGCTATTGCTGAGCGCATTGGGTTGTGCTCAAAAATTGTGCCCTGAGTCGGAGAAGGTGGCATATAAATGTAATTAAAAAAAAAAACTAATTCAAATTACGTCTCTTAGACTCAACAGAAGAATCTTGTTTGAGATTAGGTAGCTGAATATCTTTGTTTTTGCTATCCAGTGCACGACTACATGGGTTTTTTGTGGCACCAGAGACAAATAATTATACATTCTGGATTCAGGCAGATGGCAAAGCTTCTTTGTATATAAGCCTCTCAGATGATCCAAGAAAAAAGGTATGACATATGACAAGCTACTTTGTCAAAAACCAATATGCTAAAACAGTGTCCATATAATTCCACTTTTGGGAATTTGAACTTTGATCTTACCAAAAGCCAAAAATGTGCTTGAAATGAAAGGAATATACATTCTCTTTTAATTAACTTTGGACCTTTCCAAACATAGCTACTTAAAATGAATTGAATAACTTCAGGAGATATGGAAAACAAAACTGGAATAAAAATTGAGCAGTTTACCTCAGTTCTGAGACAGATCTATAATTTATGTGCAAGATGGGTAAAGTAAGAAATAAGCAATTCTTTTGATAGATCTTAATTTAAAGAGACCAGCAACCCAGTTTTATGTATATATAATAATCTGGAAACCAAGCTATATTTATTTTAGTGTATCGCCATTTCTTAACATGAGCTCCCTTTTATGGAATGGAACTTTTGGCAGGTTTCGGTTCTCTCTGCTAAATATAAATTGATTGGAATTAAGTTACCAATACTATACTCTACTGGATGAGAGCACAACTGTTTTAGATGTTTGCAGCAATTTTCATTCACTGTATCAAGTGATTGTCTACAACTTACGTTGTCATTCCCACTCCCATTCCAGTCTTCGGCAGTGAATCGAGTCATTCAAAGGAATCTAGGTGAAATGTTAACATATATAATATTGCTAGTCCATGTATGATATGCCATACGCTGAATAGAATTTTAAACCAGTCTCAACTCAAATGGTGCTTTAGTGCCTGAGAACTGAGACTGAACCTGTCAGAAAGTGACTAACATTAATAGGCAGATATTTATCAGTGGCTGATTGCAGATTTGTAAATAACCATAGGACTTAGACTTATATACTGTTCCATAGTGCTTTACAGGCTTCTCTAAGCACTTTACAGAGTCAGCATATTGCCCCCAACAATATGGATTCTCATTTTACCAACCTCAGAAGGATGGAAGACTGAGTCAACCTTGAGCCCATCAGGATTGAACTCCTGGCAGTCAGCAGAATTAGCCTGCAATACTGCATTCTAACCACTGTGCCACCACACAGTGCAGTAGGAGAAGGAACAATCACTTCTCTATTGTATTTTTCCCCATTTTGTCCATACATGCTTGATGGAATTCCACAACACATATTTCAAAAGATCCAGCTTTATTACTATTTTAAGATGTTCCTTGGAGAGGAAAACACACCTTCAGTACGTCAATCCTTTCTTTGCCAAATTATGGCAAGTCTCTAGTTTTGTGCTTTTTCATCAAAACAGCTTCCTCGTTGTTAAGGAAATAAATGTTCTCAAGTGGAGTAGGTTTACTTAAGTGATTCTCTTTTGTTTCCAGCGGATTGTCTTGCAATTGTCCAAATGCCTTTTTTTCAGTTGTCAGTCAAACTAATTTGTTGATAAAGCAAATTCATTTTTATTCCAGATTGGTAGGGGTGAAGGTGGTCTCATCAAAAGTCAGTTATAAGGTCTCTTGGATCTTTAAGGCAGGCTGGTATGTTATTTTCCTCTTACTTCTCTCTTACTTTTCCAGGGGCCGGCAGGAGGTTATTCAGAGGAAAGTGAGGGATGTTTCTCTAGATTAACGACTTTTGCAAACAGGGGTGGCTGAATGCCTACCCCGTTTTTTGGGTGTTATTGTTTGCTGGCTTGATTGATTATCAAGGGAGGGGTCCTCTTGGGGCTCGGTCTTTGTGTTGCCAGGAGTTGTGAAGCGGACAGTGTGTTTCTTTGTTGGTCTTTCTTCTGATGCTGGTTTTGGCATGGAAGCATTGGCCATGCTATAGAAAACCTCCTCATCAGAATAACGTGTCCTTCTCTTGGCTTTTTTCTCAAGAGCAGAAGGCTTGGCACGTTTTTTGTTAGCTCTTTGCTTCCTCAGTTTGGCTTTCAGAAAAGCTGAACGTGTACGGTTATAATGCTTCTTCTTTCTTGGTCTACCTACCTTCAAGGGCTTCCTATGATAGATGTTGCCCTTGTAGGAAGTCATTGAATGCTTGGCCTTTTGGGCTGAGAGCACATTGTCCCTGATTCTTCGGTCCAGATATCGGGACACAGGCATACGTCTCCTTCGACAGCCGCTCCTTGTACATCTCATTACGTGTCTGGTTCGTGTTTTCCTACCTCGCCTAGAATTATGCTTCTTTCGTCTACTTAGGAACTTTCGGTATCTCCTTTGGCGCATCCTCCTCTTCCTCCTGAAGTAGGCCTTCCTGCCTCTTTGGAAAGAAGCCATGTCTTTGCTGGTTGTTACCCCTCCCGTTCAGCTTACTTGCCCCTTTACAAATGATAGTGATCTCATTTTAGCTGTGCACTTATATAATGGGAGCCATTCAAATGAGGGATTGGCTCTAAGTGCTCTGATTGGCTGGTTAGAACAATAGATCAGGAAGCTACCTAATAATGCCTAACTGTGAGATACTTATATGAAATCATGAGAGAGGGACTCACTGTCTAGTTCAGTGTTGTAAGGGGAAATATTCCAAATGATACATATCTTCAGAGCTCAGATTTGCTGCAAAATATCAGAACCATTTTTGACCGAAAACAGAAAATATTGATTGCTTGTTTGGCTAACATCCCATTAACTTTTCATTCTATTTTTTTAGCTCCAAAATGCATAACTGAGACTTTCCAGTATTCTTTCCCTGCTTTGAGAAAGTATATGCAGTAACCAGTTGTACTTTGCAGAATCTTTTAGGGCATTTACAAATGTGTAGTGATAGCATATCATGGGGATTTTAAAGGAGTTCTCAACCCTATCATTTTAGCTTCCACCCCCCAATACCAACAACATGCCTGAAAACAAGATACTTTTTCCATTTCCCCAGTTGCTTTGTTCCTGGAGATGATCCAGCACTGCCAGAAACATTAGATCTAGAAAATCATTACTTTCTATGTCTTACTTAGCTTTCCTAAATGAACTTACTTACTTACTTTCTGTTTCTTTCTTTTTTCATGATCACTTGTGCTGCCTTATTCCTCATGTCTTTTAGCTCCATAATTTCCTGTTTAAAAGAATTTTAATTCTTTTTCTATTTCACTTACAGTTGCAACAGGTTTTTGTATATAAACATTGCTATACTAGCAATTTTATTTTACACCACTTTCCCTATTTTTCTTAATGTTTCCTGGAATTCGTTTGTTTGTTAATGTATTTATATTACAGTGCTGGTAAATTTCTCCAGTTTAAAGGGACTGAGGGTGGCATATAACATCATCATCGATAACAATGATCTTCTCAAATAACAATAAACAATAATGTGAAAACCAACACACAATCACAAAAAGAAAAGATACATTTCAAACAAAGATTTATGCCACAGTTACCAGGAACCAAAAGGACATTGAAATAAAACTGTTTTATTCTGTTACCAGAATTGCAGTAAGACTGGTGGGAAATAAGGTGGGAACTAATATAAGGAAGGCTAGTTTACTCACTCATGCCCTGCAGCCCTTAAAATGTCCTTTTTCACAATGTGCAATGTTTTCATTTAGTCATCCACCAGAATCATTATTTTGTTATTTATCACTAATGTAGATCATGTTAGCAAATTGCATATACTGTATTTGCAAAGTTAGGCTTCTAACTTCAATATCTATCACTGCAGACTTGCTTATATTAAAATGACTTTGTTACTTTAATATCCATCCCCAGTTTGGAAATTCATTTTTGGAAATTTTTTTTTTTTACCATGTAGGAATATCTACAGGGGAGTCAAAAAGACTCAAGTGGTGTCTGCGTAATTGAAACCATTTTTCTGCCACCATTTTGTTTGATATTATCAGCAAATGTGGCTAGTTCAGTGAATGCTCCAACTCCATGTCATTGACAAATAGATTAACAATTTTCACCCCAATATATATCCTTGACTGCCCATTTATTTTTATTGTCTGTTTTTTTAACTAGTTGGGAGAAATTTTTATTCCATGATTGCTGAGTCTTTTCTGAAGACTTAGTTTTTGAAACTCCAAGAAAATTGGATTTTTAAACATATAATCTCTAGCTCACAAGAGGTAAATATATAACTTAGCATGACAGAATCTATACTGATCCTTCTTCAAAAATTTATCCAGATGTAAACTTAACTGGTCTGTAATTTCCCCCATCTTTTTTAAATTGTGCATTCTTCTCCTACAGAGGCTAATTTTACTGACTGGCCTACAATTAAAAACAAGTAACTGATTTACATAGCTAAACTAATCATGAGGCTTGAATATGGCAGGAATCTGTCAAATATTGAGCAATTAAGGATTTTCTGGGGAAAAGTCGTTTTATTTTATTTTGCTTTTTGAATCAACTTTTCTCAGCCTGGGAGCTTATATCACTGCATTTTATTAGATTGGTATTATTTTTATTCATGATAAATACAGCTCATGCTATTTTCTGTTTTGTAAGTTGTTACAGAAAAGTTGAATGATGGAGATGTGATGAGAAATAATTCTAGGCATGTAAGAAATATTGCAATTTTAATTAGTAGATTTTCCAAACTGCTTCAGTCAATCAATCTTTATTATGGTCACAGACCAGCACCTCAAATAAAAGCATTAAAACAGTAGTAATAATCAAAAATAACAATAAAACACAGAATAATATCTTGTGATTTGTGGTAGACTAACAGTGGACAGTTAAAGTTACAGTTTATCTAATTTTACATACAGCATAGCAGAATTTGGCCACCTTCAGAGAAACTACTTCATACTGATCTGATACAGTAGCTGCACATAAAAAAGTATTTCCCAGATATCCCAGATATTTTATTAGGTACTAAACCATTTGTTATAGAAGAAATACTCAATGAAAAATGTCCCTTTTAATATTTGTGTCCCAATTTGAATATATTTTCTTGTCTTTTGAGGAATGAAATTGTTTCTGTATAAATTATTTCCTGGTATCTCATTGTTCAGTATGAAATATATATATATGAAACAGATATTATAATAACTTCAGGATTATGGCCCTATTTGATTACAGTTTAAACCCATGTGCCAAATGGTCCCTGAATACATCTTTGTTCAATATACGAACAACTGATTTATTTGGATAATGCAAAAGCATTTATTTGAAGTCATAAAAAAGCTATTAGTTAACATTAAATCCTTAAAGCAGAAAGTTTAAAAAATATTAATCTTTTATATTCCATTCATTTCCAGAACAATATAGAACCCTTGTTTTTTTCTGAATGCAGACTTAGTTTTCATTACATTGTAACAGGCAAAGATACTAGGAAAGGGGAAAGAAATCCAGTGATATTGGTTTAGAGACTTTAACCAATTAAACATTATCTCTTATAGCAATAGCACTTAGACTTATATACTGCACCATAGTGCTTTTACAACCCACTCTAAGCAGTTTACAGAGTCAGCACATTGTCCCCAACCATCCAGGTTCTCATTTTACCAACCTTGGAAGGACGGAAACAGCTGAGCCAACCTCGAGCAACTTTGCAGGCTTGAACTTCAGGCTTGGGCACAATTAACATGCAATACTGCATTCTAACCACTGCATTACCAGGGATCCGTGTCCCTTATCCTGATGGGAGAGTCTAACTCCATTAATCAACTAACCAAAAGATTCTAAATTGAACAATTCCAATTTTTTAATGGATGATGAAATAGAGACTTTTCTACAGAATGGATAACTTTCACAGCTACTGCAGTTTCAGATTAGTAAGCACTCTTTCTCATCAGAAAATTATGTCTATAGTTAAATCATTAAGCAGTTGTCCCAAAGGTGCTTTTGAGACAACTGGACTTTCTTTGACGACATCATCTATCCCCAGTCTACAACACAGTCCTTTCAGATAACAGATAATCAGAGTTGGAAGGGACCTTATGGGTCATCTAGTCCAACCCCCCACCCAAGCAGGAGACCCTGACAAATGCACCATTTCTTGAAGGTCTCAAGTGATGGTGCTCCCACAACTTTCGAGGGCAAGCTGTTCCATTTGTTGCCTGTTCTCACAGTCAGAAAGTTTCTCCTTATTTCCAGGTTAAATCTCTCCTTGTTCAGTTTCCATCCATTATTCCTTGTCTGGCCTTTGGGTGCTTTAGAAAATAGCTTGACCCCTTCCTCTCTGTGGCAGCCCCTCAAATATTGGAAGACTGCTATCATGTCTCCCCTGATCTCCTGGTCTCCCCTGGAAACCTCCCCTGGTCTCCCCTGGTCCTCCCCTGGTCCTTTCAACAGTTCCCAAAAACTCCACACCAATTTACACCATCAGGTGACCCTGATGACACAGATAAATCTCCAGATTACCATCTGAAAGAGATTTAACCACTTGCTAAAAGAATGCAAATGACCAGCTGTCTGCAAGGAGTATAAATCCTTCCATTCCCCTCAATCTAGTCAGAGTTTAAATTGATTTGTGAGTGAATTGAATTATTTGATGTTCAGAGCTAAACGGTTTGATGCTTAGTATTTATTCACTGCAGCTTAACTCCCTGTTTCTCAAGACAGAACAGTGACTTGTTTCTTCACCCATTTGATTTATTCAATTTAAGAATGCTTCTTCAGAAGCATGTTGGCTTCTAAATATGCCACCAGTCTTTTTGGTGCCTCTTATGAAAGGTGGTAGGAAAAGTATTCAGCATGGAATTTCCAAAACCAAAAACTGTGGTAGTCAATCAGGTAAAGTAGAAATGTTGAAATTACTACTTCAGATATGAAGCAAATAGTAGCTACTGGCCAGCTTCAATCCTATTGTAATCTATTTGATACAGGGTCTAATAATAAATTATCTTTGTAGCTGTGGAATAATCTCTGCACTTGCTTGCTTGCAGACATTTCATTACCCAGCTTGATAACATTATCAGTGATAGTGAGTGTGGAATTTGCTTCCTGATTATATACAATAGCTTGCCTTGTTACTGCCACCAGATGTAGGAGAAGAAGCTGAGCTGGAAGGCAGGGTTAAATGTGTGTTCAGTTTGGAGTCATTGCATTTTCACAATAATCCCCACCCCCACCCCTCTGATGAATTCTGTTGATACTTATGTAGCAGCTGTTTACCTTTATCTCCATTAGTTGACTAGATTCTTGTATTAGAGGTAGCAATAATAAAATCTGTGCTTTAAACTCAATGATCTATGATTTGGAAAAATCATTTCATTTTTTTCTTTGCTTTTTGAATCAAGTACTCTTTATGACTTGTGGACTTCAACTCTCAGAATTCCTGAGCCAGCCATGGGAGCTGAAGTCCACAAGTTATAAAGGGGCCATAGTTCCCCACCCCTGATCTAACTGTATGACTGCTTCAGTATGGAATGCTCTGATGAAGTACTAGCACTATAAAAGGTAGCCAAATGCACACAGTTCTACTCTAACCATTTTACTGTTTTCATTTTTTTTTTGGTCAACAGGTGGAAGTTGTATCAATTCCTACCAGCACTGCTGATTGGTCAGCACTTTGGGAAGAAGATTGGTTTCATCCTAGGAAGCCCAAATCAGAGAAGTATGAGCTCATTGCTGGCACAATGTACTATATGGAAGCTGTGCATCATGGGATATCCCCAGACAAGGGAATGAGCATGGGGGTTCAGTTGCACAATACCTGGCTGAACCCGGATGTGGTTAGTACTTATCGCAGAGAGAGATTCAGAATACAAGCCAGTGCTCTCCAGCTTCCAGAGATACAGGTAAGTTCCAGAATATAATCTGAATTTGAATTTTTTTTTGTTTCTTCTGCACAGTTTTCCCTATAACAGTTCTCAACTGAATTGATAAAACAATGAACTAATGATATTACTTGAATTTTATTTACTAGTTGAAATTGTGAATTGAAGTCCCACTGCTTCAATGAGTTGCAATAAAAGTCACAGATTGTATGAACGATTGCTATAAAATGTGGTGGGTGTGTCTCTGTGTAATTTGTCATTGTATTATTTTCTGTTTTTATTATTTTCTTGTTCTGTTTTATTAAAACTTTTTTTTAAAAAAAGTCAGAATAAAGGTTTTGTTTATTATTTATTTATTTCTCAAATTTATATGCCATCCATCTGGTCTAGAGGCAACGATCGGCACCTTACAATAATTTTATGGATGTTTTAATGCTAGAATTATTAGAAAATACTAAACAACCATTTTCTCAAACATTTTGCAGGATGACTTCATGAGTTCCTTAATTCCCTCCCCTCTAAATGAAACTATTTGCAGAAATTTCACTGCTTTGAAACTATACATTAAACTGGGACTCAAGATTATCACATTCAAAACTCTTCTAGACTACATATTACATTCATTATGTGGCTAAGGAGAGAACAAAGAATCCCAAGTTGTTAAAAAGTACTGTTTTTATTTTATTCAGAAGAAATAAATATACTTTATAAGCTATCCTCAATCTTTCTGCTTTATAGATGCTGATATTGTCTGGCAGAGGATGGTTCAGTCTTGCTTGGGACAATGTGACCAGCAATCCCATGTCAACAAATGTTACGGCTGATCAAGTACAGACTCAATGATTCTCTTGGATATAAAATAATTATTAATAATTACAATGTGTAGAATTGGGATGGTAGTGGTAATTGGTACAACACTAGCTTCAACATCTAAAACGGTTATTGAACTTTATAAGCAGAGATCACACATTAGGAAAAATTAGGAAAATATCCCAACATAAAAGTTGATCATAGTGATAAATGGGTGTAAAATCTATAATGACATTTTATAGTTAGTTGAAATACCCCAGAAACATGATATTTAAGAAGTAAGGAATCACATTTTCTATCTTGAAAAGTGGATTTGAAATGTCATTTATTCAAAGACTAAATTCAAACATGGAATGATAATTCAAGCTAAATTAATAAATACTTTTGATCACTGTAAATGATTTCAATTTTTTTAATGTTATTAAAACTGTGTGCATATTTTGTACACATAATATGTATAAAATCTGCTTCAGGTACCAGGATAATTTTTCTTATTTTTGGTACAATGCAATTAGACTTATAATGGAGAAAAGTGTTTGGTTTTAAACAGCCAAATGTCTTAAATTTGGGTCTTAGTTGGATTTAGAACCCTGCACCTTTTTTTAGAGAACTCAAAATAATTTTATTTTTCAGATGCAGCATGAACTGGAAGAACTTCTTTCAGTAAAATGTGAAATAGAACTATCATCTGCTAATATTTTTTTGCAAGCAAGTTTTGAGCAAAGTAAGTTTTCAGTTTGAAAGACTTTATTTCTGAAAAACATTTAGCTACTGTAAAAGATAGCAAGGAACATCTGCAAACCTCCAAAAACTAAATGTGTGAGCACATGCATGTGTGCATGTGCAGACATGCACACACATGCACAAAATGTTTGTCAGAAATGAAATCAAGAAAGAATACATTATATCATTGAATGAAAAGGTATTTTATTTGTTTATTTTACTTATTTAAAATGAATAAAATGTGCTATCTTTTTGAGGGTAGTTTACAAAAAAAATCTATAAAAATTGGTCACAAAAGGCTATAATTAGAGTAGATTAAGTGCAATGTGGCTACATGAGTTAGCTTACTTTTTGCATAATGTCTCTTCTCTCCCCATTTTTCTTGTAATCCTGAATGCTGCAAAACCAGCAAGTAGTTTCCTATTTATCACCTAGATATGCATCCTATACTTGAGTTGTACAATGTGTACCACATATTATGGGTAATGTTCTAATTTATGTGCTTAACCTGAACCCTCTTTCACTAAATTTGTTATGTGCAAGTCTTTATATGCTGCAACTGAATTTTGGCATTAATGTCCTGTTGCAGAACTGAGACTGCCACTCATAGCATTGGGCTATTAAAGTTAGTTTTGCACTCAGGTTTGTCTAGCACTTACTTTGCATATAATTTTTCCTTACTTTTCCTACATCTGCCATAGGTACTGAGAATCCAGTCAATGGTGGAGTCCTTGTCAGTTGGACAGAACCCTTTTGTGGAAGATTCAGCAATTTCAGGCCAAAAGGTCTTTTTAAAACATCTCAATTAATCCCTCCTTATGATGTCACTACATACACACACGTGAGTCATGTTTTTTCCAGGCAGTTTAAAGCGGTGAAAGGATTAAATATTGAGTCAACAGGATGACTTTGGTGATAGGCACAACCGATACCAGGAACAGGAAATCTCATTTGGCCTCAAGGCTAACTGAATCTGTGCAAGCATGGTGAGGGACATAAGGTGGACAAGTGTAATGCACTTGTGTATGTGAGGTAGATGTTTTAGGATAGCATGTTGTTCAAAAGAATATGGAAAGAGTATGGAAATGCATTGTTCTGTATTATTGGCAGCTATATTGGAAGCAAATCATTTAAAGGGAATTTTGTTCTTCCCTTCTTTACAGTTGTGCTTTGCATACAAAGGCTACATGAGCAATACCCTCTACATTGCAGTGTCTTATTCCAATACCTTTCTAGATACTGTGAAGAAACTTGTGACTTGCCAATGGAATCTGAAATCCAGTCCAGAAAGGTCTATATCTATAAACTTTCATTTTATACATTTTCCTCAGTCCTTTTCTTTTTAATATAATTAGCTGCAATATGTGTGCTTCTGACATATAAGCAATGGGACACGTATTTAATGAATGAGAATTGAAACCACTTCTTTTGATGCTTTTGATTTCCAGATATTTCTGAGATATAGCTCTAAGTATCCTTCCCCATTTGGCTATGCTGGCTCAAGTAGCTGAGAATTACATTTCAGCTATATCTAGAAAACTACTCTTATGTTTAAGAATAGAGACCTAACCATAAGCTTCTGGTTTCATTCCAATGAGTATATGATTTTGATTTGGCAGAGTCATGGTGTAGGACAGGGGATTTCAAACTTTTTCAGGTCATGGAACCTGTTAAAAAGAAAAGAAAAGAAAAGAAAAGAAAAGAAAAGCAATTCCAGAATTCTGATCAAGAGGCAGAGCTCTGATGAGAGATCATTAGTTTGCCTTTGAGTGAACTTGTGTTTGTTTGCTTGTTTGACTTTAGTTTCTCATGGACCCATCAAGTTCTCATGGAAATGTATGGTGCCACAGAACACAATTGGAAAGCTGGTTTAGGAAATTCACAGGAATATTGCTAGGAAACTTGACTGGGAATTATCAAAGTCAAGGGTACTCCTTTTAAGATGTTGCCCATAGTAAAATCTGAACATGGAATTAAATATGCAGGACTGTTCAGCAAAATGTCTACTTGCTTTTTGTGAATACCATGTAAAGTGTGATACTGATATTTCTAAACATCTGCGATATTTGGGGAGGGGGCATATAGATAATATAAATTTATTTCTGCTTTCCTGGCAGTTATAAAAATAGTCCTGTCATTCAAAGTTGTAAATTTCCTTTTAAGTAGACATCTAATATAAATTCAGGTGATGAATGCAAACATATATTTCTCTTTCAGCTGGAAATTCACATGCACCGACCTTTGGAGAGACTGTCTGTATAGTTCTGAATTCCTTAATGATCTTCCCAAAAATTCTTCAGTGTTTTTGCACCAGGTTGATGTAGACGTTCCTGCTGCTGCAACAGAGACACATGCCTGGTTTTTCATTGATGAGATCATTGTTTCAGATCAAGATGTATTTGGTAATCACAGGTTTTGCTTTTTTCTTTTCTTTTCTTTTGATAGATATAAGAGTAAAATATGAATGGATTTGGAGGGGCAAGAGCAATATTTTTTAATCAAGAAATAAATGTTTGATAGAATTACAGTTATTGATAATTATTGGATATTTGGGAAACATTTCACTTGTAGACTCTGGATCCAAATAGTGGGAAGGACAATCTGGAAAGAGGGAAAGAGCTGGAACAAGCAAAGTTGGTACATAAACCTTATACAGGTATCATCATTGTCCCAATCTGAGACACCAATTACCTAGGAAACGTAGGATTTAAACTCAGGGCTACACACATATATATAAGCAAATTCTTAGATTCTGCAGGATCTGTTGTTGTTTCTAGGGGTAGTTCATATTGGCGCTAAAGCCTTCTTATTTATCTGAGCATTTCCCTTAACTTAGTGAAACTTTTGAAGAGCAAGTTGAAATTACTAGAGAGACATTTATTTTAGTGGTAAAGGGAAGTTTTGATATAGAACACAATGCAATTACTTTTATTTTAAGAATCTATACTATATGCATATTGAGTTTGGCCAGTGGTAAGTCTTGTCTTTTATAGCAGTATTATCCCAACACTGTTTTCTTTCCAGTTTTTCAGAAGGATCCCTGGTCAACTCATCCACATGGGAACCTCATAGAATCTGTCTTGGTTGCTGGCATCCCACCTATATTTAATGTATCTTTTTTTGTAGCAAATTATCACAAGAACCTCCCACTTCTCTCACTCAGGTAGGAATAAATGTTCATACATATTTATGCTTTGATTTCCTTCCTTTCTTCCTTCCCTCCCTCCCTCCATCCCTCCCTCCCTCCCTCCCTCCTTCCTCCAATGAATCAGAGAAAGCCAGATACAACTTTAAAAATAGTTGAGATGTGTAAAATAGGCCAAACATATGGTAAAGCATCTTTATCTCAGGGACTTTCAGAGCAAGTCAAGAAACCCAGTTAGGACTTTCCCTAAATTCAGTTTCCTTGCTCCTCTTCAGAAAGATGTTCCAGTGTTATTTTTGTTACTCCTTCTGTTGATCCTTATCCTGCCACAGGAAAAATGATTGGATCCTTATTTTCTGTCTCCAGGACAAGTTAAAGAAAGGGATTAGTAAAGTCCCTTGGATTTCTTGCTCCTATTATATTAGTTGGTGGAAAGACATTAACCAATTTACTCTTGTTCATTCGGCTGGGACTGGGAAAAGGAGGCAAGTTTTGATAGATGGCTAAATTGGTACCTCAGTATAAGGTGTGTTGGAATAGCAGGGAAAACCCTAACACTGGAACAGCTAAAGATGACTTAAGACTGCCTTGGGGATAATCTGGGATCAGGTTAAGGCAATATCGTAAAAAGAGCAGAAAGTAGAGATTGCTGGGGCATGTTTGTGCTGTGATTAGATGCATGTAAAGAATGGCACTTAAGTGAATTGCATGCCTATGAAAGGCTTTAAATAGCATCCCATATGGATTAAAAAAAACTGGACGGTTCCCAGATTGCAGCCAAGAGATAGTCGAAACTTTTCCAGATTGATGCAGCCCAGGCAGGAAAGCTCTGACAGAAATAAGAATACAGCAAAGATTTTTCATTAGCTATTGGATGGATGGAATTCAATTGGGTAGTGAGTAGGGGAGGAATAATTTGGTGTACAAGATCAAGAAGAAATGTTGAATCTTGCATAAGTGAGAGAGAAAAAGAGAGAGAAAATCTTGAAACTTAATTTTTTTCAAATCAGCTCTAGCAGAAATCTTGCATGCAATTTAAATTTAAATACTAGACTAAAACAATCTTCGAAAGATATTTGAAACAAACATTTACTTATATAGTAACCAAGACCAATGTTAGCCTAACTTTACACTATTTATTAATAAAATGTATGGACTGAATGTTTAAAGGGACACTTTAGATTTGAAAAACACTGAGATTTATATGTTAATTTTATTTGACACTTTGGATTAGTTTTGAAAATGAATGAAGGTTTAGAAAGATAAACAAAGCTAGTAATCTCCACAAGAGTTCCACAGAATCACAGGATGATAGTCAGTCTGTATGTGGCAGACATGTTGTGTCTTTGTTTACACTTTATATTGGCACATAAACTAATTAAGAATGCTTGGTGAAGTTTTCCCAATGTGCTTAGTTTATAAGTATATCCAGGATACTAGAAATCGACTTTACTCACTATAGTTAACTATGGCAAATCTGTAATTGAACACAGCCAATAAATTAGGTTTTTGTATTCCTAGAAGTCTTACCAGAACTGTAACTATCGACATTATATCTTAAATCAGCACTTGTCATACACTCTTCAACTGTCTCCCAAAATCTAAACTTTGAAGCATATTTCTGTAAAAGCTTTGAATTTCAATGTCTTATGTCTTTTCCTACTGCCATCTAGTGGTTGCTGAGATTTTCACATCCATGGGTCCCATGGATGAATTGAAATTTTAATTATTATTTTTTGTAAATGTGAGGAATTAAGAATAATTTGCTTATTGACTTTTACACTTTTGTTGGCTTTTGTATTTAATTGCTGGTATTTTCCTCTGATAGAAGGAAAACAAATCTTTTCTAATTTATTTTTCTTCTTATGATGTATTGCATAGGGACTGTATTAATGAAACTTTATGTTAGCTTTGTAATCTTCTATTTTTTGCAATGAGGTTTGAACATATTTTTGCATAATAGGTATGGAAAGCAATTTGAATTGTCTGTAATAAAAGCCTACAAAATCAAGTTTGAGTTATTTGTAATTAAACCTATTATTTATATAAGAATCTATTCGTTTTTTCTCAGTTTTCCTTATTTTATTGAAAGTGCTTAATGAAAGACTTCTGGTTGTTTTGTAACAAATGCCTTTGCCATTCCAGAAGTTTGCCTTTACACATAGTTGAGGATTAGAGGCACCATGTCTCCAAATGTCACTTGCCTAGGAAACATGAGGAAAAAAGCAACAATAGTATTACTTTGTATCTTGTTTGTGGATTTCCTACTGATTTCTGGTTGGAAATGAACACCTATAAACAAATATTCTAGAGCAGAGGTCTGCAACCTTGGCAACTTTAAGCTTTGCTGGCTGAGGAATTCTGGAAGTTGTAGTCCATAAGTTTTAAAGTTGCCAAGGTTGTGTAGGAAGTTAGCAACCACCCCTCTCCTAGAAGACTGAAATAGCCTAGGAAATATTAAAAAGGCAGAATATTATATTTCCCTGGATGAGAAAAGGAGAAACATGTTTTAAAGACAAAGCAGCTTCCTGCAGCTCCCTGTCCCCCCTTCAGCTCCAGGGTGATGGGATTAAGACACGGCCCTCAGGAAATGATAGGATTACCCATCTCACCACATGACATCTGGGAAGATTACATTAGCCAGCACTCAGGTGAAGCCATGTGGTCCAGACAAAGTCTACAAAGTTAGCTAAGACCCCCGACCCTGGGAATCTGACAGCCAATGGGATACATTTCTTACACAGGAACAGGAAACACTAAGGTGGGGCCCAACAGAGGGTATAAACCCAGGCACTCTCAGCACCTCAGTCCTTTTTCCTTTCCTTTCTCAACCTGAAGCATGTGATCATCCTTCTCTGGAGCTCCAGGACATGTGGTCCTGTTCACAAATAACTTTCCAAGCAGCCTCCATGTTTCCAGTGTCTTTTTCCCCACTTGGAACTGAACCCAGAAGGATATTTCTTTCAACAGTTGGAGACCCCTGTTGGAGTTGCATTTGAAGTAGCCCCATTCTGAGACAGGAATGGTATTGCAAAACTTGCTTTCGTTTATTTATTTTTTTCCATGTAGCGGAGGTTTGCCTTTGAAGGGACCAGAAGGGACTGATCAATTGTGGGTGTCTATGAATGAGATAGGAATAAATTTGACTGTCCAAAGGATGCAAAGTGCAAGCCCACCTCTTGGAGGAACTTTTCAAATCCATCTGCCTAGCAAAGTGATTCCAGGTAAACTAGAGAATTGGCATCCACTTCCACAAATAAAGGATTAGCCAAGATATACCATCCATCCTGAAAATTAGGACACAGACAAATAATGGATGAACTCTACCTATGGCTGCTTTTCTATAATCATATGTATTATTTAAATGCATCAGTATACTTCTTTAATTAAACAAAATAATAATAAAGTAATAAAAGGCAAAATAATGATAAGATAAGAAAAAGCAAAAATAATGCAAGTGTTAGATCTGATGCCATGCAAATAGTAATTAAAAATATGGTGTGAATTAATAATCATAGTGGACAAATTATAGAATAAAAAAGGAAAAAATGTCTGGGAATTTAAATTAGATAAAAGTTGAGAAGTCCATTTCAAGAAAGTCTGTATTTGCACCAATATGTCAAGAGTGCTTAAAAATAAAACATATATGCTACAAATCTGATGTAGATTTATTGCTTAAATGTTGTATAATGGTTCTTTTGGCTACTTTTCATGCACAAAAAGCCCAGAATTCTTGGTCCCTTGATAAATTCCAGATATCAAAGCTATGACAAAGCTTTGCTAGCTAAGGAAAAAACTAGGTAAAGAAAAAAGTATTGTAGTGACCCATAGATCACATGCAGCCCTGGACAGCTAATAATGCAGCCTCTGGGGAGCACCACACACCCCTCTGCCCCATTTTGGGCCTAATAGGCCTCCTGGGAGCAAAAATGGGACGCAGGGAAAGGTGTGGTGTGGCCACCACCCCCCCGCAGCCAATTCTTGCTCCCAGGAGGCTGCAAGGAAGCCTACTAGGCCCAAAACGGAGAGCACTGGGGATTGCGCCACACTTACCCTGTGCTCCCCAACCCCTCCTCCCCACATGCACAACAGAGACCTGAAAATCAGCTGGCCGGTGGGAGGTGTATGCGCATGTGTGGTGGAGCTGAGCTGGAGCGACGGCTTGCATGCCCGCAGAGAGGCTATAGGTTCGCCATCACGGACATATAACATTTCTTTGTATAAATAACCCTAATACTGTATGTCACTCATATCATTTGCATCATATTAGGATTATTGTTCAGGCCAGAAATTAAAACCAGATTTTAATCTGCAACTTTATTATTTTATTTTTTCCATTTTCTTCCAGGTATCCCAGTGTCCATCTCTGCCAATCAACTCCACAGCCTTCTGCAAAATTGCAGTGATAATTTTACAGCTCAGTACATAAATGCTAGTGACTTTTTTGTATCTAAGATTTCACACAACTCTTATCAAAGTATATGGACACTGAGCTGGACTTCAATGATTGGTGATTTGCCCAATTTCATCAGGGTAAGACCAGTTGTTTAACCTATTTTATTCAGAATGTTTTATGTTAACATTTGTTAATTCACAATTTCTTCTCATATATGCATTCTAGCTCCGAGTCTTTCTTGCTTCCTTGGTTGGTTTATTTGTCATTGTTATTTTTTTTAGTTTTTAAAAACAACTTTATTTACAAAGTTAAAACATACAAATGAACAAATACACAAGATAAAAATACATAAATAGTGCATAGAGCACTTTCTTCATTTAACTTTGGATATCAAATTAGATATAAGATATTAGTCAAAGATTAATTATAAATGGTGTATATTGATTAACACAATCTACTATTTATTTACTTTGGATTATAACTATTAACTAATCTATATAACCTTCATATAACCTTCATATTGACTATATAATAAAAAGAATCATTATTATAATTATATGTTCCGTACGTCCAACTGAATGTCCAACTATGTTTCCTAGGTTCATTTCTTCTTCAAAATTTTTATATTATGTTTCATTTCATTTCATTTCATTTATTTGGATTTATATGCCGCCCCATCTCCCGAAGGACTCGGGGAGGCTTACATAAAAAGTATAGCATACAAATAGTAAAAAAGTATTAAACCCAATCCCAATAAACGATAACATCCCACATTAAAATGCCCAATTAAAAACCCCAATCCCCCTCAATCCAGGCCAGCCTGCAAAAATAGCCAAGTCTTTAGATCGTGGCGGAATGAACGCAGGTCAGGCGCCAACCGTAACCCCAGGGGCAGCTGGTTCCACAGGGTGGGAGCTCCCCCAGAGAAGGCCTTACCCCTGGGGGCCACCAACTGACATTGTCTGGCCAACAGTACCCCAAGGAGGCCCTGTCGGTGGGAGTGCACCGGGCTCGATGGTGGCAGAAGTACCCCGGACCCAAGCCATGTCGGGCTTTATAGGTCAACACCAGCACCTTGAATCTTACATGGAGGGCAACCAGCAACCAATGCAGATCGCGCAGGAGGGGTGTAATGTGGGAGTATCGGACACTCCCATCACAACCTGTGCAGCTGCATTTTGTACCAGTTGAAGCCTCCGTATAGTCCGCAAGGGCAGCCCCATATAGAGAGCATTGCAGTAGTCGAGACGGGAAGCGACGAGTGCATGAGTAACCATGCGTAGGGCATCTCGGTCCAGATAGGGGCGCAACTGGCCACCAGGCGAACCTGGACAAATGCCCCCCTGGCGACGGCTCCCACCTGCTCCTCCATACTAAGCCATGCATCCAGGAGGACACCCAAGTTGCGCACCCTATCCACAGGGGGTAACACTCTCCCCCCATGACTAAAGATGGAACTTCCTGGACAACCTGAGATGCCGGTATGCACAGCCACCCAGTCTTGGCCGGGTTGAGCTGGAGCCTGTTCCTTCCCATCCAGATCCGTACCACTTCCAGGCAACGGGACATCACGGAGAGGGCATCACTGAGGTGGTCAGGGGTGGAGATGAAAAGCTGGGTATCATCAGCATACTGATGATACCTCACCCCGAAACCACGGATGATCTCACCCAGCGGCTTCATATAGATGTTGAACAGGAGGGGAGAAAGAACCGACCCCTGAGGCACCCCACAAGTGAGGGGCCTCGGGTTGATCTCTGCTCCCCTGCCAACACCGATTGCATACACCCCGAGAGATAGGAGGAGAACCACTGTAACACGGTGCCTCCCAGTCCCTGAAGGCGCCGCAATAAGATACCATGGTTGATGGTATCAAAAGCCACCGAGAGATCTAATAGGATCAGGATAGAGGAACATCCTCTATCTTGAGCCCTCCAGAGATCATCAATCAGCGTGACCAATGCCGTCTCCATGCTGTAACTGGGCCTGAAACCCATTGATATGGATCTAGGTAATCAGCTTCCTCCAGGAAAGCCGGAAGCTGCTGGGCCACCACGCTCTCAACAACCTTCGCCACAAAGCGAAGGTTGGAGACGGGACAAAGTTGTTCAAATTGGCTGGGTCCAAGGCAGGCTTCTTAAGGAGGGGCCTCACCACTGCCTCCTTCAATGTTCCACCCAATTATACCATTTGTCCCATATCCTATAATTCCTTCCCATTTAATTTAAGTGTAAGTCTCTCCATTTCAGCACACTCATACGTTTTTTGAATAATAATGTGTAGAGGTGATAAGCTAGGTTTATTTTCCAATATTGCGCAAGAGAGACCCGTGTGGCTGTTAATAAATGAATAATCAAATATTTATCTTTGAGGAGATAAAGGAGATTATTTGTCATTGTTATTAATCCTTTCAATCTTGCTGTTTGCAACATCTGGAATTCCCTGATGAACTCCAACATACCTAGAGTTTTGATCCCACAGCCAAAGCCTATTGAGTCATTCAGTTATTTGATGCAGCTCCTTCCCAGCCTATTTCACTTGAACCTCTCTGCTTCACAGAAACATCATTTTGGCAGGCACATGAAGAAATGAATTAACTGCATCCAACAGACTTTACTGCATCCAACAGGCTTCCAGTTTTTAGGAAAAAACATGATGATACTGAAACATGTGTATACTGTATCTTTACTAAATTTAATGTCCTCTAATTTTTTTTTGGAAGATCATTTTTCCATCTGTTGTTATTTGATATTTATTCATTAGATATATATCCAACTTTTTTTTCAAGAGCTCATGGAAATGCTTATAACTCTTCCATCTTATCTTCACATCAATCAATCTCTAACCTAGATTGGGATATGACAGACTCAGAGGTATTCACAGATGAGCTGGTATCAAAACATTCAGTCTAATGGAAGCAGTGAAACAGTGTCATGATAGAACTTCTGCTTCTCTTGTACCTGCATTGTGACATCACATCCATGTTCAAAAGGAGGATAGCATATTGTGTGCTGGTACAACACTGTCTTTTTTTAATCAGGGCTAAGAATATACATGGACTGACTACACATCATCCAATGAGCTTCTATGACTAAGAGTGGAATTGAACCTTGTTCCCAAACTTAGTCTTACTCTTAAACCTTAACCATTATACTAAATTATTGCCCACTTTGCATGTAGTTAATGTATCCTCACAGCAATTAAAATATAAAAGACAAAGTAAAAATCAAGTTATATTCAGTTATGTAATTCCATCAAGTTTTCTGGCTTGTAATAGATGGTTTGGATAATACATACATCCACCTTCCTTCCTTCCTTCCTTCCTTCCTTCCTTCCTTCCTTCCTTCCTTCCTTCCTTCCTTCCTTCTTGTAAAGAACAACAATCAGCAATTAGGATTTTTTTTAGCAACAAGTAGTAAGTGTTAGGCATGAACAACCAGATCCATATGTGGAAGAATTCAATTAGCTATTTTATTGCTCAAGTCTATATACAGGAAACTTTTCATATTGGCAGTTTTCCACCTGAGTAAGACTAGACAAGATTCAACAGGACATTTGGTATGTGTTGTGTTGCACTTTGCCTTCCTGTGCCCACATAAAAATTCCAGACTTATTCCTTATTTGACTCCTCCTCCTGGCTCGGCTGTTCTCTGTTCTACAAAAAGTAACTTTTCATGAATGTATCCACAAATCTCCAAGAATTGTTTTTGCCATGGGGAAATTCACATTGTAAGATATATTAATCTTCAATGAATTTTTCTTTAGTCTTGCAGCATTTAACCATAAGGAAGACTACCAAGTAGGTGGGGAAAAAAGCCTATGGACATATAGTTGTGCTATTTTCATCTGTAATGGAATCTGCTTGGGAATATGTTGCAGACTTCCATGGCATTCTAGGTCTATAAACTAGGCTGGGATATCAAAATGGCAAAGCATAGCTATACTACTGCATGTTTGTGTCTATGAAGTCACTAAAAACTGAGCTTGATATGAGGTCACCTTTCGCTTTTGTCTGGAAAAGTATTGTAAATTACGTTCTGAAGATAGTAGCAGTTGTAAAGTTATTACTACATCCTGAAGAATACAAAAAAAATTTTTTTAAGGAGAAGACAACAATGTAGCTAGATTTGGAGACAGTTGTATGGAGTCACAAAGTAGGTAGGCTTGGAAAATCAAAGTAAAGACTGCTCTAGTTCACTTTGACACGTGGCATCTTCATGAATATGACTATATTATCTCGGCAACAATAGGGACATGGTTTGTCCTGTGATAGGAGAGGAAATTTAAAAAGAAAAAGTATTTACTATGCACTACTCTTCTTTCCTAGTATTTTTATTATGTACTTTCCTGGTATTTTGACCTTTTTGGGGGAGGAGTGATTGAATTTATTGTGAAAAAAAAAAAACCCTCATGGATACAATATCCAATGAAAAGGTAAGGAATTAACACATAGGTGCCATGTGCTTATTCTGCTAAATTAATTATTAGTAATTTAGTCTGCAACAGCAAATAATCAGAATCAGACATCAGGCGATTCCTGTATGAAAAGAAATTATAAATATTAAATCATTAAAAATAAACATTCTAAGAAATTATAAACACTACTGTGTTCCTGAAATAAGAAAATGTGAAGGAATTTTATTTAATTCTTTTTTCCAAGGTCTCTGATGAAAACCTCACTGGTCTTAACCCAGAAATAATAAGTTATGTAGTATTTGATGGTGGAGTTTTCATTGATCCCATATTTGGAGATATGCTTGCTACCCCCAATAACTTTACACAGGTATGAAATTGACATGTCTTCTTGAAAGCAATTTATATGCACATGTATGTAGGAAGGGTTTAAAAAAAAGTTTCCTACCTGTTTCATTATAAGAATATTAGATGAAGGGAAAGGCTCTTCATTTCACTCCAGTCACTTCAATGGAATGAAGAAAAAGAGACAGCAAATGATAGACTCCCATATTCAGGCAATTGTACATTTCCACAAGTCCCACATTGTGAGGAAGATGATGATGTTTATATTTTTATCTTTCTGTTACTCCTGAAATAATCTATTTGAACACAAACAGGAACAAAATAGATCCTAAGCAATTAGAGTATATCTATTTAAATAAAAGTTTATTATTTATTTATTTTATTTTATTTATTATTTATTTTATTGGACTTATATGCCGCCCCATCTCCGAAGACTCGGGGCGGCTCACAATTAAAACATACAATACAATAAATAATTAAAAAGAATTAAACAACTATAAAGTCCAATAAGACCGAATTAAAATACTTTAAAACTATCCCATACCCCCCGTGAGGTAGTCACAGCCTGACTTGTTCGAATAGCCAGGTCTTCAAATCGCGGTGGAAGGTGCGGAGGTCAGGGGCCAGACGGAAGTCCAGAGGCAGTTGGTTCCACAAGATGGGGACCGCCACAGAATAGGCTCACCGCCGGGGGACCGCCAGCCGACATTGACTTGCTGATGGGACCCTGAGAGCCCCTGCCTGTGTGCCCGTACAGGGCGGTATTATGCTACTCTCCAGTGGTTATTTGTCTGTAGAAACTGGGTGATGTCCAGATGATGTAGAGCAGAGGTGGTATTCAGCAGGTTCTGACCAGTTCTGGAGAACCGGTAGTGGAAATTTGAGTAGTTCGGAGAACGGTCTGACTGGAGAGCACCGTAGTGGCCACGTTTAACTGAGAACGGCAAATCCCACCACCACTGGAGAGGTCAAATGCCCCTGTTCCACCAAGCCACGCCCACAGAACTGGTAGTAAAAAAAAAATGAATCCCACCACTGATGTAGAGGTCAAATGCCAGAAATCTGAGCAATTGCCATCTGCTGGAAAGAGCTCCAATGAGGCAAAAGATTGATTTAGAGTCATAGACAAGACCTGTTTATTGGCACAACTGAATGGATTGAACATTTTCATTTTCTTTTTACTGTCACTGAGATAATTTGTGATTTATCTATCTTAAAAATAGTTAGTATAATGCTGTGGTTAATTTACCTCAGTATTTGAATTTTATGTTTTCTCCATCTGGATTCTTTTCTTTTGGAGCCAACTGAATTATAAAGTTCAGTAATTTTGAGAGAAAGTCAACAAAATCTCACCTAAACTTGCAGAATACTAGTTAGGTCAAGAAAGGGCTATGCATGTCCTTAAACTGGTGGTGGAAATCAACAGAAATCGTTTGCCCCTCTATTTGAAAGGAAATTACCTGATTATTTACATGGAAACATGGTGGTGTTGGGTGGTGATGAAATCTTAAAAGAATATTGGTGTATCTACTAAGAAGATAGTCAAAATTAGTTTGTTTTCATGCCAGTTCAAGTTAGCTTTTTCTAACCATCTCTATCAAACTCTCTAGAGAGGTAAGATAAAGTTTGAAAGTCCCCCTCACACACACACACACACAAAGGGAAAAAAGATGCAAAGAAAATGGACATGAAAGATTTGATCCCAATCTAGTTCAGTTTGTAAACAATAAAGCTTGTAACAGAAACAGCTACAATCCTAGAACCAGTTTAATGCAAGCCCTGATTTGAAATGTTTACAAAATAAAACAAGCCGGTGGGGGCTGCTATGTTGAAAGAAGGCCAATGGGCTTGTGACATATTTGTAAGTCTCAGAAGGCCCTTGAAAACATTTGACTGCCACATTCATTTCAGATAGGCCACCTCCTAGTCTTGTCAAAACCTTCCTTTCCTACATTGTTTTGGAATTCTGTATTAGATTTTGTTCGTGGTTGTGTCCTGTGTTGAATATTTTTTTCTTCATTAAAATATTAACTCTTTACCTATATTACAAACTTTAAAATCAAGGAATATTGTCATTGTTTGAGTTTTAATTATTCTTAATATTCTGAACTGTTCAGTGGGTCTCAGTTGTTTTATTCATACTATTTTCTGTCAATCCAGGTTGTAGTTACAGTGAATGACATTCCAGCAAATTGTTCTGGCTCATGCACTTTTCAGTATCTCAGGGAAATGACTCCTTTAGTCAGTAGCATTGACTATTCAACAGGTAATACTTCTTCAAATAGGTGTACTATTATTATCATGAAGGTTTATAGGAATTTTCCTGGTTTCAGGGGGAAAGTGAAGAAGTAGCACAAAAGATCTCTAACTTTTTCATGGAACTAATGACTGAATGATAAAAGCTGAATCTTGCTGGTCTTTAGGAAATTAATGTATCCAGTCACTGGCCAAATCACTCGCTGAGAAGCATGACTGAAGATGACCTCAATGAATGGGAACCAAAAGCTTTTTCTTAGGGCTCAACAAATTCTCCCAATTCTTGGGGGGTCCCAAAGGTGTTTTTTCAAGAGGCAACTGGACTTTCTGGTTTTTCTTTGAAGACATTTCGCTTCTTATCCAAGAAGCTTCTTCAGCTCTAACTGGATGGTGGGGAATGGAAGGATTTATACCAGTGGTGGTATTCGACCGGTTCTGCCCCATTCTGGAGAGCCGGTAGGAGCGATGAGCAGCGGAGACTGAACTGGTTTTCTCCGCTGCTCTGCTGGCTCTGCTGTTGGGCCCACTTGCCCTCCTGGGCTCCCATACTCACCTTTATCCACTGAATTTGAAGCGCAGCTGCTTTGCGCGGCACAGAATAGCGCCGCGCGGCAGCTGCTGAAGCAACCGGGATCGTGCAGGCTTGCAGGAGGCAAGTTAGAACACCTCTGTGCCTGCGCAAAGTGCGCATTTGGTGCATGCGTGCACGTGCACAAAGTGCACACATCAAACCAGTGGCAACAATATTTGAATCCCACCACTGATTTATATCCCTTGCAGACAGCTGGTCATTTGCATTCTTTTAGTGGGTCATTAAGGTCACCTGGAGGTTTATCTATGTCATCAGGGTCACCTGAATAGTGCAAATGGGTTTGGAACCTTCTTTAAAATGTTGAAAGGACTGGAGAAAGGATTGGAGATAGATGATGTCATATCTCTCCCCCTCTGTTGAGAGAGGGCTATTTTGACATAGATGGCTTCTTTAACCCCTCTTTCAAACCAGCGGTCCTCTCTGTCCAAAATATGGACTTTGTTGTTTTCAAAAGAGTGGCCTGTGTCTTTTAAATGCAGATGGATTGCTGAATCTAATCCTGATGTGTTTGTTCTCCTACATTGCCTCTTAAAAAAGCACCTTTGGAAAAACCATGACCTGGATGACTGAGAATCTCCATAGACAACTTTTGGAGGTGTTTTTGGATCTTGTCTGTCCATCATGATTACTCAGTGAAGACAGAAATATTGCAAATGATGCCTCAGTGAGGACAGAAATATAAAAACGTATAATATAATATAATATGCAACAATGTAAAGCAATGTAAAATATAAAACAATAACACAAGCATTCAGAAGAATGCTTCAGGGGCAACACAAATCTTTACATTAGCAATGTTTGACAAGAACTTAGTTCATCAATTAAGGCCCTCTTAAAAATGAAGGTCTTTACCAAACTGAAGGAGCTGGAAGCAAGGAAGTGAAAAAGTTACAAGGACTTGGGCCATCAAATGACCCTGCCACTATTCCAGTTGCACAGACATCAATAGGTGTTAAGACACAAAGGAAGAGTCAAGAGGACAATTAAACTATGCTGGTCTGATTCTAGGTATTTGCAAAGAATACCTTAATCTGTTACAAATAAAACAATAGAATCTTGTCACATATTAAAACATTTATTACTATGATAAGTTTTTGTAGATTGCAGTCCATTTAATGAGCTATGAAACCTAATGGCTATTATGCCAAAGATGCCAAAAACCAGAACTGAGTTAGGTCATTAATAACCTTGCCAGATAAACTTCCCTTGGATCTGCAAGTAACAATAAATACAGTCACATTTTGGATCAAGGAAATGTCCTGCAAAGTGACCTTTCTCTCAAGATGCTTTTGGGGAATAAGGTTATGACCAACCAAGGAAGACATTAAAACACTAAAACTAATACAAATATACAAGAAGATCAACTCAGAATCTCTGCAAGTCCAGTGGCTATGATTTGATTATAACATTTAAGACAGTTCACTGCCCTGATGTACTATAGACTGTTTGCCATTGGTTGCTTTTAATATTTTGCAGCAATTCCTGAGGGAGAAATTTCCTGAGAGAGAAATAAAAACACTCATCCCAATGAAAAGCCTTGTCCATACGGGACAACAGGTGTTGCCTCTTTCAGGGGCTGTAACTTTATAACACCCATAGTTCAGGTGCTCATGATTTTTTCACAAATCATTTACTTGGAAATGAAAATACCAAAGTTATGTGACAACTAGCAAAATTTTGTATGGCAGCTTCTTAAATGTAGGATGATATTATTATTTATCAAGGAGCCCTGGTAGCAAAGTGGTTAAAGTACAGTATTGCAGGCTAACTCTGCCCACAGCCAGGAGTTCAGTCCTGACCAGCTCAAGGTTGACTCAGCCTTCTATCCTTCCAAGGCTGGTAAAATGAGGACCCAGATTTCTGGGGAGCCTATATTGTAAATCACCCAGAAAGTACTGCAAATCACTATGGGACTGTATATAAATTGAAGTGCTATTGCTATCTTACTGTATTGTATTTTATGTTGATTTTAATGTAATGTAATATTTAATGTGTTATATTGGTTTAACTGGAAGTAATATGTAATAAATTAATATGTTATTTTCTTTGAATTTTCAGATGACACTGAACACATGATAGTTCACATTATAGGATCTGGCCTCACTGCAGACCATCAATCGTTGCTCATAGAAATAAACAACCTAACTTGCAAAACCCTAAGTTCAAACCACACTAATATCCTTTGTCAGATGAATGTATTACCAATTGGATTGTATAAGGTGACATTATTGGTAAGACCCTTTGGATTTGCAGTCAATGCCAGTGGAGAAAGCAGTATCTTCCTGAAGATTACACCTAGATTGACTTCTGTTGAACCTTCAACAGCTTCGGAGATGGGTATGTCTGAATCATAATTACTTTTGATAAACACGCCCCCACCCCTCACCCTGCCCTAGAACGTGCTCCTTTTATAGGCGTTGATTATATGTGTGTATATATATACTTTTAATTATTTCATTCATTCCTGCCTTGTACATTTCTAGGAGGACTTACAGTGATTCTATCAGGTTCAGGCTTAGATGGGATAAACACAGTACTCTTTGGTTCTCAACCTTGTCCCATCAATTTCAATGCCAGCAACCCAATGAAAATGGAATGTAGGCTTCCTCCTTCGGTAAATAACACCTTCAATTATATTGCAAGGCTATAACAATTCAGACTCATTTGTGGTGATTTGATGACTATAAAATCATGTGTGCCTGTGTCTGTGTGTGAGTGAGTGTGATGTCTGTGTTTTATTTACTCTTTTGGAATTATTACTTTTCCTTATGAGAATATAAAATTAGTTGCATGTAGGTTTACTTGAATTCTTTGTCTTTCTATGTGTTCCTATTCATTGTTGCACATGCTGCTATAATTAGAGATAATAAGAAAGGGTATAATGGCACAGCTAATACACGCCTCATTATAAATAAAATTGGCTGATATAACTCATTGATCAGTAACTTGAAAGAAGTTAGGATATGTTTAATTAAGCATAATTGGAACAGGCAAGGCTGCATAGAGTTCCCTTCATATGATATTGTATATTATTCCACAAGGGCACAATACTAGAATTCAGGCAGTGCTAATGTCAGGATACAAACATTGGAAGAATTGAATTTGTGAAGTTGTCAATTTCAGCATGTTGTCACATATTTCCTTCAGCATTTCATTCAGTACTATTTTAATTAGTCCATGGCTGTAATGAAATTTCGACTCTTATTTGGAAGCTCCAAATTCTCTCCTATGCAGTTATGGACAAGCATACAAACTAATTGACCTTCGACTGAGGACTTTATACTGCTCCAAAACCTATTCTGAACCTCTGTAAACTCATGCTATTTTCCCTGTTCATCAGTGTTGAGCTGATTTGTTTCTAATTTAGCTGTCATTTATTTATTCAATCAATTTATATAGTTCTCCATCTCAACAATGACTCTGAGTGGCAGAACAGAATAAAAAAAACCATATATATCTTACTTATATGTATAATACCTTGGCGTTTTGATCTTCAGGTGTGCTTTGTGCTTGTGCCAGCACAAAGCCGAAGGTCTGTTCTGCTTGTGCCAGCACAAAGCTGAAGACACCAGCCTGAAGATATATATATATGAAGACAAGAAGACCTACATACCTTTACCGTGAAAATCTGAAAACATACATACATACATACATACATACATACATACATACATACATATATAATAAAATTAGATATACAGCAGCTGAGAAAACAAATAATCACCACATAGTCAGAATACAGATCCTTCATGTATTTGGAGCTTGGCTCAACCACAGAAGCAGGTCTTTAGGCCTTATGAAAGGCACTGTAGTGCAGCAAGACCCAGAATATAAGCCTTTTCTATCCCAGTGCCCATCATTATGTTTCTTCTAGAGATCAGGTTGACACAGTGTCAAGTGGGATAGAAAAGGCTTATATTCTGGGTCTTGCTGCACTGCATTTCTTAGCCAATAGCATAATTTGCCCATCTTGCCAGACCAGAATAGTTGAGTAGAAGCAATTGGGAAGAGATGGTCCCATCAGTAATGAGGCTTCAAGGCATGCAGGGCTTTAAAGGTGCCAATTAGAGTAGTGGCATTGTATGCACCAAATAATCAACTACCCTTGCTGCTGCATTCTACACCAGTTGAAGTTTCCAAATGTTCTTCAAGGAAAGTTCCATGCTGAATATGCATTGCAGGAGTGCAGATGAGAGTTCAGAAGGGCATGTGTGACTGTAAGCAGTGTCCCACACTGCAGGGTCAATTTGATCAGATGGGCAACCCTACAAATTTAATAAATTAATGAAGAAGCAAATGGATTTGTTTATTCAGAAGAATGCAAAGGCCCTCTGAACCATGGTTAGTCTTCAAGCTGGATTTACAAATCCAGGAGGATCTCCAGATTGAGTTTTAGGTCTGTTCTGAAGTATCACTACCCCATCCAGAACCAAAGATGGAAGGTCCCAGTCATCAGAATGTTCAGACACCCAAAGCCAGTCTTTGGGTGTCTTGCTTGATTTGAGCTAAAGCCTGTTACATCCCATCCAGGCTTACACAGCCTCTAGGCCTTGGGACGGGATGTCTACAACATCACTCAGATGGCCTGGGATGGAGATATAAAACCAATTATCATCAGCATACTCACTCCACTGTCAGAAGTCCTTTCCCAACAGCTTTATGTAGATGGTAAAAAAAGAGGGTCTCCTCCCACCGACACTGTCTGGAACCAGTCCCAGAAGAAGGAGGACAATCTTTTCATTTGCACTGCTGAGCACTTCCCTTATCTTGTCCCCCCAACTCCTAGGACAAGACAGTTTCTTTTCACCCTCCATAACCCACTCAGTAGCTGAGCTGTAATACATAGGTCTACAGCAGGTATCCCCTTCCCCATCAGGAGTAGGATAAACCACAGGGCAAATGAATATAGCATGGAACACGATATGGATGGGAGGAGCCAATGAACACTCCTAGGGCATAATCCCTTTGAGCCCCAAAGGAAATCCCTAATGGTGAAAGAGCTCAGGCACCAAGCCTTCCTTAGAATGAAGTAATTGAGAGAAGATAGGAGAAAGAGAAGGGATGACTCCAGTGGTGGTATTCTACCGGTTCAGCCCGGTTCGGCCAAACCCGTAGCTCCGAGCATCATCTGTGAGTGAACCAGTTCACTCTAATGATCAGCTGCTGGGCTCACCCACCCACCCCGGCTATATTCTGACCTTTATTTCCTGATTTTCAAGTTCAGCTGCTTCATGCGGCACAGCGGATTGACGCGCGTCAGTTGTTTGACACACAGGGAGATTGCAGGATTGCAGAAGGGCAGTAGCAAACTCTCGGCGCGTGTGTGCAAAGTGCATGAAGCATGCGCTCACCGAACTAGTTGTTACACCGGTTGAATCACACCCCTGGATGACTCCCTGAGTTGCTTCTTCCCCATCACAGCAGCAGGTTTAAGCCTTGTGAAAAAAGAACAGAGGAAGCCATCAGGGCTCCATTCTTTCCATGTAGTCCTGCACTCATTCTCTTGCTTTCCAAATAATAAAGAGTAGAAGAGGAAGATGGCAGGGGAGATCTATTGCTGCTGAGACAAAAGATTAGTTGGGGCAGCAGTGGAGAACAAGATGGTACAGCAGCACTCGTGGCTTTTCACCCCCTCTATGCTGCTTATCTGCCCCAGTTCCTATTTTTGAAGGCACAGAGCAAGGAATAGGGAGCCCAGCGTCCCCTCTGCTAGTGTCTTCCAAGCTACCACTTGGGCTGCCTTTGGCACAGAGGTGTCAACCATGGCAACTTTAAGACCTGTGAACTTTATCTCTAGGAATTCCCTAGCCAGCTAAGCTTAAAATCTTAAAGGTTGCCAAGGTTGGGCATTCCTGCTTTAGGGTTTGCATGAACCTACTCTTTCCTATTGGGCAGCTGGTTGGCTATTCTTGTTTTTTATGACCTGAAAGAAGAAGAGCTAAGGTCGGCCACAAACTGTTTTTTGAGAGTAGAATGTTGGCAATGTCAGAGTGCCTTGGATAGCAGTTCTAACAAGTAGAAACAGGTAGGAGATTGATTTCAAAACCTTAGAATAAGATCTGCAAGATTTTTTTTATTGTGGGCTTTCCCACGTAAACTTGGTGCTCAGTTTACTTCATGGACAACAGATATGTGATCAATATTTTGTCATTCTTTTTTCTCTAGAGAGGAGGAGAGATACTGTTCATCTAACCCTAATTAATGAACATGAATTGACTGTCTTTGCCAATGCTTTTACATATAACTCTTCTCTAAATCCATGCATTGTGTCAATGAACAGAAATAAAAGTGGCATAACAGGTAAAAAGGGAAAAATAAGGGTTTTTCTTGTTCTTTCCTTCTATTCTTATTTGACTTTTCCAATATTTATATCTTTCAGTGTATGGTTTGAAAGTATTTTGCATATTTAGACAATAAAGTAGTTAAAATTTAGTGTTCAGAATAAAAAAAATAACAACTGTTCTGTTCACTAGCCATCATATTTGGTAGGTAGGATAATTTTGATACAAAAAGTGCTACCCTCAGGATCCTCTTAAATATCTTAAAGGCACCTTTTTCAGGGTTTTCCTTTCAACTAGACCCAGATAAAACATTCAAGCTTGCTTAGTACATTCCCAGCTGTTAGTCATGCTTCCAACTGGCTGATTTGCTTAGGCACATCATTGAAGGAAAAAAGGCTGAGAGATCCAGGATGCTATCTAATATCCAATTATATCTGTCAAGACTGCCAGTGCAAACAGGATAGATGACTGTCAATGTAAAGGAAATACCATATTAACCTTGAATACCTTCTCCGTGCAGCATACAACTTGCATATTGGTCAATGAAAGAACTGAGACATGATAGCCACTGAGATTTGTTGCAGGATTTTTATCAAGAACACAATACATTTGATTGCCAGGTGTTGAGGCTAAATTGTCAGACAGTTTTTGCCTCAATGTCCTGCTTATCACCTTCCCCTTATCTTACAGAACTGCATTTTTGGAGATAAAAAACAGAACCAAATGGGCTTCTCTGAAGACAGTTTTATATCAGGCAAAGTTTTAAAACACGAACATACTGTCAACCTTTCAATGTGGAAATAAAACAGAATATGGACATCTGGGTTTGCGGAAGAGTGGGTTGTTATGAGAGTAGTTGTTTAGTAGCTATAACAAAAAAGTATTGTCTGTTTTTTTTCTTCATTTCAGGAGGTCAGCTGCTTGTGATAGGTATTTCTCCATTTTCCAATTATACCCCATTTGATGTGAAGGTCAACATTGGGGACACTGCAGTTCAAATTCAAACAGTAACTGATCATGGCATCAATATATTGCTGCCTTCTCTTGCAGAAGGATTGCACAGACTTTCAATATTCCTCTATCATCTCCCACTCAACACAAGTGGGTAAGAGGGGCTGATTTTTCATGGTTAAAATTTGCAACATAATAGAATTTTAAGAGAAATAATGAGACAAATGAGAATGGAACCTGACGCCTACCTGCCAACAGGTGTCGACAAGATGGATCTGTGATTATTTTGGGCAACACCAAAAGCTCTATACATTAATTTTCTCTTGACTAGGTTACTATGAAATGCCCAATATTGTATTTACAGTTTTTATTTATCTGCCCTTCTGAAAACTACACACAGTAAGACATTATTCTCTTTTGTTTTAAAATAAAAATGCAGAAAGAAATGTATTATTTGAAAACATTGCACCTAAGATCCTCTGGTAGGCTAGCATGAGGAGCTGGAAGGAAAACAGATTTGTTTCAGTCAGCTGAGGATCACATGCAATTGAGCAGAGGGGTAGACAGGACTTTTGGTGAATGTTCACAAACATATGAATTCAGTACATACAGCCAGGGGTAGGCTTCAAAAATTTTTTAGCAAAGGGTTCTCTGTCCGGTTGCTGGGTGGGCGTGGCCAAAGTGAGCATGGCCTAGTCAGCCTCCTGCACCATCACGGGGTAGTGGTATGTTTTTGCCCTCCCCAGACTCTGGAGGTTTTCCTCGAGCCTCTGGGAGGGCAAAAACAGCCTCCCCGGGCTCTGGGGACTCTCTGGAAGCCAGAAATGGGCCCATTTCCAGCCTTCCCGAACTTCCAGGAGGCCCATTTTTCACCCTCCCCAAGCTTCTGCACGTGCCTTGCACTTACCTGTATCCAAAACAGACCGTGTGGGGACTCCTGGGAGGGGAGGGGAGGGGTGGGTGGGGCCAGCCAGGACTGGGATTTGGGGGTTCTTCGAACTGTACAGAATCTTAGCTAGAGGCTCTCCCGAACCCCTGCGAACCCCCAGCAGCCCACCCCTGCATACAGCATCATGTCCAAACCCAGAATTGAATATCTTGCAAATTACATCTGCCATTTCCATTGAGGCAAGTGATTTTTGAGTTAATCAAGACTGGATTAAAATGTTTTGCGGATGGTGGGAAAAAACCCATGTTCAGTTAACAGTAAGAGACATATTTATTTTCCAGATTGGAGCCATTAATCCAGTATGTTACAGAGATCTTCAGAATAGAACCATGTTGTGGCTCCTTCCTAGGTAAATAATGTCATTGTTTTGGACATGTTTAAGAAGAAAAAACTTGGAATGACTGAGAATGACTGGAAAATATGAATACATGTTGAGCAGCTCACATTTAATGAATGAAGCCTGCAGTCTATTCTATGATAGAGCTCAGATGGTCCAATACTTACATTTGTATCTTGTCTGTTTTTTCCAAACCCTCCAGCTACCTAAGGGATGAATATAATATATCACCTTTACATTGAAAAATCTTAAACTAAAACCATTCAGTTTCTATTTTGTAATTAAAATTTCCTGTCCTCAACACTCATTTTCCAATTCTTTTTCTTTTCTCACATTACCATTAGTGAATTCATGGGGGCTAATTATTTTAGCAAAATTTATAAACATGGAGAGTGGAGTTAAATCTTATTTCAGAAAACAAAATAGTGTTTCTGGCTTTCCCTAACCTTCCATCTCTCTTAGGTGCAAGGAAAGCAAAGAGATCCATCCAGGGTGGGATTCAAATTTCTTAACAACTGGTTCTGTGGGTGTGGTCTAATTTGTGGGAGTGGCTTGGTGGCCATGTGATGGTGGGCATGGCTTGGTGGTCATGGCCAACTCAATGTCATTCACATGGAGGGGCGCCTCGCCTGGCTTCTCCTCACCCTTCCCCTCCCGGCCAGTCCTCGCTTTGAGTTTCATGTTATGGTGAGAGAGGAAGCTTTTTCAAAGTCATCTTCCCTTTGATACTAGCCAATAAGATGAGATTTTGCTATCAGAAGAATCCCACCCCTGGATCCATCTCAGCATCTAATGTCAGGATAGAGGAAAGAAATACTTTTGAAGGCTGAGTCATTCCTGCCTTTAACCTTTTCCACTCAGAACCGTAATGCATAGGCTAGACCTAATAGCTTATTTGGTATAAGTGCTGATTTTTCCCCTCCCCTTCAGTTGGTTGTGGACAGGTTGTCTATGAGTTACTAGAGAGAATTTGGATTACCCAGCAAATAAATAAGGCACCGAAGGTGAAGGACTTGAGACCCAATCTATTACATATTGCCATATAGTTAGTAAAAATGGAGGTTGAATATGATCTTATTCTTGATAGCAATAGCACTTAGACTTTATAAACCACTCCACAGTGCTCTAACAGGATTCTCTAAGAGCTGTGGTAGTGGTACTAGGTAGTACTACAGGCTACCTATGCTGACTGCTGGCTTCCAGTAGTTTGGCAGTTTGATTCTGAGTGGCTCAAGGTTGACTCAGCCTTCCATCCTTCCAAGGTGGGTAATATGAGGACCCAGATTGTGAGGGCAATATGCTGACTCTTTAAACCACTTAGGGAGAGCTGTAAAGCACTGTGAAGTGATATATAAATCTGAGTGCTATTGCTATTTACAGTGTCAGCCTAGTGTCCCCAACAATCTGGGTCCTCATTTGACCGACATTGAAAGGATGGAAGGCTGAGTCAACCTTCAGCGACTCAGGATCGAACTCCTGGCAGTGGGCAGAGTCTGCCTGCAATATTGTATTCTAACCACTGCGCCACTATGGTTCTTTATATTAAGGTTTTGTTTATAACACATTTATATCAGTGCTGTAGTAAATTGACAGAACAATAAACCACAAAGATAGAATTTAAAATACAGAAACACCGATAAAACATATAGAGAGAATTTAAAATACTGGAAAAAACAAAAGCCTGAAACAATTAACATCCCAAGCTTCTCTCTAACTGGGTTACCTCATTGGACATCTTATTCTGTACTAAAAATACAATAGAAACATAATTGTTCAGATTATATTAATTTTGAAAAAAGTTAGCATTCGCTAACATTTTAATCTCTTTCATAGGTGGAACATTGCTCACCATTTCTGGAATAGGTTTTAGCAACAGCCCAGCCTTGGTCTCGGTCCTGATTGGTTTTCAACCCTGCACTATAACCAGCCTAACTGAAGATAAAATTTTATGTCGGACCCCACCACCTACTCAGCCATCTAATACCATTCTCAAAAATCTTCTGGCATATATAGAGGTGTACATAGGCAACCGGTCATTGGTAGACCTATGTCAAATGAAAATCTTTAAGAATTACACTTTTCTTTACAGCATGTCTTTGACTCCAAATATCATAAACATTGAAACAGAATTATTGAACAATAGTCTGCGCCTAGGTGTAGAAGGAGTCAATGTAACAAATTCAGTAGCTATCCTGGAACATGTGGAATGTCCCCTTGAAGTACAGAAGATCAACCACTCTATAACTTGGTCTCAGTGCTCCTTACCTCTAAGCGCTCTAGAACCAGGGCACTATATTATAAGAGTTCTCCAGAAGCAAATGGGCTTTGCCAACATACCGGCTGAGATGCAGCATTTTACAATATACCCACAGATAAAGACTATCTTTCCATCTCGTGGCTCAGTGTGTGGTGGGCAGTTGCTCACAATATCTGGCCATTCTCTCAAATCTTGGACAAATTCTGCTTGGGTAAATCTGACAGGCAACTTGTCTTGTGATGTCCAAAGCTCGAGCGAACACAGCATAATCTGTGCACTTTTTTCAAGTGATCCCCTTTTGGATGATCAGCAATTTCCTGATGTACACCAAGCTCTTAATATCACGGTGAATGTCAATGGAATGTATAGCCGTTGCCTAGGAGACTGCTCGTTCCACCTTTTTGCAAACAGGACTGTTGTTATTGATGCCGTCACTGTGAAGTTTGCTGGGATCTTAATTTACTTGTTAATCAGAATTCAAAATTTAGTTTGGGCAGTGAATGAAATCCTTATAGAGGTAGATGGACATCTCCCTTGCAATATAACTTCTGTGAACAAAACCAGTATTGAATGTCAGATGCACAGCCTTGATGCAAAAGAACACAGCATTTCAGTATTGAGCAGAAGCTGGGGTTTAGCCTGCCTGAGACAGAAAGACTCCAATATCTTCAGAGTTACTCCTCAGGTGCTCCATCTTTATCCCCAGAATTTCAGTATCAATGGCGGAGGCCTCCTCACCTTAGAAGGTGCAGCACTTCAAGGCAGGAGCAGCACTTCAGTTCTCATAGGAAATCAGAAGTGTCTCCTTACCAAAGTCACATATTGGGCCCTTAAATGCCTTGTGCCTTCAGGCCAAGGGACTGTAATCGTGGCGCTCGACATAGACAATATGTCATATCCTGCTGGGGAAATAAGCTACAGTGAAGAATTCACCCCAGTTTTCCTCTCCCTTCTGCCTTCTACCGGCCAGTTTCTCACAATAATGATTTCAAAAGTTAGGCAAATGGAAGACATATATGTTTTCATTGGAGGCTCTTCCTGCACCAATGTTACTAACAAAGGTACCAGTTTGCAGTGCGTTCTTCCTCAGCTTCCTACTGGAGAATATAATGTGACAGGTGGAATTGTGCAGAGAGGTTGGGCCTCCTCCAGTTTGGTATTCACTTCAGTCTTGACAGTTATCACCGTGAAAAACAGCCATGGTAAGTATGTGGATGCTTCTGGGGAGCAGAAGTCTGTAATCTCATTGAATTAATGCAAGAAACAGACCTGAGAGTTATAGCAGCAAACTTAGAATTTCAGAATTATATTTGGTTGTTGTCTTTGTTAAATAACTTGCTGTTTCTTCTAGATTAGAATTATTCCTCAAAGTGATAAACTTATGGTTCACCTTGCAAGTCATAGATCATGTTTATGTTTTCTCATGACAATCTGTTTTCCTGTAACAAAATGTAACAAACTTTTTTTCCATTTGATGTTCAAAAAACACTTGTGATACCACATTTCTTACAGCAGAAATGCTTCACCACCTGAGGTTCAAAATCCCATTACTAGCTTTGAAGCAAAATCAAGTATCATAGCTGACTTTCACCACTTTATGTTGTCTTTCCTTAGTCATTCTACATTTGGAGACATACTTCATGAAAGTAGATGGTCAGCAAGACCATATGTTAACTATCAAATGAAGGGTATTACAAGGTGCTAATACATCACATTAAAAGAGATACACCATGGAAAGCAGTGGTGGTATTCTATTGGTTTGGCCCAGTTTGGGCAAACTGGTAGAATACCACCAGTTTGGGAGAACCGGTAGTAAAAAAAATACTACTGGTTCAGTGGAACTGGTATTTCCGATGATCAGCTGTGCCACACGATTTAGATTAGCTAGAAAGCAGGAAATTGTCAGATTTCTTGCTTTCTAGCTAATTTAAATCACATGGCACAGCTGATTTCCCGCCTTGCTGTTGTACTTACCTTCAAAATGCTTCTTTTTTCAGGCCCAGGGAGGCTTCCTTGAGGCCCAGTAGGCAAAAAATGGGGTGCAGGGGTAGTGGTGCTGCAAGAAAAAAAACACATAGCCATGCCCACCCAGTCATATGAGCATCTGGCCATGCCTACCAAACCATGCCCACAGAACCGGTAGTAAAATAATTGAATCCCACCACTGATAGAAAGCAGTAGCTCTGCAGATGATAACAGTGGGATCTTAACAGGTTATTGAGTAATCAGCTTGTACACTACAGTTTAAATTTGTTGTTATCCGACTTAGAGTTTATCTATTGGGTTGTCTGGAGTGATAAAACAGGGATGGGCAATCAAAGACTCTCAGGACACTGTAAGCGCCTCTACTTTTTTTTGCTCCCCAAATCTCTCAAAATCCTGCTTCCACAGAATGATTTTTGGTAGCCTGCTTATTTTTGTGTACAAATCAAAATTGAAAGTAGGCATGCTAACCCTCTCTTTTGGGTGAGTTTTGGAAAGGCTCAAAAACTTTTCCAAAAGCAATCCCTAACAAGAAAATAGATTTTCTTCTGCTCTGCTCCAAGACCAGAATAAAAGAAAATAAATAGAAAAGTACAAATGAAAATTGCTTACACTTTGTGTAAGGTTTTACTCTTCATATGTATATGCCATCTTATTTGTATACTCATATTACTTTTCTTGAAGATTTGTGAAAGGAACAAGGAGAGTCATTGTCTTTATATATTATTGACTGACTTCCAGAACATAGTACCATATTTCCAAAATGTTATGGGAAGCTGTGGATGACAAATTTTAGCAACAGCAAATTGTGAAACGCCATGCACATTGTTTTTTTTTCAAGGCAATCTTGATGGAGGAGAAATATATATACATGGAAATGGGTTTTCTCCAGGAAATACCTCAGTCACTGTTTGTGGTTCTCCTTGTGAAATTCTGAATGTGACCACCACAACTGATTTGAGCTGCTTAACAGGGCCTTTGAACGGTCAGTTGAATGACTGAAATGTGTTAATTGAGATAAGAATGATAGAGAAAGAAAATATATTGACTGCACTTGCCAATTGCTTCTCACTCCTTTGGGAACAAAGGATTAGTGTGTCTCTCTTGCTGCTATTTTAAATATAATGAATGAAATTGGCAAGAAATTTGTTGTCCTTCAGTATGAACTTGAAAGAATGTGACATATCCATGAAAAATGTTATAGTGGCTAATTAAGAAAAAACTGAACTTGATTTCTATCAAATCACATGCCTATATATTGATTGTTAGGTCTGTTTCATCCTCTTTCTGTATAATTTGTTTCTTGGAAAGAAAACACTAACATGCAAATGTTTTTAATGATTTTAAAAAGAGTTCACTGTTTTTGCACGAGGAAGTTCGAACTCCTGTTCTTCTCTTCTCTTCTCTTCTCTTCTCTTCTCTTCTCTTCTCTTCTCTTCTCTTCTCTTCTCTCCTCTCCTCTCCTCACTTCACCTCTCCTCTCCTCTCCCCCCCCCTCCCCCTCCCCTCCTCTTTGTAGTAGAATCTAGAAAATGTGACACCTGGCACACTAGTTGAAAAATGCCCTGGATTAGCCATGCATTTTGACTTGTTACTCTTTGCTGCTCTGCCAATAAACTCCCTTTATAAATATTTTCTTCCCAAAAAGTTAAAATCAGCAGCCAAAGTTGTAGAGTTGTAAGTTTATTGCAGTGGTAGTATTCTACCGGTTTGGCCCGGTTCTGCGATGAGCAGTGGAGACCGAACCGGTTCTCTCCGCCGCTCTGCTGTTGGGCCCACCCACCTGCCAGGGCTCCCATACTCACCTTTATCCTCTGCTTTTGAAGTGCAGCTGCTTTGCACAGCACAGCAGAGTGCTGCGTGGCAGCTGCTGAAGCGACCAGGAGAGTGCAGGCTTGCGGGAGGTGAGTTTGACCGCCTCTGTGCCTGCGCAAAGTCCGTGTTTGGCACGCACGCACGCACATGTAAAGCATGTGCACACACGCAAAGCTCGCCCACCAAGCCACGCCCACTGAACCAGTGGTAAAACTTTTTGAATCACACCACTGGTGTATTATATCAAAGGGCCTTGGTGGCTCAGGCTGTTAATTGCCTGCACTTATGTTCCAGCTGCCTACAACTGCTGTAGGCTCGAATCCCACCAGGCTCAAGGTTGACTCAGCCTTCCATCCTCTCGGGGCAGGTAAACTGAGGACCCAAGATTGTTGGGGGCAATTAGCTGACTTTGTAAAAAATGCCGCTTAGTAATAAGCAGGCATATACAATGGAATGAAGGCTATTGCTGAGCACACTGGGTTGTATCCCAAAAAATGTAAGCCGCCCTGAGTCTCCGGAGAAGGCATATGTAATTATATATATATATATATATATATATATATATATATATATATTTCTTTAGCATTAGATGTAAAGTTGCTTTGTTATTTTTCTGTTGACAAGTCAGAGTAATAAAGTACATACTCTGATTATTCTGCTGAGAGAAACAAGCCAGAGTAACTGATTCTCATATAATGATAAAGAAAACAGGGAGGTCTCCATTGGCTAGATGAGCGAAGAGAGAGACATTAGGCATTATCAATTAGCTGACAATTTGTTCCTAAAAAGGAAAAAGAAGGGGAGACAACATTTCAAGTGCTAGTAGGAAACTATTTATTGTACAGAAGACTTCTGTCTTTCAGAAACTTCTTTGATAAAGGGTGTTACAAAACCAGTTTGTCCTTGTAAAAACATCCCTATATAAAATTAGATAAGGTCAACATTCAGCACAATTTGTTCTTAATAATAAATAATAAATAAATATTTTATAAGATTCCTTTTTTCATCTCTAAAATATTGAAATAATAAACATGTCAAATAACCTGGCGTTAATAACAAGAACATCTTTTTCACAAATGGAAAATATCCATTTTTAGGGAAGAAACGCTAAGCTTGTGTAAATTTAAAATTTCAAAACATTTCCTTTGCCTCGCTTTGCTTATCAGCAAAGTGAACAAGTAAAGCAAGTGAACTCACAATTTTTTAAATATTTTTTTATATTTCTGAATTACTGTTCTCTGCCAACATTCCCACAATGTTTTAACATTTCACATATCGTTTTTGTGGTAAATAATTTAGGAAACATCCACTTTAAACTATACAAAATAAATTTTATAAGCATCAGAGTAAAACGAGTTCAGCTAAGTTATGAAATATACAAAAATCATTGCATTGAATTTCCTTCCCAATTGGATTATATTCATTCATAAGAAATGTAGTTAATTGTTAGATCTTGCAATATTTTAAACTGCCATTAGATGTCAGTAAATGAACATTGATTACTATTACTGATACCGCACTGAGAGTTTTCATTATTTTTATTATGTGTTAACGCTGGTTGCTTCAAACCACAAACTGATTACTTTTGCTAGTAGAAGAAGACAGAACTTGAGAAATAGCCTGCAAATAAAAGTTTGAGTAACAGAAGAAATATTTGAGGTTTTTAGTTTAGAATAAACCAATTGAGCTAAGGCTAAGATGAATAGTCAACATTGGTTATGTGGTTATGAATCCAAGGAAGAATGTCAAGAATAGGCAAAATCTTTACAACATTTTCACCCCACAGGGAAGGCTAGAGTGGGAAAATCAAAATATTTTTAATGAACAGGAAATATTCTGAGGCCCCAGGTTGTATGGGTTAGGATTAGGGTCTGCATTTCTCTGAGAAGATACCTTATGACGGTGGTTCCAGGGACTGAAAAGGATACTTGTTCATACAACAAGCAATACTGTATGTTGTAAGAAATGGCTCATCCTGCCTCAGGTTTCTGTCAATTTGGCATCTGTTTATTGCACTGTAGTACTGGAACAGTTAATAGGCAAAGGCAATTGCTGACATAATTTCCTTTTCCTCTTGCTGGGTTTTTTTTTTGCAAACAGTAAAAAAGCATTTGCTCTAGGCTTCAAACTAGCAGGGTTAGGTGGCCTGAAGAGACAGGAAGAGGTCATTTGTTATTCTGCAGCATTTTCCTCCCTCAGAATATGAAGCCTTGCTGATCTTCTATCTTGCTGCCTTCTTCCTAAAGTGCACCAGAGATGGTAACATGATTATTATTAACCTCATTAAAGTAGGAAGCTTTGTTTAAATAGGAAAAAAGACTAAAACAAAAGCTTCTGATGAACAATTTTAAGGACCTAGTAAAAGATATGAAAAGAAATTTTCTGAAATCTATTTCTAGAAAGATTAAAATGGAAGAAATGTTAGGAGATCAAGATCAAGAGAATCACAGAAACACTAAACAAGGGTAAGAAGTGATAGAAAAGCTTGAACGCATACTTTGCATCATCTTCATTGCAGAAAAAAATAGGTAAATCTGAGTTGATCGTTTCCGAAGGGGAAACTGAGAAGCTGAGAAAAAGAGTGATGATAAAAAAATGGATGTCATAGTCCAATAGGTACTGTTAAAAATCCTAGAACAATCAGGAAAGACTTTTTAAAATAAGGACAATGAGCACCTTGCAGTTCAGATACTCAGAATAAATTCCTGGAATCAGATTCCTTCAGTTCCATATATCTCTTTTATGGTTGGTTCCAGATTTTTTTTTCTGAAGAGCTCTGAAAGATCTAATAACAAAGGTGCTGAAATCTTCATGCCTTTTCCTTCTTCCACTGTGCATGACAGACAAGAACAGTAGTCGAATCTTTAGCTCTAGATTGACCTTTTCAATTGGCAGATTTAGTAAGTGATTTAGGATGCTGCTACTGTCCTAAGAATTGTACAGAGGTTGTGACTTTTCTTTTTTCTTTTCCATAGTCAACATTTGCCAGGGTATGATATAAAATGACATTCAGTTAATTCCTTCTTATTCAGCTTACAGTGCAACTATGTCTGGGTGTAGGTATGCACACACACGCAAACATGTAAGTTGCATTGAATTGAGTGGAGTGTATTTTTTAGAAAATGAGTTCAGCGCTGGTGTGGAACCCATAACTTTCCAGATGTTGCTGATCCAGAATTCTCAACCAATGTTACCAGTGCTGATGAATCCTGCAGATTGTAGCAGCACAAGCAGGAAACGGTCAAGTTTCTTTCCATGATAATATAAAGCAATAGTCTTGGGAGCTTCGTAGTTATCTTATTTCCATAATATTTTTATTTATCTTGAGGGATAGTGGACCCTGTCACAATCAAAAGGGCAGACAGAAACAAACCAAAGAGTCATATTTTGAATCCAGCGCAGCAACAGTGAAAAGAACTTTGTTGGCCAAACAGGAAGAAAGTTATCAGACTGCACAAACATTTCCTGGCTATCAAAAGACATCCTAAATCTGACCAACCATTGCCTTTCCAACACATACTTCATCCACAATGGACAAAGATATAAACAGATAGAAGGAGCACCTATGGGATCACCCCTCTCACCCGTCATCGCTAACCTATACATGGAACATTTCAAAACCAATGCTCTAGACAAATCCGAATACAAACCCAAACTCTGGCTTAGATATGTAGATGACACTTTTGTAATTTGGCCACATGGGAAAGAAAAACTGGACAACTTCCTCACACATCTCAACAGCGTACACCCCAAAATACAATTTACCATGGAAACAGAAACCAACAACCAACTTCCGTTCCTGGACGTCCTAATTTACAAAAACCCAATGGCTCCCTAGGACACACCATCTACCAGAAGAAGACACACACCAACCGCTACTTAAATGCACAATCCCATCACCACCCTGCACAGATCAACTCCGTAGCCAAGACCCTCATCTCCAGAACCAAATGCCTAGCTGACAAAGACCACTTGAGACAGAATTACACCCTCAATAACGTATTAATGTCCAATGGATTCCAAAGAAGCACAATCACCAACCTAATCAAGGGAGACTCCCCAAAACCATGACACAGAACAGGACAATGGCATCCCCTCCTCCCTTACATCAAGGCACCACAGATAAAATCAGCAAAATTCTCCACAAACACAATATCAGGACAGCCTTTGGCACTGACCAAAAATAGCCAACATCTTAAGAAACCCCAAAGACAAGATCCAGCTAGAAAACCAAGGAGTTTATGAAATACCATGCAAAATTTGCCCAGCCACATACATTGGACAAACCAACAGGAGATTAAATGCTCGCATCACAGAACACAAGCATAGCCAGAAAGAAAAGAAAAAACTTCCTCCCTTTTCCAGCACCTTAAAGCCACAGGACATGAAATTGATTTTGAGGGATCCAAACTTATCTCCAACACTGAACACTTCAACAAGAGAATAATTAGGGAAGCCCTCAAAAGAGAACACCCCATAACATGAATAAGCGGGATGATACTTCCCATACCAGACATCTGAAACTAGCCTAATAATCAACAAACGAGTCCCAGCCACAAAACCAACACCGGACCCAAAATAACACATGATGCCACCACCAATCTCCCTCACCAGACTCAAACCTAAGCCCACCCCACAGACAAAAGGCAACCACAGTCCAGAAACCAGATCATAGCTGCAACTCCAGCACTGCACCCCCCTCCGACCTCCAAACTAAGCAAACTGACACACGCTATAAACACATAGCCAGACCTCAAACTCGGAGCCAAACCAAGGCCCGGAATGCCACATCACAGCCTTCCACCCAGGATACTACATCATGGAACTCAGGAGATTACAACACAAAACCTCAAGAGGTTGCAACACAGACAATGACCCAGGAGATAACAGCACAAGACCCAGGATGTCACAACAATAAAACTCAGAAGGTCATCACACAGCCCACTACCCAGGTAGCTATAACACAAAAGGCTGAAGGACACACAGCCACTACCTCAGCCACACAGGCTCTTATGAAAAAGCCAAACAATCAGCAAACATCAACTCCATCAACCAATCAAGAAGCAACAACACAGCCAACAACGCAGCCAACCAATCAGCAAACACCAATTCCATCAACCAATCAGAAGCGACAACAGCCAACAACACAGCCAACCAACCCGCTTACAGCAGAGCCAGCACCACACCTCCTTCAGTATTTGAGAGAAGGCAGCTCAGATCACGCGCTGCTTTAACAAGCACAAAGACAGCCACCTGAAGATATGAGTGGGACCTCGTCGAGAAAACGTACCAAGGTATTCTCAATCTTACATGGTACAAGACCATATACACCAAGACCTATATATATATATGATTAAATAATTTTAATCAAAATTATTTACTATTTCCATGATGGTTTATAATGAAAGAGCATAACAAAACATTCACTTTGAGTGATATAGTGGTAATCATAACAAAACTATTAATATCAAGGCTTAATTAACTAACAGCAGTGTTTACTTAGATCAACTCTATATTGATATTTGTATACCTCCAGGATTATCTCCGTGTTCCAGTGATCTCAAAATGTTGTCACTGTTGGGTCCTGAGCCATTTATGTTCATCTCAGCTGCAGGTCAATAAAAAATGTGGATTGTCTTGTTTTTACAGCTAAAACTTGTGGGTGGACCATTTTCTACATTAATGGGAGCTCTTGTCTCTGAACTTGTTTCCACTCACCTATGAAGATAACATACTAAGAAACTATAGTTCATTCTTCTGTGGACAAAATATGGTGCTGTAATGAATTCCCTTTGTAAAGTGATTTTTAAAACAAACCAAAAGAAAAAAGCACTTGCAGTACACAATATGGTTCAGGTAGATTGTTTATATGGAGATATCGCTCTTTTTGAACCCTTTAGAATTGTCTATTATCTATGAAAATATTGTTGAGAATTAGAGGAGTAAAATTAGTGTACAGTTCCTCAGTCCTTCCATTGCTAAACTGAAAAGATATCAAGATTTAATAATTGCTGGAGTCCTCCAGAAAATAGCATGCTAAGGGGCAAGATGAACTTTTTTTCTGCCGACAAAGAGCTGACTTTGCTGCCAAAGCCAACTCTTTGACAGCACGCTCCCCAGATTTGAACAGGAGCAACTAGGAATGACCCAAGATGACCCTTGGATGATCATGTACTTACCTGGGAAGAGGATTCTTGGTAAACACATTTGGAGAGTTGGGCCTCTGTCTCTACCTGTCAGCTGGTTTTTTTGTTTTGGTGGGGGGAAGGGTATAGACTCAGTTTTAAACATCACTTTTCAATTTTTTTTGCTTTTGATCTACATCTTTAATTAAATGTCTAGTTGAACACTAATTTATTTTATACCCCCTGGCTGGGTTGTGAAATTTTTATCTTTTTTTAATTAGTCTATATATTATATACTTTTTACAATGCCCACAAAAAGAGATACAAAGGAAAGGTGAGAGCCTCATCAACTTAATGTCAAAGTCAGAGGTCTCCAAACTTGGCAACTTTAAGGCTTGTGGACTTCAATGCCCAGAATTCTCCAGCCAGCATAGCTGGTTGGAGAATGCACAAGTCTTAAAGTTGCCAAGTTTGGGGACCCCTGGTCAAAGTCTTGGAAGCATTTGGAAAAACAGCAGCTAAATCAGGGTTGGGTAGATTGGGTGGATTGGAGGTCAATTTGTTGCTGACAGAATTGAAGGAGAAGGAGCTTTGAGACCTATGATTTTGAGGAATGAAATGCAATTGTTGGGAAAGATCCCAGTTATAATTTTAAGGGAAAGTTTTATTATTAAGAATGACTGCAATGATTTGTGGTAGATTAGAGGCTGTTGCGGACTTGCTGTGTGTGAAATACAATAATAGATTGTTAACAGAGGCCTTTGAACTTTAGTTATATTGTTGGATTAACCTGTTGTTTTTTTTAACAGTAAATAGATGGTAGGTCAAATTACCTGGGCAAGTAGAACTGTAGTAGTTTATCAATTGTAGACTTTTTTGTGTGTGCAAAAGTAAACTATATATATATTTAAATATACTGTATATATCAGTATTCAACAGCATTCATCTATATGTTGAATGTATGTATTTTTAATGCATATTTTTGCCTTGTGTGGTTTTTGCTTTGTTTATTTATTTATTTATTTATTCGACTTGTATGCCGCCCTACTCCCTAAGGACTCAGGGTGGTGAACATTAAAACAGAGCAAATTTACAATAAAAAACAATTAAATAAAACAAGCCGAATACATTAAAACATTAAGAAAAGATTAAAACCCTAGCCCCCAGGTCATTCCAGGGACCTGTTGAAACAACCCGTCTTCAGGTCTCGGAAGGCGGAGGTCAGGGCCAAACGGAGATCCACAGGGAGCTGATTCCAGAGGACAGAAGCTCCCACGGAGAAGGCCCTAGCCCTGGGAACTGCAGCCGACAATGCCTGACCGGCGGTATCCCAAGGAGGCCCCTCCTATGAGAGCCAACAGGGTGATTGGAAAGTGATGCTGGCAGGAGGTGTTCCCACAAGTACCCTGGACCCAAGCCATTTAGGGCTTTGTAAGTTGTTACTAACACCTTGAAGGTAAGGAGACAACTGCAGCAACCAAGCCACAGCGCAGGAGGGGGGTGTAACATGGGAGTATCGGGATACTCCCATCACAATGTGACCGCATTCTGCACCAGCTGTAACCTCTGGGTCATCTGCAAGGGTAGCCCCATGTAAAGAGCGTTGCAGTAGTCGATTCTGGAATGACGCATGAGTGACCGCTTGAAGGCATCTTAGTCAAATAAGGTGGAGCTGGCGAACCAGCCAACCTGGGCAAAGCCCCCTGGCCACAGCTCCCACATGCTCCTCCAAACTGAGCTGTGAATCCAGGAGGGCCCAGATTCCTCGCCCTATCCATGGGGCAACACCTCTCCCCATGACCAAAGATGGTACATCCAATGAAGACCGAGATGCCAGTAAGAACAGCCACTCAGTCTTGGTCGGGTTGAGCTGGAGCCTATTACTCCCCATCCAGACCCGCATTACCACCTCAGGCACCGGACATCACAGAGAGAGCATCACTGATCTGGTCTGGGGTGGAGATATAGCTGGGTATCATCAGCATACTGATGATACCTCATCCCCAAACCTCGGATGATCTCGTCCAGCGGTTTCATGTAGATATTAAACAGGAGAGGCGAGAGAATGGACCCCTGAGGCACTCCCACAAGTGAGGGGCCTCGGGGCGACCTCTGCCCTGCCAACACCGACTGTGAATGGCCCGAGAGGAAGGAGGAGAACCACCACAAAATGGTGCCCCCCACCCCCAATCCTCGGAGCCACTGCAGAAGGATACCATGGTCGATGGTATCGGCAGCTGAGAGATCTAACAGGACTAGGACAGAGGAAAACCCCTGTCCTGAGCCCTCCAGAGATCATCCATCAGTGCAACCAATGCTGTCTCCGTGCTGTGTCCAGCCCTGAAGCCCGATTGATCTGGGTCTAAATAATCAGCTTCCTCCAGGAACAAGGGGCTGAACCCCAGCTCTCAACAACCTTCGCTAAAAGTGAAGGTTGGAGACTGGACGATAGTTATTCAAAACGGCCGGGTCCAAGGCAGGCTTCTTGAGGAGGGGCCTCACCACCGCCTCTTTCAAGGCTGACAGGAAAGACTCCCTCACTCAAGGAGGCATTGACAATTGCCTGGAGCCAGCTGCGTGTAACCTCCCTGGAGGCATACACCAACCAGGAAGGACACGGGTCCAATAAACATGTGGTGGAAGACAGCCTCTGCATGATCCTGTCCACCTCATCAAGGGAGACCGGGTCAAACTCAACCCAGATAGAATCAACCAGACCCGTCGCCACCCCATCATCAGACCCCTGCCAATCAGAGTCCAAGCCGCACGAATGAAGAGCCTTATCTGCCAGATGTGAGCTAAATTCCTCTGCCCTGCAAAGGGTCATCCCACTCCCTCAATTGAAGGAGGGAGCGGGTCACCCAAAACAGGGCGGCAGGGCGGTTGTGTTTGTTGCTATTTCCCCCTTTTTCTGTTGAAGTTTGTGTTTAACGTTGGAAACACAATAAAAAAATATTAAGTCTCAATAACTGCCGAGAATTAAGAGTGGCAGTGAAAGAGTTACAGTAAGGGCATGATAGCCCAGGGGCAAAAAATGTGGTTCTCTCTTTGATGCCCTAAGGTCTAAGCACTGTGCTTATTTGCTTAATGTTCAATCCAGGATTTGTCAGTGTGGAAAATAATCCAATTGGGATAGGCATTTTTTGAGGTGGCCTTCTTGAGCCCTTCAGGAACATCATAGCATGAAACTTATCACACTGGTATTGCAAATCATTCCCAAGGGAATCAGGAAAATGAGACTCTGTCTATATTTTTCTAATTGGTGATGTTCTCCAACCTTCCTTTTTTAGCATCTATAGCAGTTCTCTGTACTTTGACATATTCTGCAGAAGAGATTCGTGAAGACTGCAAAGCAGCTGGTGCAGCACTGATCCAGTGTGACATCCAAATCAAAGCAAATGCTGATGTTGTTACAGCAGCTACCCCGTTCCTATTCTTTTGTGACGATTTGGCTTATTCCTCTGTAAGGTCTAACAAGACCTCTATCAACTCATCCCACGTCCATTTTTCTGGCCTCCTTCTCAGGTTAGATATAGCTTTTTCTAACTCTAGCTGGGATCTTATGAATTTCTTTCAAAATATATAGTGCCTGGTCAGTGGTGGGATTCAATTTTTTTACTGTGGGTGTGGCTTGGTGGGTGTGGCTTTATACTGTAAAATCTCCAGTCCGAGGAGGTATTTGCCAGTTCTCCAAACTACTCAAAATTTCCACTCCGGGTTCTGCAGAACTGGTCAGAACCTGCTGAATACCACCTCTGCACCTGGTGGAAAGCAAAATCTACGGAATACTGCAGAGGAGGGAAAAGATTAGGGATGATGAAACACGGGTATGCAAAAAACTTCCTTTATCTCAATTATGTTGATTTACTGCATAAAATGCAATGACAGCAATTGTATGAAGCATTGATCTAGCAAGCAGATTCATTGTAGATTTAAGGCAGAGAGAGACAACCAATGGCCCTTCAAATGGTGGACTTCAACTCTCATGGTACTCCACTGCTGGGGCTCATGGCAACTGAACCATATTTGAAAAGCATTATGTTGCTAATTCCTGGTTTTAAGCTACACATCACTGTCCCACCTGATTAACTAGGCACCAGTTCCTTCAATGGCATACACTGGCCTGATGTCCAGGGAAGTGACTACATTATTGAAGGTTATCACCATTCAGCTTGCAATTGTACAACTCTCCATATTTCTAATTGCAATCTGATATACTGAACAATAATTAAGGTGTACCTGACATCTCCTGTGTAGTAAACTGTAATCTGTGTTTTCTACCATGCTGAAATCTTACTACCGATACTTTTTTTTGCAATTTCTCTACAATTTTCAAAATTGTCCACACAGACTCAACTCCCTTGTTCCCAATGAATTTGTTTATAAGCATATCTTACTTGATTCAGATTAATTTATTAGTGAAAAAGGGGGATGGCTTGCATTAGATAGCAAGGGATGTCTTGTCTTGATGTCAGTAATGATTTGGATACCCAGGATACAGGCCAGAATTTAGTACATTTCCTGCTAATTCTTGGGGTGTTAAGATTTCAGAAAGAATAGCAAAAAGTGAGAAAGCAACAGTCCTGTGGCCAGCTTGCAGAGTAATTTAATAAACAGTTTTATTAGCTCCTCTGATAACCGAGACAATAATTATTGCTGAAGGCAATCTTGCAACTATTCTCTTTTTTGCAGATACAAACATGGCTTGTGGGGATGGGGATTCATCTTTTCATAGTGACAACTTAAGTCACAGGAATAAAAAGAAGTTGGCAACTCTAATGAAGAAATGCTTCCCTGGTTTTGGTGATGACAGGACAGGCCAAACTTTCAGCACCAAAGTTCTGACTGCCTTTCACACAGTCTTAAGGATTAGTAAACCTGAAATTTGTTAAGGCATTTGGAATACATACTAATCATTGTTTGGTATATAGACATAGATATTAGAATCTTAAATGCTTGCCACTCTAGTAGGCAGCTGTCAACCAGCAGAGTAATTAAGAATGACCCTTTATTTGTTTTCCCCCTGATCATTATGAGTATCTCTCACTCTATCTACCACTTCCTAATGTGAACAGAGATTGTATAGAAAGGGGCCCCACTAAACTAACTGGCACATATATCGAATCTGCTTAGCCTGGGCTGTTAAGTAAGTTTAATTAATTTACTAAGTTAATGTTCCAGTGCTAGCATGAAAACATCATTGCTATCAGCTGGGTAGCAGGAATTGGAACCCTAAATGAGCTCATTTTTTCACAGTTGGAATTAGGGACCAGTTAGCCAGTTATATGGTTTTCCAATTTCTGCACTTGCCCTGAGGGAGTTGCAAGTTATTCATTCCCCAGGATTAAGTGTTAGTAAGAAAAAAGAGCTACTTGGGATTTACTTCCATCTTTGACTCAAGCAGTGTCTATTCTCTTTAGTTTTCTGCCCTAGAAGTGAATGTGTATTTGCGTTATTTTGAGAGGCTGGCAGTACATGTTTCCTATGTGTATTTTTTTGTTGGAAAGGTTTGCAGATAAAGGTGTATGTGTGTGTGTGTGTGGGGGAGGGAGAAGCAAAACAAATAAACAATAAAAGAATGGAAACAAAATTACAGAAATTTGCAAAGTTTGACAAATGGTGGTCTGGAGTTGCCACAAGCTAATGGCTTGCGATGATTAATAAGAGTAAAAATAATTGCATTTCATTAAGATTGATGACACCCCATTTAACCTCCCTTCTCGTTTCAGCCCTAAAGTGGAAAGAGATGAAGTTCTCATCTATAATAGCTCCTGTAACATTACCATGGAAACTGAGGCAGAGATGGAGTGTGAGGGACCTAATCAGCCAATTACCGCCAAGATTACTGAGATATGGAAAAACTGGGGCCAGAACACTCAGGTATAATCAAATCTTTTTTATAGACTGATTCAAACAGCTTAAAATTAAATTTATAATATTGTGTACATTTAAGTGAAAAAAAAAACCTTAGGCCAGGCAGAGGCAATATATAATTTTAAATGCTTTCCAACTGAATGGCTGATCTAATGCACAGCAAAGGAACTAATTCTTAACTATGGTTAACCACACGTTAATAAATATGAATGAGGCCTGCTGTATTTAATTGCTTTCTGTTGTCTCTTTATTTTTCCAAGCTCCTTTCTTATAAATGATGCTTCTTCCTGCCTCTGTTGCTGAAATCAGAGATCACAATCACAGATTCCCCAAGTTATTATGGTCTCTTCTCATGTTCTTCAGGCAATGGGCTATTAGCTAGTTGAAACAAGAAGATGATAAGATTTATTGGAATATGGACTAGCAGTTACATACTTCTTCCATACTGCCAGATATTTTTAAAGAAATCATGTTGCCTCTTCAATCCTTATGGAAGAAGAATTAAAACAATTGAAACTATTTCTGAGTTATGTTCTTTTGAATAACAGAGTGAATAAAGCTGTGTCATTTCTACATTCCATTAATATCTGTAAGAAATATAAATATTGCTTACACTTCTCTGTCTTTCCTCCCTTTTGTTCATATTTGGACTGCTGTAGGAATTCTATGTGTACACACACACACACACACACACATTGTGTAACACTCAAGTGACTTTTTTTAAAAATCTATTTTGTCAAAAAAAACAAAACCTGGTAGTTTCTGTGCTGTTCAGACACATTCAGGTCAAAGGCCAAAAATAAATTCATGCAGATGGTAAATTTATGTCTATTGAGTGTGTTATGTATGCAGGTTTGAATGTCATTGGTTAAGTTTGAACTGTTCTTGTAAAATGTCAGAAATGATTGGTTTAAAAGTCGCGGAAAACCTGCCTCTGATTGGCTGGCACTCGCACTGCTGGCTATAAGTAGCAGCCAGCCCAGCCAAATCGGGTCTGTTATGAGCTGTCACTAATAAACTCTTCACTGAAGCACTCCGCGTCTGACTCTTCATGCAAATCTAACACTGGCGGCGAAGGTGGGATCCTTCCCAAGAGAGACAACGGAGAACAAGCTGAGAGAGATGGTGTGCTGAACACCCCCAGCCCTTCGATCCGACGCGAAGACTGGGACTCATATGCAGATCGTTTCCAAATGTATTTGGAAGCGATCTAACGACATTTCGACAAGTGGAAGAGGGCGTCTTTCACCCACTGCGGTCCGGCCATTTTCAAGATGGCGAAATTGGCGGGAGCTGCAGACATGAAGGTAATGGACTGGCCCGACTTAGAAAAAGTTATTAGAAACCCATATGCGCCACCTCATTAAGAGGCCGAATTCTACGTGGGATCAAGGGGAAAGAAAACGTTAATGACTTCGTGGCAAGTTTAGGGACATTGGGGTGCATGTGAATTTATCAACTTAGAAGAGGCCATCGCGATCAATTTGTTCTAGGCCTAAAGACAAGGTTTTGCAGAGCAAATTATTAATGAAACCTAAGATCACGCAAGGAGGCCATAGAAGAAGCATCTTCAGCGGAAGCTACCCAGTCCTCAGCAGCAGCCATGAAGAAAATTAACAAGGCCACAAGCCATCCTGATGTGGAAAAGTCCACAACAACCCATTACGAGCAAATAGATTCTGATTCAGACTGTAGTGAGGTGGAGGAAGGAATTTATAGACTCAGAATGGAGAAGAAAAGGAAAGACCTTGGAAGAAAGAGGTAAGACTTTTATTGCAGAGGTTGTGTGGGGGCACCCCACTGAATGCAAGTTTTTGATACCATCTGCCTCCGTTGAAAAAAGAGGTCACCTAGCAAGAGTCTGCAAATCATCCAGAACTCCACCAAGCAGAAAGAAGTTTCCTGACAAAGATTTCAAGCCTAACAACTTCAGTGAGAAAATGGGCAACACAGAAGCAAATGGGAAGAATGAAACTCATCAAACAGTCACCATTGGTCATTCTTCACTGAAGCAGAAAAGTACATGTGAAGGTACTAATTGAAGGAAGGCCTTGCCAAATGGAAGTGGACTCAGGCTCCTATTTATCTATGGTGTCATGGGACACTATTCACAGGCTACTTCCCAACATTCAGAAGAAGCATTTCCAGAAGCAAGCACTGACTCTTAAAGACTACCAAGGGAACAAGATTCCAGTAGTTGGAACAAGAGAATTCAGTTCAAAGGCCACAGCGTTTGCCCCTGACCATCTGGACAAGGACCGCCCAAGCTTGCTGGGACTTGAGTGGTTCAATCCACTAGGCATCAGGTGACTGGCATCAATCCGTGAGCAGCACTGAATGGGAGGAGGCCTTGAAGTCTGAGTTTCCAGAGGTCTTCAGCGATGGATTGGGCAAGTATATGGGGACCCCTATCACTTTCAACCTAGATCCCAAAGGTGCCCCAATTTGTTTAAAGCCAAGGGTCCCATTTGCCTTAAAGGGAAAAATTGATGCACAATTAGATAAACTAATAGCTCAAGGAGTTTTAAAGCCCACTGACCACTCCAGATGGGAGACACCCATAGTCACACCAGTCAAGACTGATGGGTCAGTAAGAATCTGTGGAGACTATAAGGGGACATTGAACCATGCGCTTCTTGAAGCATATCCAGTTCCAGTAGTGCATCATTTATTACATTCACTCACAATCTTTGCCAAATTGGATCTGGCCCAGGCATATCAACAACTAACAGTTGATGATGCCTGCAGAGCCCAAACCATTGTGACTCATAGAGGTGCCTTCAAATGTAAAGGTTACAATTTGGAGTAAGCATGCACAGGCATCTTCCAAAGCCTTATGGAAAGGATGCTCAAGGACTGCCAGGCAGTGCCTTACTTTGATGATGTGTTAATCTCTGCTGAAAATGACACTCAATTACAAGAGACTCAGAAAGTCCTTACCAGATTCAAGAAAGCAGGGTTAAAAGTCAAGGAAAAAATGCACTCTTAGAACTGACAAGGTTGAGTTCTTGGGCTATATGATTGACAAGCATGACATCCACCCTACAGATGCCAAGGTTCAAGCAATCAAAAGCCCCTAGACCAAAATGCAAAACAGATTTGCAAGCCTTCCTTGGACTTATTAACTTTTATCACATGTTCCTACCTCAGAGGCAACCATTGCAGAACCATTACACAGATTGCTTGACAAAAGTCTGTTTGGGTCTGGAGGCAGGAAGAACAATCAGCATTTAACAGTATTAAAAGACTAATCACATCTGATGCTGTGCTCATACAGTTCTCTGAGAATTTACCTGTTGTACTGACTTGTGATGCATCCCCTTTGGAGTGGGTTTTTTGAGCCACAGGCTTCCCAGCAGGAGGAAGCTATTGCATTTACTCTCGCACCTTGACCAAAGCAGAGAGGAACAAATTGGACAAGGAAGCATTGGCAATTGTTGCAGCTATCAAGAAATTTCATGGGAGAACATTTACCATTGTCACAGATCACAAACCTTTGTTAGGCATTGTGGCAGGAGACAAACCTACACTATCCTGTCACCAAGAATGCTGAGTGGACTGAATTTCTTGCTGCTTATTCATACAAACTGATCCACAAGCCTGGCAAGGACATTGGACATGCTGATGCCTTGAGTCGTTGCCCTCTTCCTTGTCTAAGGGAGGACTTTGAACCTGAGGCACACACCTTTTTCCTAGAAACTGTTGCCAAGCTTCCAGTCATGCTGCTGAAATTGCCAGAGAGACTGCCAAAGACACTTGATACCTATTATAGGCTGGATTAAGAAAGGTTGGCCTCTTCCAGATCTACCTCACCTTGCCCAACCTTTAAGTCCAGGCAAACTGAATTATCTGTATTAAGAGGATGTATTTTGTGGGGTAAAAGGTGGTTATTCCCAAAACTGCAAAGAGAGGTTTTGGAAATGTTACATGAGGGTCATCCTGGTATTGTAAGGATGAAGGGATTGGCCAGGAGTTATGTGGTGGCCAGGTATTGACAAAATGGTTGAAAACTGGGTTGCATCTTGTCCCAACTGTCAGGTAGTCAGGCCTGCCCCACCTCTCCTCCCACACAGAATGGGAATGTCCTAGGGGCCCATGGTCTAGGATTCACATTGATTTCATGGCCCTACCAGGGGGCACACCTTCCTTATTATAGTAGATGCATATTCCAGGCTGGAGGTAATCCCTATGGCATCCACCACAACTGATGCTGTCATCAAACAGCTTAAAAAGCTTTTGTAACCCACGGGTTACCTGATGTTCTTGTCTGACAAGGGCCCTCAATTACATCCAACCCTTTTGAATCCTATCTAGCACAACTGGGTATCAGACATGCCCTGACAGCCCCTGGGCCTTCGGCTAACGGCCGGGCTGAGCAATGGTACATTTTACCAGGAAAAGCTTCAGCAATTGGGTCCTGGGGACATCACTGAAAGTTGAAAAACTTCTTAGTGTTCAGCATCACTCCTAACGCATCAACTAACTTATCCCCAGCAGAGTTGTTGATGGGTAGGAAACTTGGTCTCCCTTGAGCCTTCATCCCTGCACCCAAATGCCAGATTCCACTAGCAAAGTTACGCGTTCAGTGTGGGTGATTCTGTTTATGCTAAGAACCTTATGGGTGAGCCTTCATGGATTCCTGCTGAAATAACTCAAATCACAGGCCCTCGTTCACAGGGTACAAACAGAGGATGGAGTCCTCTGGAGCAGGCATTGATCAGCTTAGATCCAGGTTACCTCAGGAACATCGCAATTGTTCCTCTCTAGTTCCCATACCTAATACCTTTCTAGGGGGAGGGAGGAACATGAGGATAATCAGCAACAAGAATCAACCCCATGTGTATGAGCCATTGACAGGAACCATCCCAAACCTGTCACAATGCCAAAATCCATCCTTACAAGTGGAAGATTGCATATCACTACCTGACTTGCGTGCTGACATTGGGCTGGAGATGGGTTGGGAGGAGAGACCAGGTCTTCTTTCACTGGAAGCCAACTAGGAAATGTCAACAGACACATTTCCCCTCTCACTGGGTGAGAACGTTAAAACGTCTGAACCACGAGAGGTCTCAACATACCGTAAGAGCCCCACCTATTTAAAAGAATACATTAGATAGGTTGGGGTTTGAGTATGGACTGAACCTAGTGGGGAGGGTGTGTATGCAGGTTTGAATGTCATTGGTTAAGTTTGAACTGTTCTTGTAAAATGTCAGAAATGATTGGTTTAAAAGTGCGGAAAACCCTGCACTCTGATTGGCTGGCAACTCGGCTGCTGGCTATAAGTAGCAGCTGCAGCCAAATCAGTCTGTTATGAGCAGTCACTAATAAACTCTTCACTGAAGGTCTGAATAACAGAGTGTATTTAAATTCTAGTAAGCATAATTAATATCCACTAAGTAAACTTACAATTTCCTCAAACATGTAAGAAACATTTTAGTGTAAATGTGAGTAGATTGAGAAAATGACAAGAAAATCTGCTTGCATAGTTTTCAGTTTGACTAGATTTTTTTTCCTCATGGAGGCAGCTTATGAACTTAGTCTTTTCATTATAGAGGCCTTTGCAGTTTAGCAGTAATTCCTTTTACCTTTTATCTTCTGAAAATGATAGGTAGAAAATGGTTTCAGGGTTAAGAAATGAGAAAATATTCTGGGGATGATCTTTTAAAATTAAAACATTATTTAAATAAATGAATTTGGAGAAATGATATGAGAATAAAACTTTAACTTGGCACAGGGACTGTAAGGTGGTCCTTTTTACATAGAGCCTGTGGGAGACATTTAATTAGCATCAGTCATACCAAGAAAGAATGAATATAAATTTGATTTCTTTACATTTTCCTGGCTTATAGATAGGTCTTGATCTGGCCATGTGCTACTTATTGTCATTCCTTTCTTTAATTAATATTGTGAGAAGGGAAACCTGGGACAGTCAAGCATCTACTTTTTGAAAGTTTTGATTTCTCATCTCAGCCATTACTATACATTTTGCTGAAGTTCTGGAACCAAATTCAGAATTTATTTTTTTTATTTTTTTTTGACTTGTATGCCGCCACTCTCCAAAAGGACTTGGGTGGCTCACAGATAAAAACACAGAACAATAAATTATTTAAAAAGAAATTAAACTAGACAAGCCAAAATACAACTATAAAACCAAATTAAAATCAAATTAAAACCCACCCTCTCCCTAGGAAAAACCAGGTTTTTAGATCGCGGAAAGAGGAGAGATCAGGAGCCAGCCGGAGCTCTATGGGTAGTTGGTTCCATAAGGCGGGAGCTGATACAGAATAGGCCCTTCCCCAGTGCACCGCCAGCCGACATTGTCACACGGACGGCACCCCGAGGAGTCCCAGCCTGTGTGCTTGCACAGGGCGACCGGTATTTGATATCGGCAGGAGACGTTCCCGCAAGTACCCCGGACCCAGAATGAGAGACAAGGCAGAGAAGATGGACATTTTAGTGGGGCAGGTAATGGCAACTTTTCTTCATAAACTTAATGAAGTAAGAAGGGTCCATTTAGTAGGCCATCAAGTCCAAACTTCTGTTCTCTGTAGGAATATAAGAGAAAGATTCAGGACAGATGTCTTTGCTTGATAACACTCAATGAATGGGAGCTTACTGCCTCTCTGAGGGATTAGTTCCAGTGTTCTACTTTTAAGTGGCTTTACTCTTAAAAGTCCCCCTCTCTCACCCATAGTATTCAACTGGTTTCCACCTTCCCATCTTTTGGATTAAGGTCTGAAATGAGGGAGGTTCTGTGATAACCATCTAGCAGGTTTTGCACAAGTAAACAATCAAGATGTCTATTTGCTATTGTATTTGAGAAGCCACACCATGCTTGGGGGCAAGAGTGCAATCAAGAGTTCCATTTCTATTTGCCACAAAAGAGTCTGGGCAGCATTAAATAGATGGGGCTGCTCTTACTTGTGTTGTGCTGTTGATGTGAATGATCCAGGAAAGAAATATTGGTGAAGAAGATAATTAAACTGTAAGATTGTGTAGCTGTCTTCACAACTATATATTACCAGAATGCTTGTTTTCTTAGTGATGCAAATGGTTGCCAAGTCTGTCACCTTACATAGCTGAGGGACTGGAAATGCTGAGAAATGCAGTTAGGGACTATTCATGTGAATAATGCAAGTTTAAAGATAGGTTTATGTTTCTGACAGAATGGTTTAGGAATGAGGCAGTATAATGGAGCATATTACTTCAGACTACAGTTTAGTTTTTAAAATCATGAGTTGTGTTTTATATAATTAACAGAAATGTTATCTGTGCAATTGGAAATAATGATTTGGGTTCTCTGTAAGTTTTGGTAATCTAACAGGAGCAGGAATACATAGCTTTGTATCCTGGGAAGAAGCATACAGAGGGTAATTTCATGCACACAGAATTTATACAATCATAGCAACATTTTCATTGTCATGTTGCAATGAGTTCCACATAGAATACATGCATATAAAGAAGTTAATCTGAAGTTGTGATTTAAATTTCCTCCCAATTAGCTTTAATGGATGAGCACCAGGGGTGGGATTCTACCAGTTGGCACCTATTCACTAGAACCAGTTGTTAACATTCTAAGCAGTTCGGAGAACTGGTTGTTAGAAGAAATTACTGGCCTAATCCTGTGAGGAAGACAGGAAGGAAACATTCTGGTGTTGCTTACGGAAACTGCCTCTATGTTAACACTTTCTCTGGAGTTTTTTTCCTTCCTTTGCTGGTACTTTGCTTATGTGGAGTGACCATTCAAAGTTACAATGGCACTGAAAAAAGTGACTTATGACCATTTTTCATACTTACGACTGTTGCAGCATCCCCACAGTCTTGAGAGGCCAGGCGAGGAGATGCATGCCTCGATGTGAGTGATGTTGAGTTGGCCACATCCAGCCAATAACATGACCACCAAGCCATGTCCATCCAGTCACATGACCACCAAGCCATGCCCACCACCTAAGCCATGCCCACAGAACCGGCTGTTAAAAAATTTGAATCCCACCCCTGATGAGCACCATCAATTTCATTCTGAGATAGGATATATATATATTCTCTCTCTGCCATCAATGATTATCTTTATTCCACTTCCCTTATAGATTTTTATTATCTATGGACATTTTAGCAATAACACTTAGACTTACAGTGCTTTAAAGCCCTCTCAATGTGGTTTACAGAGTCAGCATATTGCAATCAACAATGTGAGTCCTCCTTTTACTGATCTTGGAAGAATAAAAGACTGAGTCTACTTTGAGCTGGCAGGACTCGAACTGTCAAATTGCTGGCAGTCAGCAGTCAGAATTGGCCTGCAATAGTGCATTCTAACCACTGTGCCACTACGGTTCATGATTTTGACAACTAAACTGTAGTCTGAAGTAATATACTCCATTTTATTGCCTCATTCTCAAACCATTCTGTTAGAAACATAATGATTTTGTATTTTGTATGTTTGATGTTGATCATATTGATCAAATTACATAGCAAATGCATGTGTGTGTGTGTGTGTGTGTGTGTGTGTGTGGGAGAGAGGAAGTCAGAGGAGAGGAGAGGCAGGGAGGGAGGAAGGGAGGGGGAGGGGAGAGAGAGAGATCAGCTATTTGGTGTAGCTCACATAGTTAGTTCCTGTTCTTTTGGAGACGAAAAATGTACTCAGTTCATGCTGCCATTTTTTTGTTATACCACATGCAGCCATTCTGTTCTAAAAAAAATATGAATTTCAGAATCTTGAGTGTGTCAGCTGAAGCCTAAGTAGCATGTATGTGTTGAGGAGGAGCAGATAGGTCAGATAAGAGGTTTCAATTTTACTTGACAGCCACTTGCTAAGATTTATGACACTGTGCAGTATATGCATGCTTCTACATAAAGGTTTTAATCATGTCATGCAAACTGGCCTTCCCTTCCCACTGGAAATAATGGTGGCAGTCAAAAAAATGCATTAATGGCCTCTTGTATGTTGGGTTACAGTAATGGTGCTATTAGCAAGAGGTACAAAATGTCAGAGAAGTAATGGGACTTCACTTTTTCCTTTACACGTGGACATCTCTAAGGAATTTAGACAATTCTGCATGCATGGGTTCAAAAAATGTCTTATCAGTTGGTATCTAACTTGGCATTAGCAAAATAAATTCATTTTGAGACATACTTGATAGTTCTGGGAAATTCTGATATTGAGAAAATGACAGATCAACGTTTCACCATTCTTCCTTTATGAGAAAGCAAGTGATCTTTTACTTCCACAAGTAGCAATTAATTTAACTCCATTCAAAAGAACTTTCTTTCCTTCCTCTGCTTCAATTTATGTATTACAATTATTTATATAATTCTTGAGAATGGTAAGCCTACTTAATTTTACTTTTTTGGTAAAAGTATATGAAGTAGAATTTTATATACATATAAAATTATAAAACTACATACACTAATTATAAAACTACATACACTAATGCAGTATACAATATGTATATAATATATAGTATGTAAGCATGCATGGTTGCAAATCTGCTATAATCAATATACTTTTTTTTCAGAACTGAGAACAGATGTGCGACAAATACCAAAACTGTCCTTATATTTCTGGACATTATTTTGTTTTAGTGGCATTTTCCAGATTCTGTTGCTTTGTTTTGACCAAGCAAAATCCATCTTTGCATGTTAGATGCTGCCTGCAGAACAAATGAACAGGTAGCTAAGTAATAGTGTCCGACTTTCATCTGAAGTGTTAACCATGGAGCCATGGTGGCACCGTGGTTAGAAAGCAGTGTTGCAGGCTACTTCTCCTGGCTGCCAACTGCCAGCAATTTGGCAATTCAATTCTCACCACCTCAAGGTTGACTCCATCCTTCTGAGGTCACTAAAATGAGGACCCAGATTGTTGGGGGCAATGCTGACTCTGTAAACTGCTTAGAGGATGCTGTAAAGCACTGTGAAGTGGTATCTAAGTGCTATTGCTATTTCATCTGGGTGAATAGTCATTTGGTTTCTGTGATTTGCACTGTGGATTAAATGAGTAAACAGTTTGATGAAATATTATCAGCAAATGTGGACTATGGATTTAGGAAAAGATGAAAGGGAAGCTTGCTGGAAATTGGGTAATGAATTAGACTGGATGGAACAGAGTTGGCTGTAGTAACACTTTCTGTTTGCAAAGGTTTCTTTGTACAACTGTGTCTCAGTTGTAGAAATTATGCTGTAACATCAGAAATTGATTAAGAAAGAAATATATGGGGGTTTCTTGGCTTCTGTTGGTAATACCATCGCATAATGACCAAAGGATGAGGACAGCAATGCATTATCATTCTTTTGTTAAATATTTTGCACATCTTTCATACATATTCCCAGACCAGAAAAAACTAACCAGTGGGAAACCATGGCCATAATATTATACATGTAAGAAATAAAAAACACAAGAAAAATCTTAAGGAGAAGGACTTAACCGTATTTCCTGAAGTTCCTGAGGCCTTTCCTGTTGCTACCATACAAACTCTTATGACTCATCCTTGATGAGAACAGGTTTATTAGAATCCATTTAATATTGATTTTGACTTTGGGACATGACTTTCCCAGATCTGACAGATTTCCAGAATCCAGCCCTTGATGTGTCAACCTTTTCCTTCTCTTCCCTCCAAGTGTTCCCAGCAATGTTTTCTTCTTTGTTATTTGGCAAGTGACCTTCTGCTAGGATGGCAGGAGAAGGAGGAAGCACCAGTGAACAACTTGCACTTCTAGGCATGTACTAGTAAGGACTGAAGTTGAATCTGATTGCTTTCTCTGCAGTAGCTGCCATACATCTTACTCAGGGGAAGATAAAATCTAAAAGCAGAAGCATTCATTTTCTCTCTTCCTGTATAAGACTTAAAGCTATTCTTCCTGCTGTTTCTTAATTTTTTTCCTCGCAAGTTCACTTTTTGTAAGATGAACTTATTGAGCATTAAATAGGTTTGAATTGTGTTATTGCCTCTTTGCCTACTTTTTCAAATCACATCAGCATTTTTGAGTGGGAAGATTTAAGCATCAAAAAATGAAGTCACCTCTTGGTTCAGCTTTCAAGGGTTTAGTCTCATGTATCTAATATCACACACCCCCTACCATCCCCACTCATTCCTCTCCAAACCATTAATATTAATTTCTTAATATTTCTTAATTTCTTATAGTCTTACTCTAAGTATGGTTGCTTGCGCTTTAAACACTCTTTTTCCTGTCCAAATTACATATTGAGGGGCTTTTTGCCAGACATTTTGGACATTGGACATTGAAGGGACATGTTCATGTTTTGATGAGTTTTTATTTATTAGCTCAATGTAATGGCTACCCATCTCAGATGAATTATTCTAACAGCTAATTGTGTTAAAAAATATATAAATAACAGAAGGGCAAAAAGAAAACAAAACACATCAAGCAGCAGCCATGGTGAAAATAGATCTATCAAGAACAATTAACATAACAAATTTATGGACTCAACCCCACCTCTTTCCATCATGCCCAGGGACAGAACCAAGTATTTAAGGACTTACACCTGACAGGTCAGGACCAATCTGATTTCCAGGGATGTGATGTTCTAAAGCATGAGTGCCACAACAGAAAAGGCTCTCTTTCTGGTTTCTACCAGATGACACTCCTTAAAAGATGGAACCTGGAGTAAATCACTTTATAGGTCACAAACAACCCCTTGAATTGAACCCAGAAGCACTCTGGCAACCTATGGAGCTCATGGAGCAAAGATGTAGTGTGCACCAAATGAGAAAACATAACTGCTTGTGCTGTTACTTTCTGCACTGGGTAGTCTTCAAGGGCAGCAGGTCTGAAGTGCAGAGGCCATTGCAATAGCCCATTTAGGAAGTGACTAGAGCAAGGATGTCAAACTGGTGGCCCATGGGCGGGATATGTCACACACAAGCCACACCCACCCAGCTCCACAAAGGCAAAAAAGTCATGATACATTGCGATACGTCAGGTGATGCAATCGAGTTTGACACCCGTAGATTAGAGCATGGGTGGCTACAAGTGGGGCCTCATGTTCTAGGAATGGGTACAACTAGTAAAGAACAAAAAACTATGTAAAGATCCCTCCGATCATAGCTGTAAATTTTTCTTCAAAGAGTCATGAATTCCCCCCCACCCAGGACTGTATGTGCTAGTTCTGTTTGGGGAAATATGACGCTATCCAGAATTAAAGATGGAAAACTCCTGGAATCAGGAAGCTATAGTAATAGCACTTAGACTTCTATACCACTTCACAGTGCTTTACAGCCCTCTCTAAGTGGTTTCCACAGTTAGCATATTGCCTCCAACAATCTGGGTCCTCATTTTACCAACCTTGGAAGGATGGAAGATTGAGTCAACCTTGAGCGGGTCAGGATTGAACTCCTGGCTGTGGAAAGAGTTAGCCTGCAATATTGCATTCTACTGTGGCTCCTTTAAGTTGTAATACCTAAAGTCACTCAGTTTCATTAGAGTTGAACTAAAGTCTGTTCTTTCCCACCCAAGCCCCCACAATCTTCAAGAGGAAATGCCCACAGCTTTGCCTGGGCAGATAGGAATGGAGCTGTAGAGCTGAGTATCATCAGCATACTGCTGATACCTTACTCCATGTCATTGAATAACTATACCCAGTGGCTTCATGTAGATGTTAAACACCAAGAGAAGAAAGAACTGAGATCTGTAGGACCCCACAAAGCAGGGGGCCAGGAGCTGAAACTCTTTTCCCCTATCAAGGCTGACAGGAACTTATCCTAGGGAAAGGTGGGGAAACCCCTTCAGCATAATATAGTACCATCCATTCTCAGTCTCCAGAGCTGATCCAGAAGGATGTCATAAGTAACAGTATTGAAAGCCACTAATTGATCAAGAAAAACATGGATGAATGCACTGCTCCAATCCCTCTCCTGTCAGAGGTCATACCCAAGCTCAAATATATTGTTTTGGTCCCATGCCCTGGTTTGAATCTGACTAAAAAGAATCCAGGTAATCCATTTCCTCCAGGATTCTCTGGTGCACCTGCACAACCATCTTCTACACAACTTTCTCCAAGAAGAGAAAGTTGGAAACTAGACCAAAATTTTTGGACTCTAGGGTTTAGTGATAGCCTCTTGAGGAGGGGGAGATCCACTACCTCACAGCAGGACAAAGAGAAATTAATCACCCCAAATGTCACAATCTGGAAGGCCTTGGCCACTCAGGCCCTGGATAACCAAGAGAGCCCCATGACTGTCATGCTAGTCATGAACTCTTGAGCTTTCTCTGACCCCACTTCTAGAGACAGACTAAAATCCCCCAGGACCATGTCTGGCCCCACATTCTTTACTCCCAGCCTTGCCAGCTTCAACTCTCACAGATCAGATTTTTTTCACATGAAAAATACAATCTTAATATAAATTTAGCCATGTGATACCTGTTCCCTGATTCCCTGCTCTTACTTTTGGTCCATTAATTAATTCATTGCAAAGGACACTTCCACACTGCAGGCTAAGCAGTTGGTTAGAGCTATCTTTTTAAAGTCAACTTTAGATATTCCAGTGGACATTGCAATGAGTTGGCAACAAGACTAGACTGATGCTCAGATCTGAAAATGACCATTTTAAAATCTGGTCATTCTTCTGCTTTGTGTCCTTTCCATCCACCCAAGGAAGACAAACCTGTCTGGATGCTTCTTCATGAGACTGGGCTATCTGTGCCAGTATTCTTATTTTAGGGGATTGTTCTTTTCCACTAAGATTCTTCTTTGTTACAGAACTTCCCTGGGCTTTTCTTTTGCTTTCTTGCATGTTTGTGAGAAACTTCTTTTCCTCACGTTATCTCATTAAACACAAGGCCTTCCTTCTCCTTCCCCTTCCCCTTCCATACCACTGTGTTTTTGATGCTAAAGTAATGTAAAGCAACAGAAACAGGTTACTCTTCTATTTTTTTCCATTCCTACAAAAGTTGTAGACAAACTTTGTAACAAGGAAGAAGTGGAAGTTCAGCTTCACATAAACAAGGAAGCAATCTTCCTGTATTACAATTTAAATGTATTTTTAAGGGAAGAGAAAAGAAGGTTTGGATCACTGAGAGCCAGGAGTTGAAAATCAAAGGGAACATGCTAAGCAGACACTGAAACAGTACTCACTGCAACATGGCATGGTTTGAATGGGGAATGAATACCTAAGGGTGAGATACTTCTTTATCCATTGTTGGATCAACCACAAGATTTTGTACCTATAAGCCCAGCAGCCCAGGAGCAAATGACTGCCCAGGGCCATGACCAGCCCCTGGAAGGAAGGAGATGTTAGACACTGCAGACAATCAGAACTGAGGCTGCCTTCAGATTGGAACAGAGTGTGACAGACTGTTCTCCCTGAGGAGCATAGGAGGCTCTGGTTGGAAAACATGGGTGCAGGGTAAATTTGCCATGGGCAGGGAGTAGGAGCAGAAGGATACTGTCCTTTCCTGTGTTTTGAGAATGGTGTGGATCTATGCTGTGATGGGCCAACCAGAAAAAGCAGATCTGCCCATTATCAATGTTCTAGAGTCCAAAGCTGGTTGCTTTCTGTCAAAAAGTGATTTATTTTGTGGTTAGCATTTGGTCCAGTTCAAATTCCTATGACCAAAAATATACTTTATCAATTTCTGGTAATTTTTTTCCCTCCCAAGGCATGCTTAGGTGAGCATCCCTTTGAAAAATATAGTCAAATGCCTAGGAAGGAAATAAAGCACCTAGGCCACACCCCATCCAACAGCCTGATAAGCAGGAAACAGTATCAGATAAACAGCCAGAAAAAAAATACCCTAATCAAGAACCATCCTCTCCGCCTCCTCCCTGTTACTCCTGACAGGGTAAGCTGCTATATATAAACAGACAGCAAACCCTGCTCTCCCTTGCAGTGATAATGTTACTTAGTCTGGTAATGAAACATCTACAAGAGAACCACCAAGCTTAAAGAATTAAGAATACAACAATTTTATTTCATTTTTATTTTTAACAATCAAACAAGCCAATACAAAATGTGAGGTATCTATACTGACAATGTGCGTGGACATTAAAGTGAAATAAAGAAAGAAGGCACAGAAAGTTATATCATAAACAAAGTAGATGTTTTTTCCCCTGTATCCAAACTAACATCAGTAGTGGTCCATATATTGGCAAAGAACACATTTCAGAATTCAGTATTGCAACTGAATGGATGTAGCATTGTACTATAATAGTTTTAGACCTCACTTTCAGAACCCATAAGTTTTTATATCTTGATAATTCATAATATGAGAAGATCATACACACTGAATCTTTTACCCAGAGCATTTTGTCTAAAGTCAGATTTAAAATTTCGTGGTAATAGTAGGAAAAACTCAAATCAGTCACTGCTCCTTGTGATAAATTGTTTTGCTATAGAAAATTAGTAACATTTATTGAAAAATATCTTGATAGATTATATGAGAAAATATTTAGTTACTAGATTGTCACACTTTTTTTTTTTGGAATATTCTTACTGTACCTCATTTTTTCAGTTTTTCCATTCATATCCGTAACAGGGGCTTAGCATTCTGTAGCCACTGAATTTGCTTAATTGTCACTAACCTCTGTTCTTTTCCTCTGTAAAGTCCCCCCCCCGCAATTCTTTAAATCTTAAAGTTCCCCTGAGAATGCCAATATCTGCTTGCTTCTCAGGAGACCAATTTTAGCTACTTATTTCATCATGGTAATTCAGCACCTGAGTTTGTCATTAATGCAGGATCATGATTAATGTATGCATAATTAAATTGTGTGTAAAAGCACAAACCACTGAGAATTCCTTTTCAAATCCCTTACATGTTCACTGTACCATGTAATTAACATGAGGAACCTATGTTTCTGTACATAATGCAGTTTAACCTACAAAAAATGCTGATTACCTGTCCTATAAGACCTAATTAGCTCATGACTAGATGCTACTGTAAGTACTATGATTACACAGCAAAGTAATTGAAAAGTTATATTGCTCAATTTCTATCTTTTCAATATCTAGTAAAATATCAAGTACCAAGATACTATAAGGTGTTGTATAAAATATATTGACCATGTATGAGAGTTGTATTCTCTCCTAGACTTAAGGGATGTTTGGGTCAGACTTAAATAAATGTGGAGTATTATAGTTAATTATTATTCCAGCTTATTGGATTGGATCTAATAACAATATACATTGATTTAATAGGAATACTGGACTTATATTTTAATCTGGGACCACTGGATCAAAGAATGTTTCTGGGCAGATTCAATATACATTTATTTATTTATTTATTTATTTATTTATTTATTTATTTATTTATTTAATTTATTTGTCAAGCAAGTATTAGAAAACAGGTATAAGCATGGTTATGAATACATGAAATGGATACGAATAAAAAAGAAACAATAGGACAGGGACGATAGGCACGTTGGTGCACTTATGCACGCCCCCTACAGACCTCTTAGGAAAGGGGTGAGGTCAATAGTAGACAGTCTAAGGTTAAAGTTTTTGGGGTTTGGGGAAGAAACCACAGAGTCAGGTAGAGTATTCCAGACATTGACCACTCTGTTGCTGAAGTCGTATTTCCTGCAATCAAGTTTGGTGCAGTTTACCTTGAGTTTGTATCTATCATGTGCTCTTGTATTGTTGTGGTTGAAGCTGAAGTATTAATTGACAGGTAGGACATTGCAGTAGATAATTTTATGTACTATACTTAGATTGGATCGAAGGCAGTGTAGTTCCAGGTTGTCTAGGTCTAAAATTTCAAGTCTGGTGGCATAAGGTATTCTGCTACGAGTAGAGGAGTGGAGAACTCTTCTCGTGAAAAGCATGCAGTGTAGATGCATGGCAAGCTACTATATACAAACAAGGAGCAAACCTATGCTCATCAGCATTGGCAATGTTGCCTAGTTTGGGTAATGAAACACTTGCAAGCATACAAGCAAGCTCAGAGAGCACCAAGGATCTCTCATTTCAACCCTGACCTAAATACATTCTTTTCTTTTGGAGCAATGTGCATTAAGCCATTGGAGGAAAAACAAAGTAAGTGTTTATCTTTGATGCTGGTTACACTGAATGGGTTTCCATTATGGAATTTACAGGATAGTGAGGCCAGATACGTGAAACTACTTTAAATGTGAATGCCTTAGACTAGGGGTGTTAAACTCACGTCGTTATGTTGTCATGTGATGTATCAGAACATTTTTCCCCTTCACTAAAACGGGTGTGGGTGTGCCCAGCGCACGATACATCCTTCCCAGGAGTTTGACAGCCTTGCCTTAGACTCAATACTTTTTTTAAAAAATGCATTAAAAAACCATTTGAACTGACCAATTTATAGATTGCATATATGATTGTTTCTTTGTCCCATAACAATAGTGATAATGTCTGCAACATCTATTATTGTCCAAGTTATTTACTCCAAAATTTCATCTTAACCTTTTTCTTGATTGCCTATTTCATTTTATCTTACCATAGGAGGAATTGTAGAGAACTTTGAAGCCTGCTCACTTAGCTATTCTAATGTGGTGATGAACTGAAATTTTAGATTTTGCCTTTTCTCTCTTTCATTATTTTATTTATTCAGTGGATCCTTCTGCTTTCAATGAAAATCAAAGTGGTAAAATCTAATTATAGAAACTTCAGGGTAAAGAATGGCACATGTCCTCTTTATACAAGTATCTATTATTAATAATGACTATCTGGGGTTAAAATAGAATCACCTCTATACATAAAGTACCAATATTTGCATAAATTAAGAAAAAAAAAGATCCACTGAAGGCAAAAACAAGTAAGAGAGATTGCTGAGTTACTGTTGGGCATGTGAGACTGGGGAGAGAAATTGAAAAACAAAACAGAACAGACAGGAGATAGCTTGGCTATCCTAGAAAAGATCATTGTCCCAAAGATGTTTTTTCAAGAGGCATTGGACTTTCTAGTTTTTCTCTGAATATGTTTTGCTTTTCATCCAAGAAGCTTCTTCAGTTCTTGGATGAGAAGCGAAAAATGTTCAAAGAAAAAACAGAAAGTCCATTGCCTCTTGAAAAAGCACCTTTGGGACAACCATGACCTGGATGATTGAGAATCTCCATAGACATTCATCACTGCAAGTTCCAGTAATGCTAATAACAATAACATCAGATATTTTATTTTACCTTCCATGCTGAAAATGTAATGCAAAGTTCAATAATTGAGTTAGCAGTCCATATGTTTTCCATTAATTCTGGTATACAAGACAGTAACCCATAATTGTGGAGAACATAATCCTTTAATACCACTACAATGCTCCAAGTCTTTTATTCCATACCATTGCCATTGTTTACACACAGGTGGGTGAGTATTAGGTGATGAGCGTGTGAGATCCCTCTTCCTCTTCAAGAAACATGTTTATTTATTTATTAATCGTTCTTATATCCCCCATCTCTGAAAGGACTTCGAGCTAAAATACAACAATAACAATAAATTACCTAAAAACAACTAAGCCAATAACCCGAATTAATATGAAAACCCCATCAAAATTAACTGCACCAGCTGAAGCCTCCGAGTGGTATGCAAGGGCAGTCCTAAATAGAGAGCGTTATAGTAGTCGAGTCGGCAGACAACGAGCGCCTGAGTGATCATGTGCAGGGCATCTCGGTCCAGATATGGGCGCAACTGGCGAACCAGCCGGACCTGGGCAAAGGCCCCCCTGGCCACGGCTCCCACCTGCTCCTCCAACTTGAGCCGTGAATCCAGGAGGACCCCCAGATTCTGTGCCCTGGGGGGTAACACCTCCTCCCCCATGACCAAAGATGGAACCTCCGAACTGGACCGAGATGTCGGTATGCACAACCACTCTGTCTTGGCTGGGTTGAGGTGAAGCATGCTCTTGTCCATCCAGATCTGCACCACTTCTAAACAACGGGACATCACAGAGAGAGCATCACTGATGTGGTCCGGGGTGGAGATGTATAACTGCATATCATCAGTGTACTGATGATAGCTCACCCCGAAACCACGGATGATCTCACCCAGCGGCTTCATATAAATGTTGAACAAGAGAGGCGAGAGGACCGACCCCTGGGGTACCCCACAAGTGAGAGACCTCGGAGTCGACCTCTGCCCCCTGCCAACACTGTTTGCGAACGTCCCGAGAGGTAGGAGGAGAACCACTGTAAAACAGTGCCTCCCACTCCCAGCCCCCGAGATGCCGCAACAGGATACCATGGTCGATGGTATCAAAAGCCGCTGAGAGATCTAACAGGACCAGGACAGAGGAAAAACCCCTGTCCCGAGCCCTAGAGAGATCATCAATCAGCACGACCAATGCTGTCTCCGTGCTGTACCCGGGTCGGAAGCCCGATTGGTACAGATCCAGGTAGTCCGCTTCCTCCAGGAAAAGTGGCAATTGCTGCGCCACCACGCTCTCAACAACCTTCGCTAGAAAGCGAAGGTTGGAGACCGGACGAAAGTTGTTCAACATGGCTGGGTCCAGGGCAGGCTTCTTCAGAAGGGGCCTCACCACCGCCTCTCTCAAGGTGGCAGGGAACTGCCCCTCCCTCAATGAAGCGTTGACCACTGCCCGGAGCAAGCCGCACGTGACCTCCCTGGAGGCATAAACCAACCAGGAAGGGCACGGGTCCAATAAACGTGGTGGAACTCAGCCACCACATAAACCACATAAATCCTCAGAAACAGGATCAAACTCAGTCCAGATTACATTAGCCAGACTGCTCGCCTCCCCTTCCTCAGACCACTGCAAGTCTGAGCGCAACCCTTCCCGGATCCAAGCAATTTTTTCCTGCAGATACAGACCAAATTCCTCAGCTCTGCCCCACAGAGGGTCCGCCACCTCCCCCAACTGTAAGAGGGAACGGGCGACCCCAAACAGGGCGGCTGGGCGGTTATCTGTGGATGCTATGAGGGCGGAGAAGTAAGACCTCCTCGCCGCCCCCACAGCTACCAGGTAAGTCCTAATATGGGCTCTCCACTGGGCTCGGTCGGATCTGGAGCGGGTCGCCCTCCACCTACTCTCTAGTCCCTTCTACGACGCTTCATCTCCCGGAGCTCCTCGGTGTACCAGGGAGCTGACCGGGATCTGTGCCGAGTAGGGGGATGCATAGGGACAACCCTGTCAAGAGCCCCCGCGGCCGACTGTTGCCAGGTAGCCGCAAGGACCTCGGCAGGGCTGTGGGTGAGGGATGCAGGGAAAAACCCCAGTTCTGCCTGGAACCTCTCAGGGTCCATCAGGCGCCTGGGGCAGAACCATCTAAGTGGCTCCTCATCCCAGCGGTATGGGGCGGCTTGATGGAAGACCAGCCGTAGGAGATAGTGGTCTGACCATGGAACGGGATGGATTGCTGTAACACCATCCCCCAGGCCACTGCGCCACCGCTCCAAGACAAAAACCAGGTCGAGCATATTGTCCCCCTCGTGAGTCGGGCCATCTATTATATGGGTCAGACCCCTGGACTCCATGGAGGCCATAAATTCCTGGGCCAAACCGACGGCCCAAGGAGGGCAGGTTGAAGTCACCCAGAACTATAAGCCCTGGGAACTCCACCACCACCCCCGAGACGGCATCGAGCATCCCAGGCAGGGTGGCTGATACACAGCTGGGGGACAGGTATGTAAGCAGCACGCCCATCCGACCCATAGGCCCAAACCTCAAGAGGAGGGACTCACACCCGCCTATCTCCAGAGCAGGGACCTCCCTTGGAAACAAGGTCTCCCGAATAACAACAGCCACCCCTCCACCCCTTCCCTGGGGTTGAGACTGATGCATAACCCGAAAACCTGGGGGGCATATATTGACCAGAGGGACTCCACCCTCCGGCCCCAACCAGGTCTCAGTGATGCAGGCCAGGTCTGCGGCCTCCTCAATGACTTCACGGAGGAGAGGTAAGCATGTTTTATTTTATTTTATTTTTATTTTTAATTACATTTATATGCCACCCTTCTCCGGAGACTCAGGGCAGCTTACAATTTTTGGGATACAACCCAGTGTGCTCAGCAATAGCCTTCATTCCATTGTATATGCCTGCTTATTACTAAGCGGCATTTTTACAAGGTCAGCTAATTGCCCCCAACAATCTTGGGTCCTCAATTTACCTACCCCGAGAGGATGGAAGGCTTTAAGGGTGGAGAGCTAAGTATAATATATATACTTAGTTTTTCTTTAGCTTAGCTGTAGTTTGGCTGGTTGCTGCTAATTACTCTATGCTGAGGCAGGTTTCTGTCTTATTTCTATGTCTGTTACACCTTGCAGGTGGTTATTTACTTCCATCACCTCAATATTTCTGTAGCAGAGAGAATGTAACTATACAGATCCATCATTCCCTCCCCTCCTGATTAACTTGTAGATTTTTCTTAAATCTTGCTGTCCAGTTTCTCTATCTTCTGGGTAACTTGATTTAAAAATTAAATAAAAATGACACCCCCCTAAGAACATTAAGGCCCGTGCAATTTATCTGCAGCAAGAACAACAGTCTCAGGTTAAGGGCAGATATTGCTAGCATTTCCAAGAGATGTGACTTCTGCAAGGTTGTTAAACTCTGGAAGGAACACTAACATGGCTGCCTCAGTATCCACAGGCAATGTGAAGAGATAAATGGTTGACCCTGGCCTGTGTCAGGTTAGGATTGATGCCACTATCAGCTCCAGTGCCTTTCCAATGATTTTTTTTTAAAAAAACACCTTTCTGATAGAGTGTGTTATCTAGTTACTGCCATGAGGGCAATAGCCTGCGGTGGGGTTGGGTAGGGGAAGGGAAGGGAAGAGAAGACGGGGGAAGAAGGTCAATTTAAGAGGACAATCTTTGTCTGATTAAATGGGAAAGAGCCTTGCTTTAAAAAAATGGAATTTAGGAAATTAAAAAAAATGAAAATAGCTCCTAGGTGTAAGGACAGAGTACACAAAATATGCTACTCCTCTCTTCCCCCATACAGTAGAAGAAGCATAAGGTTAGGCAAAACTGAGGAACCCCGCACTGTTAACAAGTTGTTAAACATTGCATGAGAGAGAAAGATAATGCCATCCTTGTTTAAAGTCTGTGACATTTAAATTATCTCAGTATTTCTCACAAAATTCTAAAATATTCTCAAGATTTAGAATCTATACATTCTTTGTTTTATAAAATAAATGATAGGAGCTTGACTGATCTTGATCTGGTCTCATTTCTCAGGGCCTAAACCTTCATTCCACACCAGATGAAAAGTCCAAACTTTCCAGTTCCTTAATCCAGGCCTCCCTTTATTCTTGAATAACTGCTTCTGCATATTCTATAATCACCCATAGTTTGCTAAAGGGTTATATAGCATGTGGGTGAGTAAGACAAAACATTCCCACCAACCTATGCCAGAGCCCCTACTGCTACTTTATGAAAACTTTTTGTGTGCATTTAAAAGTGAATTATATACTTTGTGTTTTGACTGGTGCATATTTTAAATGATAGCTGCTCTATCCCTTTTGAAACTGTAATCTGTAAAGAGGGTGCCACCCCTGAAAAAAAGAAGTCAAATATGAAATTGCAGCCAGAAGCAAAACTGATTTACATTACTTGTCTCCCTAATCTACTGGAAGGACAGTAGTCTTGACTTAGGGCCACAGCTGGGAGGGGAATTTCAGCTGAGGAACCCACATGATCAGACCCTGTTTTATGATCATTTTATAGTGGTTGTTAAGCAAATCATATGGTCATAAGTACAAAGCCTGAAAAAAAATGCCAGAAACCAGCAAAAAGATATCGTGAACTGTACACAGGGCGCTGTAACTAGTCACAAATGTGAACTGGTTCTCAAGCTGCTGAAATGCAATCATGTAGTCACATGGGTGGATAGCACAACATTTTGCAATGAGATCACTGTAACTCTAAAATTAAACTACCTACAAACATTGCTATATTAGCTATCATATCCAATATTGTTTCTTTGAAGACTCAGATCTTTCTTTATTTTTGTTGGAGAGTTATCCTCTTTATAAAAAAAGTTCTTTGATGTACTTTTCTTTCTCTCCACCCTTAAAACATGCTTTAATAATAACAGAATTACAGAGTTGGGAGGCACCTTATAGGTCATTTAGTCCAACCCACTCCCTGCCCAAGCAAAAGAACTTACACCATTTCTGACAGATGGCAGTCAAGTCTTGAAAGCTTCCAGTAGTGAAGCTCCCATCACTTCCGAAGCTGTTCCATTGGTTGATTGTTCTCACTGTCAGAAAATTTCTCCTTATTTCCAGGTTGAATCTCTTCATGATCAGTTTTCATCCATTATTCCTTGTCTTGCTCTCAGATGCTTTAGAAAATAGCTTGACCCCTTCCTCTCTGTGGCAGCCCCTCAAATATTGGAAGACTGCTATCATGTCTCTCCTGGTCCTTCTCTACACTAGACTAGCCATGCCCAGTTTCTGCAACCATTCTTCATATGTTTTAGCCTCCAGTCTTCTAATCATCCTGGTTGCTCTTCTCTGCACTCTTTCTAGAGTCTCAACATCTTTTTTATAGCGTAGTGATCAAAACTGGATGCATATTCTAGGTGTGGTCTTACTAAGGCTTTATAGAGTGGTATTAGTACCTCACTTGATCTTGAATGAATTCCTCTGTTAATGCAATTTAGGATTATATTGGGTTTTCTAGATATCTTATGTAAGTTGTACTTGCTTTGATGGACTCATTTTAATTTCCTATATTGATGCTTCCAGACTGAACTGCATTATGCAATTATGCTAGCTTTTAAATCAGTGTACCTTTTAAGGAAAGATGCTGTAACAGGGCCACCATGTTCTATAGTAATGATATGTATACAGATAGGCTAAAGAAAGCATATTGTTTTTGTGTTAAGAGTGAACAGATATGGTGCTGGAAATTGAGTGGCCAGGCACTCATTTTTGTGTGTACATAGGTTCATCTGTTTTGCATTGGTGGAAAATGAGAAACTTGGCTAAATAATTTAAATACTGAAAAGGTATGATAGAGTATAATATTATTTTACTTGATGTTATTATCAATCTATTCCACTTGTTTGTGGTTCTGCTATAATAAGCATGGTGTAGCATTGTCATCTGATTAAATAACTTTTAGTAGATGGGCAGAATTCTTTATTAGTGAAGAGCTTACACATGTCTAATTGCTGTCTGTTCATATTATATTTAAGCCTACCTGCCCAATATACTAAACAAAGAAAACCCTACTTTTAGAAAATTGAAGCATTAAAATATTAATATTTTTGTTGAAAAAGCTTACATAAACATTCATAAACTCTGTTATCCTTAGTTACTTTAAAGCTAATTAAAGGAGAGGATAGATTTTGACCACTGCTTCTGATTGTTCACCTTTCATGTACTATAATGTTTATTGATGAGCATATAAAATATTAGGGAAGCTATCATAAGGAAGAATATGAAGAATGATCATGTATAGTAATCACAAGTACAGTCTTCTATGCTCTTCCTTATAAGGCTTGAGTTTACATAGGTCTCTGGCTTGGCACAATCTTCCTGAAGAAGCATTCCTCTTCTATATAGTTTATTGCAACTTGTATGGGACTGCCTTATTTTTTAAAGCTGTATTTGGTGCAAAATGCAGGACTTGTGAGAGCTGCTATACATTAAGGGATTCTTCCATGGATTCTGCATTTGTTACTAGTAGGTTCTGGGTACAATTCAAAGTGTTGGTTTTGATCTAAAACTAGGAATGCATCTATCCGTTCTAGTACTTATGATTATGAGTTTTACATTTTTAATAAGGATTTTATTATTATTAAGCAGTTTTATGTATTGTTAGAAGATTGTTGTGATTTTTAAAGTTTATACTATCATTGGTTTGGGGGCATGAAGTTATATAAATATAGAGCAAATAAATAGTGTTTATTCGGTATTTATGCATGCCCTTATACTTGTTTGTCAACAGGACAGTCTGATTATGTTGTTGGAACTGGCCTACTGACTAGCTCTTGGAATCAATCCAGTCTAATATAAATACAAAAATGTGCATTTCTTCCTTGATTCTTTTTAATGTCTCATTTTTAGAGACTTCCTTTTACAGTTTTTCTTTCACATGGTATTCAGTTTCTGCCCAAATCACACTCTCTCACATACTTCTTCTTTCTTTTTCTTTTTTCTTTTAAAAAATATAAATAAACAGCCCAACCTAGAACTAATGAGAAATTTCCTCTCAGCAGGAACAATTAATCAGAGGAAAGGCTTGCCTTAAGAAGTTGTGGGTGCTCCATCACTAGAGGTTTTTAAGAAGAGATTGCTTGAGCAGGAGGTTGGAATAGAAAGCATCAAATAATTAGGTATTTGATGTGATTCTTAAAGCACAGGCATCTCTTTTCAAGTTACAAAAACATATATATATATATATATATAGTTTTTGTTAGAAATTTTCACGGTAATTTGATGTCTTGGATTCTAAAGCACAGGTCTTCTCTTCCTACGCCATATATATATATATATATATTTGTTTGTAGATTTTCACGGTAAGGTATGTAGGTCTTGGTGCCTGGTCTTGTCCCGTAAGATTGAGTATCGAGCAGAGATCCCACTCGCCATCTTCAGGCTGGTGTCTTGGCTTTGTGCTTGTGCCAGCAAAGCATGATCGGAGCTGCCTTCGCTCTATAAATACTGGAGGGGAGGTGTGGTGTGCTGGCTCTGTTGTAGCGGTTGGTTGGCTGTGTTGTTGGCTGTGTTTACTTCTTGATTGGTTGATGGAGTTGATGTTTGCTGATTGGTTGGCTGTGTTGTTGGCTGTGTTGTTGCTTCTTGATTGGTTGATGGAGTTGATGTTTGCTGATAGGTTAGCTTTTTCGTAAGAGCCTGTGTGGCTGAGGTAGTGGCTATGTATCCTTCAGCCTTTTGTGTTGTAGCTACCTGGGTAGTGGGCTGTGTGATGTCACAACAATAAAACTCAGAAGGTCATCACACAGCCCACTACCCAGGTAGCTACAACACAAAAGGCTGAAGGACACACAGCCACTACCTCAGCCACACAGGATCTTAAGACCCTCCTGCGCGACCTGCATTGGCTGCCAGTGGCCTTCCGGGTTAGCTTCAAGGTGCTAGTAACCACCTATAAGGCCCTAAATGGCTTGGGTCCAGGGTACTCAGCGCCTCCTGCCAGTATCATCATATGCCAATCGTCCTGTTTGCTCCCACAGGAGGGGCCTCCTGGCGATACCGTCAGTCAGATATTGTCGGCTGGCGGTTCCCAGGGCTAGGCCCTCTCTGGACCCCTGGAAGCATCTCCCGTGGATCTCCGTTTGGCCCCTGACCTCCGCTCCTTCCGCCGGGACCTAAAGACTTGGTTATTTCAACAGGCCGGCCTGGAATGACCCGGGTGGGATTTTTACTGTTTTAATTATTTTAATTAATGTTTTAATGTTTTATTGTTATTTATTCTGACTTGTTATAGAGTTATATCGTATATATATATATCTTGTCCTGTGTAAGATTTTAATCTTACACGGGACAAGACCCGAATACACCAAGACATATATATATATATATATATATATATATATATATATATATGCCTTAAGAATCACATATATATCAAAAATATGATATGATCTTACTTATATAAGGTCCAAAACAATGTGTGTAACCCACCTATTGATTCTATCTTCAATAATAGCATCTTGAAAAGAGTAATAGCCTTCACATTTTTCTAAGAATATTGCAGAAACTTCAGAATTTCCCCAGTGAGATTATTAATAATTATGGACAGGTTTCTCTAATATAAAGCTTACCCACTACAATATTATCTCTTTGAATGTGCATATTGTGATGGGATATTGATACTCTTACATTTGCAAGAGATGACCTTAAGTTGCAAGAGTTCTATATGTATTTTAGTTGAAATTTTGTTGCCTGTAATGTTGATGATAATATCTATAATTTCAATAAATTGCTCAGGTGAGCCAAGGAGTAGGAAGTCTTGGAGAAGGGCAAAGTAGGAATGTCTACATTATAGTTGGCAGCGTGAAAAAACCAGGAAGCTCATGTAACACAATTGTATTATATTACATAATTTTAGATTCAAAGAGAACAATAGAAAACTTGGGGGAAATGTTTCCTAAGATCTGAACCAATAAACTTTGTGTTCCTGGAAAAAAATAACACGGACAGTAAAGAAGGAAACTAAGAAGTGTAAAATAGTGAGATACAGAAAACCATAGATGCTACAAACAATAATGATTTGAACTAACTAGCCATGTCTGTTTTTTATGGGTCCTTAGATCAATATTTAAATAATAGATTAGTTATAAATATAAGTAAATCAAATGTAATAATAAATAAAATGATTCAATCATAATACAATTCAATAGCCGACTGTGAATTTTATTGGAGAAGTGACTTTAGGCTGTGTCTTTATGGCTGGGGATGGATGTCAGTACCTACGGGAAACGGTGTTAAAATCCTCCCTCCCACCCTGCATATGGTGCATCCACACACAGCATCACCCTTGTCTTCTCTGTTGCCCTCACACATGAAAGCACCATTTGATCAACCCAATATTCTATTTCATTCTATTCCCTTAATTAATTACCAGTAGGGTGGTGTGCCTTACCTTCTGTGTCTGGAAATTGCAGTGATTACTCCCATGCTGAGAGATAATCCTCCCCCCTTTCCCATCCAGGATTTATGCTTTCCTTTTGCTTCTGTCCATGTGCAAATTAGGCTTTTCAGCCCATGAACCGGCTTATGTTATGGGTGGTGACCTGAAACTGCCCACTTTCCTCCCCTCCTCTCAACTCATCAGCAAGCGAAACTCTTTCCAGTTGGCTTTTGAATCTTCTGGCTGTATTTGTGGCTGCCCCTGTCTGAGTAATTAATGATAGTGCTGTTGTTTATGAGCTTGAGTTGCTAACACTCTTGGCTGGAAATGCGTTTCTACCTTTGGGGCCTGCTAGTTTCCTGTTTCCAGTCCCACTTCACTGGTCCAGGTCAATATTTTCTGTGTAAATAGATTTATCCAATAATGGCTGGTGGGAGAGTGTGTCATTCATCAGTCCAGTAGCAAACGTATCAGGCCAACTTCTAGAAGAGCCCAGGAGGCTGCACTACCATAGCTTGGAAGAGAATTTCTCTTTTACCCTTATTAAATGTACAATCCTGTATATGCTGAACATCTTTAAACTGTAACACAGTACTGGTAAAGTATTGAAAGCACTGATATCTAAGCCCTAAACAAAAGTTCACTTAGCTTCAGAGGACCATTGTTGTACACGTGAGTGCCTGAACTGGGACTTAAATATGAGTTGATTGAAATATACAAACTTCCATGATTTGTTAGTTATGTCTTCTTTAATCTGGGTCTTTCTAGATATTTTGACTTGTAATAATCCAGCCATTATATCCATCAATCATAGATGGTGGGATTTGTAGGTCAAACTCTCTGGGATGATTCAGGAGGGGAAGACTGGATTAACCCATTAACATGACTATTGCTACTTATTCTTCCCCAGATAGTTGGGAGAAATGTGGGCTGTCAGATGTGCTTGTGTCCAAGTGGCAAATTCTCCAGCAGCAGTGGCTCTAAATGGTTAGCACAAATGAAGATGGCAGGAGATGAATTAAGATATTTGACATTATAGTCAGGGTGCCATACGTCACCATCTGCATGTTATCATAAAAATAATATTCAGAGAACACTGTAAATCATTATTATGCAGTGCTCTTGAGAACAGCTAAGCCTTTGTGATCAGCAATAAAAATTTTCCCTGCTGATGAGGCTAATATTATTTCCACCACCATTCCACTGAAGAGTTCAAATTGGAATACTACCGGTATTTTTGAGAATGCTTTTCCATGTGATCATGAAGACATATACTATCTTCATACGAACATGAATAAATATAATTTTAAACAATAAGTATCTACAATAGAAAATGGTATCACTAGAAACCTCCAAGGCTCTTACATGCAGGTTGAGTCTTTGTTCAGTGTTTGTAAACTAAAGATGTATACCTAAGAACACCTTGAAACCATCACCCTGTTGAAATTTGTCTGCAAAATGTTCAATTTCCAGTTGAATTTTCACCCCATGAGTTTTAGTGAAGATGAAAACATTTGCACCTCACCTGCACTCTACAAGTTGTTCAAAACCAAGTTATTCCTATCAAACAATGCCATTGTTACGATGTGTCTGCTACAATCTTCAGAGGACTTTTTTTTTAAAGTGCCCTTTAGATCAAAACACTTGTCTTGACCTAGTATATATTATATTTGAAGCTGCATTCCTTCCATATATTTATGCTAAACTTAATAATCCATAGGTATTGGATCAGGGGTGGGATTCAATTTTTTCAACATCCGGTTCTGTGTCCATGGCTAGCTGGGTGTAGCCATGTGATTGGGTGGGCATGGCTTCTTTTTTTTGGCAGCAACCCCTCCCCATTTTTTTGACTCCTAGGCCTCAGGGAAGCCTCCTGGGGGGTGTTTTTGGTCCCAGAAGGCTTCCCTGGAGCCCAGGAAGGAAAAAAATGGAGCGGGGGGGGCGCAGTGCCCCGCAGCCCCTCTGTGCCCCTTTTTGCCCCCTGGGTCTCAGGGAAGACTCCTGGGTGAAGCAGTAAGACAGCGAGAGGGATCCTGGCACAGCTGATTGGAACAGCTGATCGTCAGGAGGAGGGGAAAGGGAAATACTTTAAGGAGTGACTGGGCGGGGGAGAATGCAGTCAGTGATGTCGTGCATGCGTGATAAGGATTGACTGGGCAGGGAGGAGAGGGGCGGGTGGAGAGGGGCAGTGCCAACCAGGGGCATGATTTGCCAGTTCTCCAAACTGTGCAGAATCATAACAACCGGTTCTATAGAAATGGTCCAAACTGAGTTAGCATTAATCTCTGCCATATGTATAGCAACAAGTGAAAGAGGTTTTAAATAGATGTTCTTAACATGATTTGGTGAGGCTTCCTTTGCCATAGTTCCCCAACCTTTTCAGCTTTGTGGACTGGGGTGGGGAGAGTAGGCAAGTGTGTGCATATGCATAAATGGAGCTCGTGTAAGTGGGGATGTACACATGCTTACCCACTGCTTTAAGTGGCCCAGTTCTGAACAGTTTTTGGCCTGGTAGAGGGCCGTAGCCTGGTGGTTGAGGACCCCTCTCCTATGCCACTAGAACAGGAGCCCCCAAACTTGGCAACTTTAAGACTTGTAAACTTCAAGTCCACAAGTCTTAAAGTTGCCAAGTTTGGAGACCTCTGCATTAGAGATGTATATTACTTGCTTCTTGGTATTACTTATTTTGGATGGCACAAAAGAGAAAGACAGGGCAAAACCAAATATAGCATAAATTGTTCCTGCCAATATTAAATCAAAGCTTGATAACAATCATGCAAGCAAAATACATGACCATTTCTGATGCATTTTGGAACAATTATCCATCAGCCTTGTTTCTTCTGTTATGCATCCTTTTCGAACCAGAGCACTGAGTGAGGCAAACAGATTTTTGTCTGTAGTGCAAACCCTATACCCATAGGTATACACATTGAAGAAGATGTAACTATTACATTGTCTTTTAAAATTATTCCTCTGTTCACTTTGCTAATTGCTTTTTAATTAGGGACTGGATTTTCAGAAAACATTTCCCTAAGAGCTAAAAATAATCAGCATTTGTTTGTGTAAATAATGTTGTATCCTCAAGGAGATAATGATTTCTATTTTTGCAAGAATATGGTGGCTACTGCTAGACGGATAATCACAGCAGATGGTTGTAAACATTCCTTGAAAAACAGGCAACTTGGCAACAAAAATGTACTTCCTCCCTTCCATCATTTCTGAATGTCTGGTTTTGCTTCCCTTCAGGTGGCTAAGGAGAAAGCTAAGGGAAAGCAAATCTCTCTGGTGTATTAATCTGAGAAGCTGTCAAGAGTTCGCAGCCTGAAAAGTATGCACAACGTCTTCCATCATTGAAATTAAGTGTTTGGAAAGGTGGTGTTGGAGTCCTAGCTCCGTGGCATGGGGAAATATATATACACTGTACTCCATCACTTAAAATGTTAACCTTGTCCCTCATTGGTGACTGTGAACAGGAACACTTTCTCCATGCTTGCTAGTTAAATGGCAATCTGTCAGTGTGTGTGTGTAGGGGGGTTGTATGAAGGCAGGGGCAAGGCTCTATTGTGTTATGTCAGCCTCTGTGATTTGATTTTAATGTTCCAAAGTCTCACATCTTTGCTCTTGTAGGACCAGGTGGGGAGTGTTAATACATTACTTAAAGATTTCCTATTGCCTTGACCATTCTGACCCTTCTTCCATGGATCATAACTAATAATAGGAAGTCTCTTCTTGGCACAGCAAATACATAAATAAAATTAAGAGAGTTGTTTTTGCCAAATTGCCCACCCTCCCTTATCAGGCTCTTTGTCCAGTGGCTGATGTGAAATATAAATACGGTTCAGCTACCATACTATGGATTTGAGCTGAACCAGTTTTTCTATTATTTGGTTGACTCTAGCTATATTGTTCTACAAAATTTCTAGAGTCTAGACTATATTGATTTCAGGTGTTGGCTGTGCATTAGGTTGCATATATATGCTTGGATAGCTTTTAAACACTCCTAGATAACTCAGTGTGCTTTTTATTTTAAATCTAAGGGACATGAGAGATGGTTAATGTGTATGTATTTATTCTGATGTAGATGAACGTATTAGAAGAGAAAAGTTGTATTGCTAATATTTCGAAGGAGAAAGAAAGAGATTCAAGCTATATTTTACTTTTTTTTCCTAACCAGGCCTCTATGACTGTGATTTTATGAATAGTGAAGCATTATTATTACTATGCGCTGACTCTATAAACTGCTTAGAGAGGGCTGTAAAGTACCTTGAAGTGGAATATAAGACTAAGTGCTATTGTTATTCACATTTCTGAATAGCAATTGGCCTAAAACGATAGGAAATGTTCACATTAGGGAAAAAAATGCCTTGCCTGCCAAAGCCTTTATGTAAGAAACTACTATGTAGTGAATACTTGACTATGTGTCCCCATGCGTCCCCTCACACGTCGTGGATCCCGGATGGCTCCCTGGTATACTGAGGAGCTCCGGGGGATGAAGCGCCGTCAGAGGGGTTTAGAGAGCAGGTGGGGGTCCACCCGCTCCCAGTCCGACCGAGCCCAGCTAAGAGCCCATATTAGCACTTATCTGGTAGCTGTGAGGGTGGCAAGAAGGTCTTATCTCTCCACCCCCATAGCATCTGCATATAACTGCCCAGCCCCCCTGTTTTGGGTCACCCTCTCTCTCCTACGTCCGGGTGAGGCGGTGGACCCGTTGCGGGGAAGGGCTGAGGAATTTGGTCAATATCTGTCGGATAAGATCGCCCAGATTTGGGGTGGGTTGTGCTCCGATGTGCAGTGGTCTGAGGAGCGGGGTGCAAGTAGTCTGGCCGATGTGATCTGGGCTGAGTTCGATCCTGTTTCCGAGGATGAAGTGGACAGAATTATGCGGCGTCTGAGTTCCACCACATGTTTGTTGGACCCATGTCCTTTCTGGTTGGCTTATGCCTCCAGGGAGGCCACCTGAGGTTGGCTCCGGGCAGTAGTCAATGCTTCTTTAGGGGAGGGTGTTTTTCCCTCCGCCTTGAAGGAGGCGGTGGTGAGGCCCCTCCTCAAGAAGCCTGGCCTGGACCCGACCGTGTTAGACAACTTTTGCCCAGTCTCCAACCTTCGCTTTTTGGGAGTGGGGGGCACTGTTCTTCAGTGGTTTACCTCCTACCTCTTGGGGCAGTCGCAATCAGTGTTGGCAGGGGGGCAGAGGTCGGCCCCGAGGGCTCTCATGTGTGGGGTCCCTCAGGGGTCGGTCCTCTCCCCTCTTTTATTTAATATCTACATGAAGCCCCTGGGCGAGATCATCCGTGGCTTTGGGGTGAGGTACCATCAGTACGCTGATGATACCCAGCTGTACATCTCCACCCCAAACCAGATCAGTGATGCCCTCTCCATGATGACCCGTTGTCTGGATGCGGTATGGATCTGGATGGACGGAAACATGCTTCAACTCAACCCGGCCAAGACTGAGTGGCTGTGCATACCGGCATCTCAGTCCAGTCAGGAATGTCCATTGTTGGCCATAGGGGGAGAGGTGTTGCCCCCTGTGGATAGGGCGTGGAATCTGGGGGCCCTCCTGGATGCACGGCACTGGTTGGAGGAGCAGGTGGGGGCCGTCGCCAGGGGGGCCTTTGCCCAGGTCTGGCTGGTTCGTCAGCTTCGCCCGTTTCTGGACCGAGATGCCCTGTGCACAGTCACTCATGCCCTTGTTACCTCCAGACTCGACTACTGCAACGCTCTCTATTTAGGACTGCCCTTGCATACCATCCGGAGATTGCAGCTGGTGCAGAATGCGGCCGCACGGATGGTGATGGGAGTTTCCCGATTCTCCCATATTACCCCCCTCCTGAGCAACCTGCATTGGTTGCCGGTTGCACTCCAGGTGAGATTTAAGGTTTTGGTTTTAACATTCAAACTCCTACATGACATGGGTCCGCAATATTTAAGGGAGCGACTCCTGCCGATATTGAGTGCCAATCGCCCTGTGCAAGCACACAGGCAAGGGCTTCTTGGGGTTCCATCGGCAAGCCAATGTTGGTTGGCGGTCCCCCGGCGACGAGCCTATTCTGTGGCGGTCCCTGTCCTGTGGAACCAGCTACCCCTGGGGCTCTGTCTGGCCCCTGACATTCGCACCTTCCGCCACGACCTGAAGACCTGGTTGTTTGACCAATCCGGGCTGTGACTCCCTCCCGGGGGGGGGGATGGTTCTTAACTTATTTTAAATTTTAAATTTTAGATTAGCTATTATTGGGCGTGATTTGTTTAATTCTCTTTTTAATTATTTATTGTTGTTGTATGTTTTAGTTGTGAGCCGCCCCGAGTCTTCGGAGATGGGGCGGCATACAAGTCCAAATAATAAAATAACAAAATAAATAAATATTACATGTTGGAAGATAAATATTACCAAGAACTGAAGGGGTTGTGTTACGATTGATAATAATGAAAGAAAGGATGGAAAAGGAAAAGGTGGTGCTAGAAAGGCATGCTGACTTTTAAGGTTACTGCTTGGAGAGACTATTTGCTTCAAAAAGACCATGGTTTGCCACTCCTCAAGAGGATAGGTCTGATGCCAACAGAATTGGACAACTACCGTCCTATCTCAAACTTCCCTTTGAGGGGAATGGTTGTTGAGGAAATTTTGGAGCTGCAGTTGAAGGGATCTCTAGAGAACTGGACTTTTGACAGTCTGGGTAAGAGATGGAAACCTCATTTCTCATTTTTGTGGATGACCCATGGTGGAACTCAGATATCAGTAGTATAGCCGTCCTTGCCCTGGATTTCTTAGTACTTTTCTGAATCACATACAAGGATGGAGAGCTGGGAACATCTGATTGGGCAGGTTCAGAGGTGGTATTCAGCAGGTTCTGACCAGTTCAGGAGAACCGGTAGCGGAAATTTTAAGTATTTCAGAGAACTGGCAAATACCACCTCTGACTGGCCCTGCTGCCATCTATTCTCTGCTTCCCAAGTCCCAGCTGATTGGCTGGGTCTTCCTTTGTTTCCCTGCACAGGAGAACAGAGCTGGAAAGCAGGTTAGTGGGGTGGGGAGGGAATGGGAGATTTTGCAGTATCCTTCCCCTGCCATGCCCACCAAGCCACGCCCACAGAACCAGTAGTAAACATTTTTTGAATCCCATCACTGGGCAGGTTGTAATAGGTGAGGTGGGTTGTGGTGGGGAGGCACTTATTATGGAATGCATTAGAGTTCAGCCCTTTTCCCTGTCTAGTTTAACACCTACACAAAATCACAGGAATAGGTCATATGATGGTTTGGGATGAGGTATCTTCAATATGCAGGTGATACTCAGTTATACATCTCTACCCATTGGGATATGCATGGAAGTCATGAACTGATGTGTAGAGTCTTTCAGGTCTGGAGGGGGTAAAATCCAAGCAAGACTGTTGATTAGGGATTGGATGATTTTTGATGCAGTCATCTAAAAAGAACAGATTCACAATCTGAGGAGTCTGCTCGACTCACAGCTGCTACTCAAAGAGCAACTGGTGAACTCTGGCCAGTAAGGTTTTTCCACAGCTTCACCCAGTATTTCAGATGGTGCTTTACCTGGCAGTTAGTATGCTTACTGATGACAGTTGTCCTTATCATCTCTACATTAGATTACTGTAACTCACTCAATATGAGACTACCCTTGAAAACTACCTGGAAACTTCAGCTGACCTAGAATGGAGGAATTCATGCTCAGTGGTCAGTCAGGATATTGCTGGATTACACTTCTGCTGCAGGAGCTAAACTGGCTACTAATAGGGGTCCAAGTACTGGAGAGTGTCTGCTAAAAGGTAAATCAGAAAGGAGCCTAGCAGCAGACATTCTCTGTTTCAGCTTTTCTTTCCTTTTTTTGGAATAACTTTCTCCTTGAGGCAATTACTTCTATCTATGGCCTTCTAGAAGTAGGTGAAAACATAACTCTTTCATCAGACCTTTGGGGATCAATTACAACCAGCACGGCTATAATCTATAAATGTTTATTTCTTTGTTTATCTATTAATCAAATTGTATGGCTTCCCGTCTCACAAAAAGCAACTCTGGGTGGCATGCGATAATCAGAAAAAATAACATATATACAGTAAAGCAATCATCAATATTAAGAATCAATATTAAAGAATATTAAAAGCTAAAAATTGTTATTGTTGTTAAAAGCAAAAATACATAAAGCCCAGGCAAAGAGTGAATGAGTATATCTATCTCAGTAGTGGAATGAACTGGAAATATCTCTGGTTCCCTGGGACTCATAGACCTGATGACATAATCAGATCTTGAGGAACTTCAAGAACAGCAAGAGGGTGGAACTAATTTAATTTTGGGTGAAAGAATGTTCCATAAGAAGGTGCCATGGCAGAAAAAACCTGTCACCTGGGCCCCACCAAATATACATCCCTAGATGATGGTACCCATAGTATACCAGAACTAATCGATGCAGTTGAGGAGATGTGATCCTTCAGATAACCTGGTTTCATACCATGAAAGGCTTTAAAGGTTGAAACACCTTAAATTGGATCGAGTAGCAAACTGGCAACCAGTGCAGCTTGCAGCGTAGAGATGTGACCTGAACAACTCTTTCTGTTTTGGGGACTTTGCTACTCAGTTTATTCCCTTCATTTTAATAAACTCCAGAAGCCCTGCTCTAGTAATAAATATTCTTAAGTGATTAACTATTGGAAAAATAATCTTCTTACAAAAAGCCACTAAAACTAATGTTGGCTTTAAGTGCTTTTGGACATCAGAGATACATTTGTGTGTTTTTTCATATGCTCTGCACATTCTCTCTCTCTCTCTCTCATAGATACATGACTTTCTTTATGATATCATCTGAATGTCTCACATATATCTTTTTCTATTGAATTGTACATTTTGCCCAGATGTGCTGAGAGCAGGTAGGGACTTCATAGCAGCTCATGAACTGCTGGCTTCTTGGTGATTGATATTAATGCCTGCATTACCTAATTCTGCAGTTCTGCTTCTTGTTGGGTGAAACAGGGGAAGCAGCAGGAAAAAAATCTTTTTTCTTTAAAGCAGGAACAAGACTATTTCAGAAATGAAATAGTCCTATACTGACATCATTTCTCCCTTATATCTGTATTATGATTACATTTCCCTATAGCATAGTTAAAACTCTTCTCCATTGAATTGTTTTTATAGTGTATCTGATCTGATTCAGATCTTACCTATTTGGTCCTGAATTTGCTGCATTGATATGCATTGATTGAGCTCATGTACTTGCCAGTTTATTAAAATTAATTAAATTAAAAATTATTTAATTTAGGTAATTGTTTTATTTTGTACATGCTATTTAATTTTGATCTAAAAAATAAAAACTGCAACCAAACGTATATGGCTCAGTTAGCATTAGAAATTATCCTAATTAAATGAAAAATTTGAAGGAAGAATGAAATGCAAGAGAGAGTATTTGACTTCACAGAATAATATATGAATGGAAAAATCTGTTTTTATACTGTGGACAGATATTTATGTTATATATAGGGGGATAACAAAGTTGTTAGGATGTTTCCTTATTAACTAAAGAAAGACAGCCTCAACCTTTCTCCCTTCTTTCTTTCTTTTCCTCCACAAACATTTTTTGTTTAATCGTCTGTAAGCAGCAGAATTATTTTTTATAAGCGAGCTCTACCATATTTATTTATTGAACAAATAGTCAATAAGAATTCACTAATTCATCATACTAAATTTTGTGAACTTTTTTAAAATTGGTTATTTATTTATTGCCTTTTTGCCAAGAATGATGTTCAATGTGACTAATGAGATCAAAAACAAACAGGGACGCAATTAGAATCTTAAAACACATAAACTATATTAATAAAATGGAGCAGCTCTTCACTTCTTATTTTCCATAGACCTACCTAAGAGAGGTTCAGTATTAGGCTTTCTGCTTTTATGGGAGGGCAGCGTATGAAACACAGTTACTGCATATTTTGTAAGAAGTATTTTATTCATTATGTTGCATAAATGATTTGATTTGAATTAAAAGGATGATGGCTCGAGTCAAGATTCTTGAAAAGCTGGTAGCTGGGTGATTCCAGAAATTCTCAGGATAAGCATATTATCTTAGACTATATCAATCTGACTTCAGATCTGAGATTTGTTGTAAAGGATAACTCCTGACATCTGAGCTCTATTCTGCCTCAACAGTGAGGATGGTGATTACTGATGTTTTTATAGCTTAAAGGTGAGACAGCTGAAATGGATTCACCTGGCTCAATTAGTTGGCACTGCAAATCCAGTGTAATGACAATAGCTCATGACTTATTGACCACAAGGGGTCAGTATGCAAAAGGGCATCTTTTCAGAAAAATATGAAGCATGTGTCCGGAGGATCTAAATCTGTATACAAATCATATATATATATTACAAATAAGTTTTAGTAGATAAACTAGCTCTAAATACTAGTTGCTTGAATTTTAAATTAATGGTCTACAAGTTGCTAAGCTATGGCATATGAAGGAGAAATTAAAAAAACCCAAGCAGATAGTAATTTTGTGATAAATTGCTTACAAGATAAAATCTACATAATGCTGAAAAGTAAGAGGCAACAAATTATTTGTAAGGCCATGAGGAAAAATAAAAAGCTTCATTTGCAATGGCTTAAATCAACTGCAAACCATTTGTCCTAGGAAAAGGGTTCAGAATGCTAGATTGCATTCTAAAGAAAATGACTCATCAGTCAGAGCTGTATAAGAAAAGGTCAAGAAGTATTCAAGAGCAGGGCAGGGCAGCCACCAAGCCAGAGGTGGTATTCAGCAGGTTCTGGCCAGTTCTGGAGAACCGGTAGCAGAAATTTTGAATAGTTCCGAGAACCGGCAAATACCACCTCTGACTGGAGATTTTACAATATCCTTCCCCTGCCACGCCCATCAGGCCACGCCCAGTAAAATTTTTGAATCCCACCACTGCACCAAGCCATGTGTGTTTCTTTTGTTTATTGCAAATTCTTTTTTAAATAATTTGCCCTCTCATAAAGGCTTTGCTTGCATCCCATACTCTCCTTACATCGATGCCGTTATTAAGATTATTCTCAAAAAATGCTTTCAATTTCTCTTTACAGTCCTCCATTATTGATTCCTTTTGTAATAAAGTTTCATTTAGCCTCCATCTCTAAGTTCTAATTCTTCTCTTATATTTTAAAGTCACTGGGTTATGATCGGAAAAAGTCTTTGGCAATATCTCCATTTTACTATTACACCTAACCAGGTTTTTAGAAATCCAAAAGATATCTATACTTGAGAAAGTTCTGTATCGTTCAGAAAAATAAGTGCATTTGTTACAGTCACCATCTTTAAGTCTCCATATGTCTATAAGTTCAAAATTATCTAAAAATTTCAAAAAATATTTTCAGTAATTTGCCTTGTGTTGTTTTAATTCCTTTCACAGATATTCCATGAAAGTCACTCCAATCCCATCTTCCAATAAATACCAATTTTCATATGGCAAGTCTATTGGTTTTCCCATAAATCCCTTAAAAATATAGCTTTGTTTTTTCAGGCATATATTCCTAGTATCAGAATCTTTGTCTCATTCAAATGAATTTCAACCTCCACAGATCTGCCATAATCATTAGTCCGAATCAGTTTTGGTTTTAGTTGGGGGTTTATATACAAAAACAATTTTATTTTTTTAGTCTTCTGTGCTGAAATAGATTCTTATTCCAAATTATTATAAATCAATGTTTGATCTTTTTTTCTTATACATGTTTATTGTAAGCAAATTTTATCTTTTCAAATAATGAAATACCTGATTTCTTTTTTGAGAATCACTCATCCCAGTTATGTTCCACATTAGACATTTAAAACCCATATTTATGTTGCAAACTTAGAAAAGCCTATACCTGTAGCGCCCAATGTGGGAATTTCTTCCACAGTCTCTTGTTGTATTTGATGCATAGCTGCTTTCTTTTGATCCTCTTACATCTCCTCCAATTCCTGTTGCAACCTTTCAAGGAAATCTCTTCACATTGTGAAGTAAGTTAAATTGAAATCTCTGCTAGTTAAGTTAAAACCAGTCATTCCAATTTATCCCAATGAAATGGTATCTTTTTCTGTTTTGAGTTTGACAGCCAAGAAGGTGAATTCCTTTCTCTTAGGCAAAATTTGGATAGGTATTTCTTTAAATAAAATTACATCTGGATATTAATACAGGTAATCCTCAAGTTACGAATGTAATGGAACCTGCCAATTACATTATTAACCCAAGGACTCGTTGGAGTGAATCACATAAAATGAATGTGATCACTCCCTGCTTTCGTCCACACATTCTCTAATGGAATGCGCAGGTTGTTAAGTCCACATGAGTTATCTCAGGGTGGGGAAGGCCGGAGGGAGCAGGCCCTCTGCTTCAGACCATCCAAGCCCCCCAAGCAACTGAAATACCTCATGCTCCCTCCCCTGGGGTCCCCCCAATTCCTCCCCTCCCATCTTGCCATGCTGGATTGCTTACCTTGTGAAGATCTAGCAAGCTGTCTCCTCTCCAGCCTCTCTGCTGCAGTTTCTTTGCCTACTTGTAGTCTCAGTGCGAAAAGTATTTGCAAACTGATGAGACTTTGGGGGAGCAAAATCGCATTGCTTCAAGCCTCCTAGCAGCTTGCAAATGCTTTTTGCACCAACATTGGAATCTTCTGGGGGCTGTGATCTCACGGCCAATTCTTATCTTCTCACCTTTGCATATCCTATACTAATTATGTACACTTTATCCACAGCTGCATCTCATTCCAAAAAATTGGTAAGGATTCAACAACACATTCCCTAATATTTTCACCAGATTTCCTCAAAATTGGGAGATTTGTTTCTGTCTTAATTACAGCATCTAAATCTTTTCCAAATTTATTTATTATTTTCCTTATTTTCCAAATTTCCTATATTTTTTCCCCTTAATTTATTTAATCTTTCCACTTTTTTAATTATATAATTTTCAATTTTTTATTCATCTTGCAAAGCTTTCCTCTATTTCTTCAAGTGTTGCCAAATCTCTCTTGACAGATTTAGTGATTGATGCTATAATATTCTTTTGTAATTCTTCTATTTTTAATTTATAATGAAAAAAGGAGAAGTAAAAAGTAAATTGTGACCTTGTTCCTCCTTTCTTTATATCCTTAACTCTTGGTCCCATTTAGCATTCCGTAGTTCTATAGGCACGTAATCTTGCACAACTTACCGTTATTTCTTTATTTAATAAAGTCAGCCAATCATCTCTTTTAAGGAAATTGAAATAGTGGTTCATTCCCAGGGAGGTATGCCTTATTTATTTAATTAATTCAAACATACTTTATTATAAACAATATTCCCAATTCAACTGCTCTCTTAATCTCTTTTAAACTTTTATACTTCAAATCTTTGGCAGGCTTTTTTTCTATTAGTTGCTTTTAAGTCCTTACAATTATTTCTTTAGTTTTTATTTTAATCTTGCTCTGGGCCAAAGGAAAACTCACTAGGTCATTTAGTTGCTTTACTGCTTCAAAGATCTTTATAACATTTAATGCATTTGTAATCCAAAGTGAACTAGAAAATGGAGTTTTGGGCAAACCAAGTGTCCTTAATGCATGCTTATACTCTATAAGCTTGATATTTCTTCCTTGGCTTTTGACTCTCTCTTTATGAGATCCTGTGAAAATGCTGAAAAACAATTAAGCCATTTCCAAAAGTGATTAAGAAATGAGGTTTACATCTACATTACACCTGTGAGCTTGGTTGACATCCCTTGATTCATAAGTTTGACCACAAAACCTCAGTTACTGAAATCCAGTCATGAACATCAGCTGTCTGGAGTACATGTGGGTGATCTTAAGACCTGTCCTTTTTCTGGAAAGACTTTGCTGGCCAGAATCTTCTGGCTGCTCATCATCATAATGCTGTCCCTCCTTCTCATTTGCTACAAATCCTCACTGGAAATCCCAGATGAATGCTTTCAGGAAAAAAAATAATAGACCTAGATCAACATGTAATATGAAATTCGCAGGTGTTTAAGTTGACTCCTTTTAATTTGCTCAGTAATATAGTTTTGCTTAAAGTAACACCGGTGTCACATTCTTGTGATAAACATCCTTTACAAAGTTACATTTCATTACCAGGATAAAGCTTATAAAATGTTTGTGTCCACTGTACAGCAGTCTTTTTTTGTGTGTGGAAAAGTCTCTGAAGTTATTTCAAAATCTCATGAAATCACATCTGATGAAAGCTTTGAGAAGGGATAAACCATCTGTCTGAACATGTAAGTCCACAACAAAGAGATATTTGGGAGTTTTCCAGTATCTCTTGGATACTGTGATCATGTCCTTCTCTTCACGTACAAGTGAAGAGAGGCTTACAAACATGTCCTTTTCTTCACATACGAGTCAACTGTCAGACTCTGCAAAGTTGTCAACAGAAAAATACAAAAACCAGTTGGATTTCTGGAAAGATTTGGTAGGGTAATCGAATTTTTTTTTTTTTAAATTACATTTATATGCCGCCCTTCTCCGAAGACTCAGGGCGGCTTACAATTTTTGGGATGCAACCCAATGTGCTCAGCAATAGCCTTCATTCCATTGTATATGCCTGCTTATTACTAAGCGGCATTTTACAAGGTCAGCTAATTGCCCCAACAATTTGGGTCCTCAATTTACCTACCCGAGGGGATGGAAGGCTGAGTCAACCTTGAGCCTGGTGGGATTCGAGCCTACAGTAATTGTAGACAGCTGGATCTTAAGAGCAGGCATTTAACAGCCTGAGCCACCAAAGCTTGAAACCAATTAATCTGCACAATGTATACCTTGTGTAATTAAGGTAGAGTTATTCTGAGTCTCTTTCTCACAGTGTCCCTCTCCTACCAAATCTTCTTAACTGCTCTGCTGCTCCCTTTAATGTCATGCTACCTCTTTCGGTTCAAAAGTCTGTCAAGTCAGTCATGGTCAGAGTCCTCTCCTTTTTCTATATAGCATTTACACAACCTCTTAATCAACACAGCCACTTCCTTTGGGTACTTCAGGTTCCAATGCTATGACTGAATGGAACCTGAAGTACCCGAAGGAAGTGGCTGTGTTGATTAAGAGGTTGTGTAAATGCTATTTGATAGCAGTTTGTTTTAGCTGTATTTATGCAACTATGGAGTGTCTTCCTCAGAAAAGTCTCCTATTCCTATTTAGTTGATTTTTATTTATTATTCAATTTGTATAGCCACCTATCTGAAGCTAGTCACTCTGATTTTTAAAAAAATTTCATGCCCTGTAAATACATTTGGTTGACCAGAAGTATTTTAAGATTGTTTATTGGAAATGATTTCATCTCTGTAGATGTTTTGAACCATTTGAATCCTTGTTTGTAGTTAGTTTTCATTCTTGTAAACTGCCTTTGAGGTTGCTCCTGATTTCTTTGTTTCATTGGAGGTTGCTGAATTTGACTACTACCGGTATAAGGTCAACTTTTGCCACAAATTGATTCATAAGTTTTTAAAAAATATAGTACTCAAATCCAAACAGGTAAGTTAAAGTAAGGATTATATGACCTATTCAAATGTATTCTTTTCACCACAATGTTTATGTTGCTAATGGTTTTGATTTCTCTTTCATTTTAGAACACCTTCCAAATTCAATTTTGTGGACAATGGTCAAAAAACTTGACCTGGTTTAATGGACATCCACCACAAGATGGCGATAATGTCATAGTAGAAAGAGGACATATTTTACTATTGGATACTAACACAAGCATTCTTAATATGCTTCATGTCAAAGGTTTGACTCTTTTTTTAACCAATCCTTTTTTCAGATGAAGGAATTTCATTGTTAGAGAAATCTGAAGGAGAGTACTAGTACATGTTAAATGTAAGAAGCACTGGGAAAATGATTTCTTGCTAAACTTTACTAAATTATATTTATTTGCCATTCCTATCTGTGTGTATACACTCACAAACTAAAGTAACAAGATAAAAATAGCAAAAAGCATCCTGCCTCTATGGAATTATTCAATGCTACTTAAGATACTTTCTTGCTAACATCTTTGTACTCTTACATATAAAGATGTAATATTAGTGCTGTAGTAATAACAATAACTTAACTGTACTCACGTTGTGATAGAACAGCACGGAATTGATTACTGACAACGTTACTGATGCATTGTGGTGACTGCTCTGACTTTTATTATATCAAATTACCAGGGTTTTGAATCCTAAAATTAATACAAGAGAAGTTAAGTACAAGACAAATTCTGATAGTTCCCTTCCACAGATCTCCAAAGGCTACACTAGAGTTTTGCTGTCCCCTCCTGGTGTAGGAGGAAAGATGAAATGGAGCTTGAAGAAGGGAAGGCAACACTTTCTAGTTTGTAAACTTGTGAACTTAACTAATTTATGTTCCACTTTAAGCCAATGTGTTGCATACAGATATGTTGAATCCATAAAATTGGAGGGGACCTTGCAGATGATTAAGAGCATTTCTCTGCTATGTGTAGGGAATCCAGTGTAAGATCATTCCAAATTGTTGGCTATGTAATACTTGCCAACCCCTATTACCTGACTGCTTTGTTTTTACAAGTAACACTTTAATATTCAATCCCACTCTGCTGTTTTATTAAACTCATTTAACAGCAGCAAATCCCCTTTTCTGTATTTCTGTATTTGAAGATTGTCCCTGCATTTCAGGAGGACTAGCTGCCAATGTCTTCTTCCGCACAGATGTACCATTCTGTAGTAACATTATGTGGATAATAATTGCTATATCAGTAAAACATTGAAATACATCAATATGCTGGTTGCAGTGGGGCATGTGCCTCCTTCCGTTAAGAATTTCCAAGTATGCCTTGATAAGAATTTTGTATAATGAAGGAAATCTCTAAGTGCTTTGCACTGTTAACTTTAGGAATACATAATGGCTCATGAGAGAGGTAATATCTTTTTTTATTGGCTTTCTGAAAGATATGTAAAACACATTTTTCAGATGGCATTATTTGGATGATATAGCCGTGCCAACTCAGGAAAGCTTGCCTTATCAACTCATTAAAAATAGCCTTTTGAACACAGTCAAGTGAAAAAAAATGGCCCTAGGAATACAGGAATGGTAATATTCCTGCAACAGTCTTAGTTTCAGGCTAAATAAGTTAAAGAATCCATTTCATAGGCTGTTTTTAATTCCATAATGGAGAGGCCCGTATTGTATTCAGAAGCAAATATATTTCGCAAACTTACAACGAAGCTTTCTTTAGAAGCAAAGTTATTCAAGACTGTTTTAAATGAGGATGTTGGACTTTTCAACTAACCTGCTTCCACTTCTTAAAATATAGTTGTAGTACCTCCCACTTGGCAATAGTTATTACCTAAACAAATAACAAAGGGAGCCTGGAGTGGTGATGGGGGAGATACAGGGAAGGAGAGAGGAGACAAAGGAAGATGTACTAGCAATTGGGCCAGAGATATTCAAATGAGCCACAATCTGAGCTAGCTCACAAATTGTCCTATAAAACATTATCATAATGCAGTTCAAAATGAGCCTCGCCACTGGCAGTGTGTCAAGTAGCAGGCTGTGCACCAAATGGGGCATTGCTGAAGTCACAACATCCACCCTTGCCCCATACTGAGAGATTTAACTTTTATAAACAAAAGTGGGGTGTCAAATCCACGAGAATGGAAGCTGTGCTACAGGCAGGCCGACTCTAGCCTAGCAGAAAGGCTGCGCAGTGTCTTGCTAGTTCATTTACTTTTATGGAAAAACAATGCTGCTCATTGCCTTAGAAGGGTTTCATTTGAGCTTGAAAGAATAATAAAGCCTTTTAGCCTACCTTTTTTTTTAAAAAAGTGGCAGATAATAACACTGCAGCAGATCAAAACAGTGGATAATAATACATAGAGAAATGCATGTAGAAGAAACTGCTATCTTATCACCACTGATGGCTTAAGTCATCATGGAGAAACTGTGATAAATCAGAATTTGGCATGTAATGTGTTTGTGCATGTAAGTTGCTTCCCCCTCTATTATTTTAGATAGGGGTATTTTAATAAACGAAAGTGTAAAATCATCTTTGAAATGAGCTCTTTTGTTTTCATCTGCGGCTGTTTGGAAATAAACTGCTGCTCGGGACAGAACTTTTCCTTCCTCTCTCAATATATCAATAATATCAATATTATTATATATAGCTGTATTATATTTATATTTTTCAGGACACCACACAAAAAAAGGTCCCATGAATTATAAAAATGCTCATGTAAACTTTGATCTGAAAAGCAAAATGCTTTCAAGATCGGCTTTTGTTGAGATATTACTACCACTTGTCTTAACCTTATTCGGCACTGTTTTAAATGGTCCTGGCATGCTTCTAGATGCAGAATGTGTGACAGTCACAAAGTAGACCTATGGCTTGTGACTGTGGCTTCCATTTGCTCCATCGTCTTTTTGTCACTTTAAGTCCCCATGCTTCCACTTCAAAATGTGACTAGATCTCATAGCTCCATTAATCAAGGAAGTGATCAACTGCCATGGCGGTTGGTCTTATTCGACTTTCTGTCTCTCTGAAGGCTGTAGAAAAGTCCCCATAAGTAAAAATAGGTCTCCACAGCAGCTGTTACCGTTGCTGCTGTTCCTGCCATCCACAAATGCCTGTATGCAATGGTCATAACCTTCCTTCTACTCTGGCACTTGCTTTCTTTGGCAAGCCTAGCCACAATTGATGAAGTGCAGCAAACACAATGCTGCTTCAGATTGGCTCACGTGGAGCAGTTTTACTCCAAACAAGATGCTCTATTCAAGCTGCTGATTAAATCACCATGGCTTGGCACTGGCCCTCTCAGGGAAGAGTCCAAGCAGCTTGCAGGAGAGCACACATGCCATCAGAACAGATGGGCACACATGCAGATGGCCAAGCAGCATCGGCATCAGTTTGGGGAGTTGATTTCTGACAGAGAATGCTCAAGCAGCTGCCTCCATGCAACTCTGAGTGGGAAGAAGGCTTTGATCCAGAAAAGTGCTTTCATACGCTGCTTGACTTTAAGCACACATTGAGTTTCATTAATCCTAATGAGAGAACTCTAGCATATTAAAAATGCAGCACCCGTTTAAATGCTTGATGAATTGGGATCTGGAATTGATACTGTTATTGCATTATGAATGTGCGATTGATTTAAAAAAAAACACTTTGACTCATTGTAATGCAAGGCTTTATAGGGACTGCCTTCAACTAGGCTACGATGTTAGACTGGGTGGTGGTATGCTGGTATTTCTAATGAGAGATGTGCAATGCTTTCATAGGTTGGCAGACAAATTTGCTGTCAGCCCCCATCCATCTTTCTTCAGATTTGCGGTTGCCACAAGGGAGGATGGGTATCCATGGGAATGAGAGCAAAGTGAGAAGGGAGGATAGCTCCAACAACATTCTTTTGCCAGAGCCCAAGGCCGAGTCGCTGGAGTTTGGAGGGGAGTGACTGGACTTGGCAGGAGTTCAGAATGGAGGTGGATTGAAGAGTGTGACTTGTTGGTCATCAGAAAAGGGGTTGGATCAGGGGTGGGATTCTACAGGTTCTGTCCACTTCTGTAGAACCGGTTGCTCTGAAGAGCAGCAAATAGAGAGTATACATAGAACCGGTTCTATGTTTGCTGCTGTTTTGGCGCACCCGCCTGCCCGGGCTCTTAGCTGACCTTTATTTCCTGCATTTTCAACCGCAGCTGCTTTGCATGTCATAGCTACAGTTGAAAAAGCAGGAAAAAAGTGCTTTTTCAACTGCTGCGCACCCACGCGCAGTGCTGCTCAGCTTTATAGGCAGCTAGATGATGATGATACACACGCACGCACATGCGAAGCGTGCAGGCGTGTGCAAAATGTAAAATCACTGAACCAGTAGCTACACCGGTTGGATTCCACCCCTGGGTTGGATCTGAGTTTAATTTAGCAGGGGAAAATGCGGGAATTCAGATTTGGGTTTTCCCAGATGTGCCAATATGACTTCTCTAAAAAAATGTTTACTTGGATGGACTTTGTCTCTGAGTGCTGAATTCAGGATGAAGAGTTTGGTTGGAATGCTGACATTTGCACCATATTGTCTTTACTTTAAGGCCTTTGGTGTTCTCTGAACTTGGGTGTCTTTTTGTACACATTTCATTACCAAACTAGGAAACATCATCAGTGCGAGAAGGGAGCTGGAGTTTGCTCCATTTCATATTCCAGTGGCTTGCCCTGTTGTTGGTGGTGGGAGTGGTCTTGGTGGTTCCTTGATTGTTTTTACTTTCTCTGAAATTCCCATAACTAGATTTATGAAGTCCTATAACAGGAATGACACCGGAAGTTCATGTGTCTAAATTATATTGTTAGGCTTCTCTTTCAATTCCTCTCTCTTTTCAATTGTTCCAAACAGTTTATATTCAGATACCATTTCCACGGATATCTGATGGAAATCCTTACTCTTATGATCCATAGCTCTTCTATAAGCATTCTATACAGAAGAACCTTTTTTTGGACTACATTCCCTTAGAGAGAGACTGCCTCACTTCATCTCTTCATCTTGCACTATACAATGGATTTTTAAAAGCAAATTTCTAAAAGTGGGTTTCTTTTCCTTCTTGGGAAAGAAAGAAAGAGGAAGGAAGGAAGGAAGAATGAAAGAGAAAGAGAAAGAGAAGGAGAAAGAAAGAAAGAAAGAAAGAAAGAAAGAAAGAAAGAAAGAAAGAAAGAAAGAAAGGCAGATTAATTTGGCTAAACTTTCAATAGAATCAAAAGGGCACTGCAGTTGCCTGCTGATATATTTTGTGTATATTTTGTGGTTATTATAAGCAGCATAAAAATGTACTGTGTCAGTGACACCAAAATGACATGAATGAGAAAACAAAGACTGAATGGAAGAAGGGAGAGTTAAATTTGCCTTTCCAGGGATACTAATGCATTTCCTGGTAGGGCTTTATTGATGCTGCATGGATTCTGGGCAGCAGAGAATTCATCTTGGTCTATTCCCCTACTATCAAATGATCAAATGCTGTTACAATCCAAGGTAAATCTTCTCTGATATTATGTCTAGATTTGATATCTTCTGGGAAGTTCTAGAATGTTTCTTTTAATCTCCTTCCTTCAAAGAAGAAAGATGATGGAAAATATCTTTCTTCTTACTGTACCAAAGTGATATACTTGATATTTAATTACTCTAAGTAGAGTTCATTTTTATTTTTCAGGATAACCTGACAGTTATTCCTTGCCTTCTTGAGTAGTCATAATAAACAGTAAGGAAGGTTGGAGCCAAATACTTTGGTTAAACAGCATTTATTATTTTCTGCTCATGGGAAACAGAGCAACTGCTATGAAAAAAAAAGAAAGCAGGTTGTGTGTATGTGTGTATTATCCTTGTAGAGTAAAAGCTACATATTTATTATAAATTAATAAAGTGCAGAAAGGGATGAGTTCAGAAGGCTGGCAGTTGAGACACATTATATGTCATTTACTTGTTTAGATAGAAATGCCTGTAAACTCTGAAAAATGTTATAATTAGCTTAACAGACTGGAATGTAATCTTTACCTGTCATAGCAATTCTTTCTATCCTACTTTATGGATATCTTTATCACTCAGGCATTAGCTTTCTCTTTAGTAATGTCTGGATTTTTCAAAAATGACAGTGAGAAAAAAAGTGCCCACTGGGGAAAAAAGAAATTAGATTTTTAATATCACTTGAAAAGTATATTTATGATTGTACTTTATCACATGCATCGACATTGGCTGTGTCAGCTGTTGTCAGAGGTCTTCCATCCCTAGGTACATGTTAAAAAATGTGTGTTCACAAGTATGGCTAGGAAGAAATTTGAAGATCTTTCTACTGAAGTGTGACATAGAGTGAATCTTCCTCTCTGAGAAGAGCTACTTTGACACACTAATTTAGGGAAACTTTGCTTAATTCTCATTGTGGATCAATTTGCTCAGCATGGTTGTTATATTCTTAAGCAAATAGAAACGTTTTTGTGTGCTTGCCAATGATGGGCAAACAATCATTAACTTTCTGAAAGGGAATTAGCATGTTGGTTTCCAAGCATATAGATTGCCACAGCAATTCAGAATCCCAAGAAAATGGAAAACAGAATTGGAGCAGAAACTGAAACAAAGAAAGTTATCTGTAGACCATCAGTCATATTAGCCTGATAGTGAAAACAACTATAGGAGCAAAATAGACAGATTTTGAAGCCAAAGAATAGAGGAAAAATAGTACAAATGAATTACTTTTTCAGAGAAGTAAATCACAAAAAGGCATCATTCTGGAAAGTTCAGGGAAACCTGAAAGACGTTACCTATAGGAGCTCAAATTTAAGTGCAGCAAAATTTCCAAGCTTGGATAAATACAATACAGAAGATAATGTCTTAAAGTTTAGAGCAATAAATAAAATTATTTTAAAGGCCAGCCCTTTGATTAACCCTATGATGATATGATCTTATATTACAAGGAGAAAGTAAGCTAAAGTCGGAGGGGGGGAACTAGAATCAGAACATTTGGTTATCTTTTCTACTACAATTTTTTCTTCTAATGTTACATTGAGAAGATGTTCTTCAGTTTTAGGGAACCAACTTTACTTTCTTCACTGAAAATCATAATAATCAAGACTTTACTACTCTGTGAATGATCTTGCATCTTATGACTGTTTACAGTTACTGTTATTGTTGGTCACTTTAGGTGGCAAGCTCGTATTTATTGGCCCTGGTCCCCTAGAACTTCACGCTCATTCCATCCTTGTGTCTGATGGAGGAGAACTTCAGGTTGGATCTCCCAGGAAGCCATTCTGTGACGTTGCCCATATCCATCTTCATGGAAGTGCCTATTCTGAAGTGTTTTCCCCATATGGAGCGAAATTTCTGGCTGTGAGAAATGGAACCCTGTCTATGCATGGTGAGTTACTGTATATAGAAAAGTTTTTGCTATCAAATGGACAGTGGTGTATTAACCATTAAGCATGTGCTTAGGGCACCAGGCCCAAAGGGGGCACCACAAAAACTTTTATGTAGCCTAAGCTTGGCTTCATATGTATAGTATGTACAAAGAATGGGGGCACCAAAATTTGTCAGTGCTTAGGGCACCAGTGAGCCTTAATCCGCCACTGCAAATGGATATGCATTTGGATAATATTCCTAGTTGTGGTGAATATGGGTCAGATTTAATGAAAAAATAATGAGATATTTAGAGAAGCTTAGTTTTCACAATTCATACTGCCAAATTTTAGAGCACAGCAAGAAACAAGTGGCCCTCCAGATATTGCTGAAATTCAAGGTCCATCAATTTAAACTGTCATTGGTTAAGGAAAAAAGATGTTGAGACATGCTTTCCTCCCGGAAATTTTGTTGCTAAGTTTCAATGGATACGTTTCATTGACATAAAACTCTGACATATCTGAAATGGGTGTGTCAACCTCCATTTAGGTTTACAATGTCAGTTGTACCTCCCACTTCTCCTCTTGACAACTCTGGCCATCAGCCTATGCTCCATCTGAGCTCTATTGTAACCTCTTGTCAGAAACATATGCAGAATCTTGCTCTTTTCCTTCTTTAGTAACTTTACAGTATGGGTACAGATTTCTTTTTGTAACTCCCTGCTGCTGTTCTGTCTAACCATCCATGAAGTAGATCAGGAACATATTTTGTAGTGGAGTTGAATCTAATGGTATTAATAAAAATGCTAACATCCCAGTTAATAATGGACATTTGACCGGATGGAACCACTGATAGCAATAATAGCTTGAGTGCAAGACAAGAGATAAAACCAGGTTCTGACAAGGAATCTGTAGTCACTTTATTTTGCTGTCACAGTTTGCTTTTACTTTTTGAAAGTGCTGCCAGTTCTAGACAACCTATGGATGAATAAAAAAAGTCCACTGGGTATGTCTTTGCCAGATCATTGTTATTTGTGTTAGAGAATCTCCATGAACTGAATGTATGCTTCTGTATATTTATTTTGGGTGTCCAAAAGTTCCACTTCCCTACCAGAAATTCCTTTTTTTAAATGTAGGAGATAGGGGATGATCCACTTTATTTAGCATGGAGCGAACATTTTAAAAATGTATTTAGGATTTATTTAGCCAAGGAGGGAATATTTGCATTCAAATGGCAGAAGATTTGCATTGTTTACTTTGCCAAATAACATCAGAAAAAAACACCCTGAATCTGGCACTTCTGAACTTAGGGTTAATTTTTAATAAAATCAGTTTGTTCAACTAAGGCTACCTTAGCCAGAGGTGGTATCCAGCAGGTTCTGACCAGTTCTGGAGAACCAGTAGTGGAAATTTTGAGTAGTTCGGAAAACCGGCAAATACTACCTCTGACTGGAGATTTTACAGTATCCTTCCCCTGTCACACCCACCAAACCACACCTACAGATCAGGTAGTAAAAAAAATTGAATCCCACCACTGACATTAGCTGTTACTTACATATTTCTGTGGTTGTGATGCCTGCTTCTGTTAGTGAATTCACATGGTAAATTCCAGCTGCTGACAGAAATGGAGCAAAAATGGGGCCACAGGAAGCCATATTTAGCAAAATACAAAAATAATGTAATGTAAGTGGGTGTGAATACCTAACAGGTCTTAGGTATATAAAATCTTCTCAAGAATCCAAACAGTTCTTGTTTCTTCAGTTTGGAAAAGAAACACATGGAGTGAAACTATGGCTGTGGACTGGTTATTGAGAGCCCACCACAATATATTAGTTGAGTTCTCAGCTAAGAAGGAGCCTCCATTCCTCTGTAATTTTCTACTTGAGAGAGAGAGACAGAGAGTTAAAGACCTATTAGAAAGTGAATGAGAATATATGAGGAACCACTTTATCCTGATGGGACTAACCTGCCCCTCCATTTCAGTGGAAAGGGCCTACTATGGATCCTGTCAGCCAAAGAATTTCAAATGGCAGGGTCCAGGTCAAAAGCCTTTTCTGCTGTGGTCCCTGCTCTCTGGAATGCTTTCCCCTCAGAGGATGAGGTCCATCTCCAAACTCTTGGCCTTCCAGAAGAGCCTAAAAACTTGGCTCTTCTGCCTGGCCTGGGCTCCCAATAGGGGCCTGCTACAGTGGGTGTGGCTGGTGGGGTAGAGAAGATTTTCACCCTCAGATTGCCCATCATCTTGTTTCTTAACTTTTAATCTTTTTATTCTAACTTTAACTGTGTTTAGCACTTTTTAACTTTTTATTATATTGTAAACCGCACAGAGTCGCTTTATTAGTGAGATGGGGGGCATAGAAATTTAATACCTTAATAAATAATAAGAAAAATAGGAGGATTACAGAAAGAGAAATGATTGTTTGGCTCTTACCCTGTATACCATGCATGTTCTTGAGAGAACAAAGCTGCCTATATCTGTCCTAGATATTTTTGTTCACTAGAAAGAATTCTGAATTTTAAATTCCAAGATACACAGAATGTTTTGATGTTAGGTGAGGGCTGCATGCTAATTGGAATAAAAAGGAACTGGCTTCTTCAAAACCTACATGATTTATAATAAGCACTCTTGGTTGGACCTTAGTATTGGGGAATGTATGCTGTGAAATTGACTTTTTTTTCTTGTACTATACCTGATATTTCAAACGGAGAGAATGAACAATTTCTTACTTTCCTATTTTTCTCTTTTACTATGTCTCTGTAAAATGGTCGGTTCAGATCTCTAATCCACTCCCAACAATGAACTGTCTAGCCCTAATTCCAAGCAGCAAAGGAAGGGCACAGGAATGGTACAGGAATAAGGTGGGGGTTTTATAATTCTTCCTGACAGCCATTCCTTAGCCATGAATTCATAGCTTTGGCTGGTCTGGAGAAGTGAAAAGGAACATTTCTTTTATGGGGTAGAGTGGAGCATTTGATTCTAGTTCTACCTGGGTCTGTTTTTGTACACACACACACACCACACACACACACGCACACGCACACACACACACACAATCCTTGGTAGAGAGAACCATTTGTCTCGAATATAGTTATTTCTGTTAAGTTTGCATGAAGAGGCAGACATGGAGTGCTTCAGCTCTTTAGTTTTATTGTGACTTCAGCTCAGAACAGACCCAATTTGGCTTAGCCGAGGCAGCTATATATAGCCGCCTGCCTCGGCTGACAGCCAATCAGAGTGCAGGGTTTTCCTGCACTTTTTAACCAATGATTTCAAACACTTTACAAGAACAACCAATCAATTCAAACTCTGCATACACAACACCCCTCCCCACTAGGTTTAGTCCATACTCAAACCCCATCTATCTAATGTATTCTTTTAAATAGGTGGGGCTCTTACGTGTACATTGAGACCTACGTGGTACAGGTGTTTTAGGGTTCTCACATTGTGAGGGAGGAAATGTGTCTGTTAACATCTCCTTACTTGGACTTCTAGTAATGGTAGAACCTGTTTGGTTACTACAACCTGGTCTCTCCTCCCAATCCATCTCCAACCCAATGTCAGCACCCAAGTCTGGTAGTGATGTGCAATCTTCCATTTGTAAAAATGGTTGTTGGCACTGTGACAGGTTTTGGGATGGTTCCTGTCGTGTTAGCTCGTTACACATGGGATTGATTCTTGCTTGCTGACTACCCTCATAATCCTCCCCTTCCCCCCTAGAAGAGGCAGTAGGTATGGGAACCAGAGGGGAGCAATGGCGATGCTCCTGAGGTCGTCTGGATCTTAACTGATCAATGTGCCTGCTCCAGAGGACACCATCCTCCGTTTGTACCCTGTAAGACCTGGGGCCTGTGATTTGGGTTATCTCAGCAGGAATCCATAATGGTTCACCCAAAAGGTTTTTTGCATAAACAGAATCACCCACAGTGAATGTGCGAATTTTGCTAGTGGAATCTAGTGGTGCGTTGGGTGCGTAAGTGGGATGAAGGCGGTCAAGGGGAGATCTGAGTTTCCTACCCATCAACAACTCGGCTGGGGTTAAGTTAGTTGAGGGGTTGGGAGTGATATGCTGGACACTGAGTAGTTTTTCAACTTTCTCAGTGATGTCCCCTGGACCCAATTGCTGAAGTTTTTCCATGGTAAATCGTACCATGCGTTCAGCCCGCCGTTAGCGAAGGATGCCCAGGGGCTGTCAGGGCATGTCTGATACCCTGCTGTGCTAAATATGATTCAAAAAGCTTGGATGTAAATTGAGGACCATTGTCAGAAACAAGCACATCAGGTAACCCATGAGTTACAAAAAGTTTTTAAGCTGTTTGATGACAGCTTCAGCTGTGGTGGATGCCATAGGGATAACCTCTAGCCATTTGGAGTATGCATCTACTATAATAAGGAAAGTGTGCCCTCTGGTAGGGCCAGCAAAATCAATGTGAATCCTGGACCATGGGCCCCTAGGACATTCCTATTCCTGTTTGGGGGCGAGAGGTGGGGCAGGCCTGACTACCTGACAGTTGGGACAGGATGCAACCCAGTTTTCAACCATTTTGTCAATACCTGGCCACCATACATAACTCCTGGCCAATCCCTTCATTCTGACAATTCCTGGATGACCCTCATGTAACATTTCCAAAACCTCCCTTTGCAGTTTTGCAGGAATAACCACCCTGTTACCCCACAAAATACATCCTCTTAATACAGATAGCTCAGTTTGTCTGGATTTAAAAGGTTGGGCAAGTTGCGGTAGATCTTGTAGTGGCCAACCTTTTTTGATCCAGCCTACAATAGGAGCCAATGAAGTGTCTTTGGCAGTTTCTCTGGCAATCTCAGCAGCATGGACTGGAAGCTTGGCAACAGTTTCTAGAAAAAAGGTGTGAGTCTCAGGAGCAGGGTCCTCAATGTTTGAAGGAAGTGGGCAGCGACTCAAAGCATCTGCGTGCCCAATGTCTTTTCCAGGTCTGTGGATCAGTTTGTATGAATAAGCAGCCAGAAATTCAGTCCATCTCAGCATTCTTGGTGACAGGATCATGGGCGTTGGTTTGTCCCCTGCCACAATGCCTAATAGAAGTTTGTGATCTGTGACAATGGTGAATCTTCTGCCATAAACGTATTCATGGAATTTCTTGACAGCTGCCACAATTGCCAAAGCTTCCTTGTCCAGTTGGCTGTAGTTTCTCTCTGCTTTAATCAAAGTGCGAGAGTAAAATGCAATAGGAGCTTCCTTCCCACTGGGAAGCATGTGGCTCAACACCCCCCCACACTCCAAAAGGGGATGCATCACAAGTCAGTACAACTGGCAAATTCTCAGAGAACTGTATCAGTACAGAATCAGAAGTGATTTGTCTCTTAATATTGTTAAATGCAGATTGTTCTTTTCTGCCCCAGACCCATGCAGATTTTTTGTCCAGTAATCTATGTAAGGGTTTTGCAGTGGTTGCTTTCTAATCCATCGCTGAAGACCTCTGAAAACTCAGACTTCAAGGCCTCTTCCCACTCAGTGTTGCTCACGTGATTGATGCCAGTCACCTCGATGCCCAGCGGGTTGAACCATTCAAGTCCCAGCAGACTTGGGCGATCCTTGTTCACGATGGTCAGTGGTAGACGCTTGGTGTGGCCCTTGAACTTCATGTTGAATTCTCTTGTTCCAACTACTGGAATCTTGTTCCCTTGGTAGTCTTTAAGAGTCAATGCCTGCTTCTTGAAGTGAGTCTTCTGAATATTTGGTAACAGTGTTTGAATAGTGTCCCATGACACCATAGAGAGGTATGAGCCTGAGTCCACTTCCATTTGGCAAGGCCTTCCTTCAATAAGTACCTTGACATGCACTTTTCTGCTTTTTAAAGGAGATGAATGACCAATAGTTACTGTCTGATGAGTTTCATTCTTCCCATTTGCTTCTGTGCTGCGCCTTATTTTCTCACTGAGGTTGTTGGGCTTGAATTCTTTGTCTTTGGTTGCAGAAAACTTCCTTCTGTTGGGTGGAGTTCTGGATGATTTGCGGACTCTTGCTAGGTGTCCTCTTTTTTCACAACTGAGGCAAATGGTGTCTAGAAACTTGCATTCAGTGCGGGGGTGGCTTCCCCACAACCTCTGCAGTAGAAATCTTGCCTCTTTCTTCCCAGGTCTTTCTTTTTCCACTCCATTCTGAGTCTGTAAATTCCTTCCTCCACCTCACTGCAATCTGACTCAGAATCTAGTTCCTCACAATGATTTGTGGTGGACATTTCCCCATCAGAATGGCTCGTGGCCCTGTTCATCTTCCTCATGGCTGCTGCTGAGGACTTGGTAGCTTCTGCTGAAGAGGCTTCTTCTATTGCTTCTTTCAGCGTGATCTTAGGTTTCATTAATAACTTGCTCTGTAACACCTTGTCTTTAAGGCCCAGTACAAAACGATCGTGCATGGCCTCCTCTAAACTTTTGAATTCGCATGCACCCCCAATGTCTCTTAAACTTGCCACGAAGTCGTTTACGCTTTCGTTTTCCCCCTGATCACGACGGTAAAACTCGTGTCTCTTAATGAGGCACGATACTTGTGGCGTGTAATGGGCTCTTAACAGCCTTTCAAGATCAGGCCAAGCCATTACCTTCATGTCTTCTGCTCCCGCCAGTGCCTTCGCCATCTTGAAAACTGCTGGACCGCAGTACATAAGAAAGACCGCCCTCTTCCGCTTCTCGGAAATGGCGGCGAGATCGTTTCCCTCCAGATACATTTGGAAACGATCTGCATACAGCTCCCAGTCTTCTGCCGTCAGATCAAACGGGGCTGGGGGGGTGTTCAGTGCAGCCATCTCACTCTTCTTCTGTTCCTCGTTGCCTTCTTCTTCAGGAGGATCCCACCTTCATCACCAGTGTTAGGTTTGCATGAAGAGGCAGACACGGAGTGCTTCAGCTCTTTAGTTTTATTGTGACTTCAGCTCAGAATGGACCCTATTTGGCTTAGCCGAGGCAGCTATATATAGCCGGCTGCCTCGGCTGACAGCCAATCAGAGTGCAGGGTTTTCCCGCACTTTTTAACCAATGATTTCAAACACTTTACAAGAACAACCAATCAATTCAAACTCTGCATACATAACAATTTCCATAATGAACATATTTTGTTGTGCTTTTGTACTTTAAAACAGAGGTTGCCAACCTTTTGGACCTCAGGGACCACCAAACTCATAATTTTAAATTCTGTGGACCACTAATATGAATCTAGCATGCTGCTCGCTGAAGTGCCTTACTCCCACTGACGGGATGGGGTCCTTCAGGCACTTAGCTTGGCTGCCTGTTTCTGCAACCTTAAATACTCAAAGACTCATTTGGACCCGTTTTCCACAGAAAACAAAACACTGGGATCTCTCCTCTCTCTCTCTCTCTCTCCTCCCTCCCTCCCTCTCTCTTTCTTCCTTTCTCCCTCTTTCTCTCTCTCTCTCTCCCCCCTCTGTCCCCGGGGGTGGGGGGAAAGGAACCTCTGAATTGGTGCTGGGTGGTGACAATCTGATGCCTGGAGGCCGACGAGCCATGTGCTGAAGACCGGATGGTTGGCAGGGAGGTGGGGCAACAGGGGTGATACCAGTGGCAGATGGACTGATATGTGTGGGAGATCATGGCATCAGAGCCCTTCCTGGGTGTTCCCCGGCCTGCAAGGGGGTGGGGCTGGGGGGAAAGGAACCTCTGAACTGGTGTTACCTCCTGCCTCCATGTATCGAGGAGGTTGAGTGGCTGCCAGCAGTGCCCTCAGGTGAAGATGCTGTGAGGGGAAGGCTTGACCCCTCCCCTCAGGAGCTTCTCTTCCTCCTCACCAGAAGTGCTCACATGCAAAGCATTCACTACCCTTCTGGCACCCGCCAAGCCTCCTCCTTCCTGCTCGGCATGTGAGCACTTCTGGCAAGGAGGAAGAGGGGGTCGAGCTTCCCCCTCACAACATCTTCATCTGAGGGCATTGCTGGCAGCTGCTTCCTGTGGCTCAGGAGGTCCGCTCTTCCGTTGCTGCTCGGCTTCCTCGAAGTGCTGAGGCAGGAGGCAGCAGCCATGACACGGGTTTGCTAGGGAGACTGCAGGATTGCCCCACCTCCCTGCCAGCCATCTGGTCTTCAGCACATGGCTCGTCGGCCTCTGGACATCAGATTCCCACCACCCAGCACCAGTTCTGAGGTTCCTTTCCCCCCACCCCCACCCCCTTGCAGGCAAGGGAATACCCTGGAAGGGCTCTGATGCTGCAATCTCCCACACGCTACCTTCCCTCCCTGCACATCAGTCCATCCGCTGCTGGTATCACCCCTGTTGCAGACACGGGTGCGCTGTGGCTCACCAAAATTTTCTCACGGCCCACCAGTGGGCCACAGCCCACCGGTTGGTGACCACTGCTTTAAAAAACTTTGTTTTCAGAATAGTTTTATCCATTGGTTGCAATGTCTTCAGCTGAGGCTAGAAAGTGGGAAATCAAAACAGCTGTTAGGAAGCTGAGGAATGGAAAACAGTGAGACATTATTGAAAACGTTTCTTGGTTTTCAGTACTTTAGCAATGATGCCACAAATCGTGGGCTTGCTGCAGAATTATATACAGTCCATTGTGTGTACTATATACAATTAAATTTCAACGAAAGTATATAATCCATAGTGGAAACACATGCACACCTTTCTCGAAATAAGACAGGAAAGAGAACACTTATTTTGTACCTTCATGCTTCTTACATCAAATCCAAACACATTGAGGTACCAATTTAGGATCAACTTGCTTATAGAATAAAACAAACTGAAGTGTTTGACAACATTTTTGTATTTCTGAAATAGTTGTAGCTAAGCACACACTGAAATCATTACACAAACAAGCTTTTGAGACATTTTTAGCTGTCTCTGAGTAGACAGAATGGAGTATAACTCTCACTTATTCCCCCTTTCAACTAGTAAATTTTGCAGTAACTATTCCATAGCGATGGTTGAATCTGATTGTTTAATAACATGTCAGCTTCTCTGTTTGATATGTTAATATGACTCTGGGTTTTCCCAGAATTCTCTCTGAATGGCAGTTTGGCACTTGGGTGGTCAGAGTAGATTGAGAATTTTCACAGTTGCCTTTGGCTTCACCCAGCTCCCCTGCCAGTCAGGGCACACCGCCCATCAACTGCATGCCAATCAACATCACAGTTAAAGGGGTTCTCAGTCAGCTGGGGTAACTTGAATTTTTGACAATGTAATTATGACACTTGCGTCCACAATAGAAGCCTGAATAGAATGGAAGGTTTTTTATTGATTGTTTCAGAAGGGAAATTTATCAATGTCTCTGGCACTGTTCATATATATTCCCTAAAAAACCTTTCCTGACAAGTTACCAAAGAAAAACTAGCTCTGTGGCCTTGTCCATAGTTTTGTCGTTTCTATCAAAATTGATCCAGACTGGTTGGGTCTCCGAAAGAACTTGCACAGTTTTGACGTGTGAGTTTTAGTGAATAGCATCAGCATAAACACTGTTGCACTATTGCATATAAATCTGTCCTATTGTGTTATTGGGAATTCAGTAAAGGATGACATGCCAAAGAGTAGAATTTCTAAAATAGCATGTAGCCTTAAAGGTAAAATTTAATAGTCATGAAGCTTGATACCTTGATATTATTAATCTCGGTTTACTCATGTTCAATCTATTCTATGCCTTCCATTCCTTTTTTCTGCTCATTAAATTCAACATCCTTGAGAGCCAAAATCTTGGAGAGTAAGTAAGTGCTGCTAAAATGCACTTTTAAGCTGAATCTTCTGTGCTTCTTCATGTATCGCCTGATTTTAATGGTTCATTGTTTTGTGTGCTTGTACAATTTAGTTATATGTGGCAAAGTAGATCTGTATCATGCCCAATAATTTCTGCCAGATCAATGTGTCCTAGAGGCTTATACTTTCCAACTTCCACACTGATTATTAAAAACATTTGTAGAATACTCTATATTTTCATTTAATAACAAACAAATCTTTGTCACTGAAGTTGAATCATATATTCTAAGCACGATAGGGTGTCTTGAAGATGATTTTAAATTTCAACTTGGTGAATCTCCTTGGAACTTTTAAATTCCTTTTAAATGAGGAAATTCATCAAAAATTGATCTTGAGGATAAGTGGATGCAACTTATGAAATTGACGCAGTTTATATTATTGGATGCTGTGTTTGTTATTAAAAACATTGGAAAATTAAAACATATCTTCTATTGGATTGCATTGATTCTTAAAGCTGTAGAAACTTTCTCTGTCTTACAAAATTGAAAAGGTACCATAGGTTTGAAAACTATGGTGAAGATAAATGTCCTCGAATCTGATCACAATTGATTAAGTACAATAATTATGTTTTATTGGTAGATTAACTATGCCAGAAATACTAAATGTAAAGTTATATTCATTTTTTTTCCTTTGGATATTACACTGTACCATTTTTTTTCCTTTTCCCCTTCTTTAATGCTCTCTATTTCTTTTATGGTTTTGGACTGCCATTCATGATGAGAAAAAGAAAGAAAATCTGTTTATAGTACATATCAACAACTCTTTTTAGTAACAACCTTGTACTATAAACAGATTTTCTTTCTTTTTCTCATCAGTTAGCTTACCACTATTACTATTATACATTCACTACAGTACTACATAAAGCAGTAGTGTGTCTTATAGTATTTATTGTATAACCCAAGAAACTTGTTTTTGTCCATTTTAGGCCTTATGTTAAAGTTTTGCATTCTGGTATCATTAATATAAAGTCTTTTGATTATAGAGAAGTTGTTCTCCCAATCAGTGGTCAGTTGATAATTTAGAAAAAGAATTAAATAACTGAAGTATTATATTAAACAACCATCTTTTAGTACTTGGGAATATTTCCAGCTATAGACTTTTTGGTAAAAACATAATTATACATTTAATTTCTTGGGTTTTTGCTCTAGCAACCTTTCTTTTGTTAGAAATCTAAGTATTAGATGAACTTTGTGGTTGATAACTTTATTTTTTCCACTCTACAGTGCTATCATATTTGTTAACTACTCATGAATAAACTGTAGTAATTATTTAGCTTCCAAGCTATATTAGGTCATGGTGGGACCATCGTCTTGAAAACTGTCAGAACTAACATCTCTCTCTCAAGTCCTTTTAATCCCTCAGTTCTTTAAAGATGATCATCTTTATTTCCAGTGCCAATTTTTGCTGGAATGAGCGCCAGTTTTGGAAAAAAACCCAATTTGTTTTAAAGAGGTGGAATTACATGGAGGCTTCTTCAGAGCAATTTGAGAATAACTAAAATGGCAGATACAACGTTATTTTTTTGTTAACCCACCAAAGTGAATTAACCTGTGACAATTCAGAAAGTTGATAGTATGTCATTTTCACTCTGGACTATTTCTACAATTAATAAAGATTAAGTGTTAGTATTCTAGTATTAGTACCGCTTTATAAAGCCTTAGTAAGGCCACACCTGGGATACTGCCTCCAGTTTTGCTCACCACTTTATAAAAAAGATATTGAGACTTTAGAAAAAGTGCAAACAAGAGCAACTAATATGATTAAAGGCCTGTGTAGACTAAAACATATGAAGAACAGTTGCAGGATTTGGCTAGTCTAGAGAAAAGAATGATTAGTTGTGACATGATAGCAGTATTCCAGTATTTGAGAGGTTGCCACAAAGAAGAGGGGGGTCAGCTTATTTACCAAAGCACCTGTAGGCAGGATAAGAAACTGTGGATGGAAACTAATCAAGGAGAAGAAGCAACCTGGAACTAAGGAGAAACTTCCTAACAGTGAGGACAATTAGCCAGTGGAACAGCTTGTCTCCAGAAGTTGTAGGTGCTTCATCACTAGAGGTTTTACTAGACAGTCACTTGTCTGAAATGGTATAGGATCTCCTGCTTGAGCAGGGGGCAGGACTGGAAGACCTCCAAGGTCCCTTCCAGCTGCATGCTGATTGAGACTGAGATAATATATGGTATAGATATATTATTTGATGCTTGTATTTTGAGAAAGAATTCATCTGTACAATATCTCTGGCCTGGAGCAGCTCATTACATCATCAGTGTATGATACAAGCTGCAGCTTACCATTGGCTCTTCACAAACTGCTCCCAATTAAAAAAAAATATTTTTTTTCTCTTTGGCCTGGGAAAATGAGGTCCTTTTTCTTTTACCTTGCCATCAGTGATTGAGCATTTAAGTGAGTGTATCTGATTTCGTTGGATGAGTTTTCTCTAACTGGAGGTATACTTTGCTGTTTCCTTGCTTTTAGCTGTGTTTTGATCAGTTGTGGAGAAGTCCGGAAAACTTTACCGGTTTGTTTCGTTGATGTACACAAAAGTTGCTTTGCAGCCTGCAGAGAAGCAACCTCCCCTCCACTACCAACAGAGCTCATCTTGCACCATTTGAACTTTTCTGTGCATCTGTGAATTGTTACAAAATATTATCTCTGAAAAGATGCCAAAATTGCCAATTAAGATAATGGGATAAAATCCAAAGAAATGTAGAAAAATGAATGGATTATACTAGGGCTGTCAAACTCCCGGCCTACAGACGGATGCGTCACACACTGGCCACACCCACGCCCGGTTTAGCGAAGGGGGAAAAAGTCCTGATATGTCACGTGACAACGTAAGTTTGACACCCCTGGATTTTACTGAATGTGGAGGGAGATATTGGAAATGCATTGCATTTTTTTTTACAATGAAGATAAGGGGAGAATCTAATTAAGGAGTAATCAAAGCACTTAGGGGAAGGGGCAATAAGTTTAGTGAATGCCAAATTTGAGAGAGAAAGTGATCACTCATTGGCTTATATTCTCTGCCATTTGCAATTCACTAGCATCAGCTAAGCAAAGTTTGGCTCAGGATTCTCTGTGTAAGCCCCTGAGTCTCATACATATGGGCAACATAGTGCACCATCTGTTTTGCAGCTGTAATAGTTCAGAACAACCAGAGGAAAGTTGATATAAAGTTAGTTGCAAATACTACCTTGGTGTGACAGAATTCTTATTCTACAAAATCCAGACTCCTAGTGATTAATTTTTAATATAATACTAATTTTATGAAGAATTCGTGTTTAAAAAGTGCTGATTTATTGTATGTTTCCAGATGAAATTTTAGATTGCAATCTTTATTTCCTTTATACTCTACAAAATAGAAGGAATAGTTATGATTGCTCAGTTGCCTGAGTGATGAGTGGTGGCTGAGTTGGAGGCAGGGGAAGGGACATTGGATCAATGTACTTCAATTATGTTAAATCAAATATTTAGATGAAATCAGTAGCCTCACAAATATATATAACATTTACAGAATATGTGAAATAAGGGTAAGAATATTTATTCTTAAGAAATTCAGGGCCAGGCCAAGACATTTTACTGCCTGAGGTAGAATAACAAATGGTGACCTTCTCCTCAAGTCACAATATATAGTATCTTTAACTGGATAATTAATTCTGGCACTTATGAGAAACTCCCACAAGTATCTTTCTCTAGCAGGAAAAATATATACATATTTTATTAAATGATAAACAATGTGCTTCCTTTTCATGACATCCAGAATCATTTGTCCAACTCAGCTATCACTATGTGCCTAATAGTAGGGCTGGTTGCCCCTGCAGCAATTTAAAGCAGGATCAACAGAATTAGTATAACAAGACTGTTATAAAGATAACATGATGTGTATAAAATGCCTTTTATTCTAAATCAGTGTAAAGTAAGGATTATTATTATTATAAAGGGCCCTTCCACTCATTTTATTCTATTTATCTGATGCATGTTTAGTTCTTTGGGCATCATATATGCTTATTTTAGACCACCTCTTTGGCTTTAGTTCAGTTAACTTGTCAGGTAGCCTTATTTTATAATGGAATATCTGCTTTCTCTGCTGCTGAAGAGAAATTATCAGATTATGTCCCTTCTTGAAGGAATGTTTCATTTCAGGCATTCCTAGAAACTCTAATAATGCTGGCATGGGAAGGGGCTGTGCTAAAAATCCCTCCAAGGTACCTTAACATTATGACATCAGTCTCAAGAGACATATCTTTAGCTGGTCTTGAAATAGTCATTTATTTCATTTGGAAAATAATAGCAATAGCACTTATATACTGCCCCACCATAGTGCTTTACAGCACTCTCTGAGCAGTTGACAAATGTCAACATATTGCCCCCAGCAATTTGGGTCCTCATTTAACCAACGTTGAAAAGATGGAAGGTTGAGTCCTCATCCTCAGCCACTTAGGTGGTTCCGCCCCAGATGCCTTATGGACCCGGAGTGGTTCCAGGCAGAACTGGGGTTTTTTCCCCCTTCCCTTGCCCACAGCTCTGTCGAGGATCTGGTGGTTGCTTGGCAGCAGGCTGCGTCGGATGCCCTCGACAGGGTTGTCCCCATGCGACCCCTCACACGTTGTGGATCCCGGTTGGCTCCTTGGTATACGGAGGAGCTCCGGGAGATGAAACGTCGTCGGAGGGGCTTAGAGAGCAGGTGGAGGTCCACCCGCTCCCAGGCCGATCGAGACCAGCTAAGAGCCCATGTTAGGACTTACCTGGTTGCTATGAGAGTGGCGAAGGGCTTATCTTTCCACTCTCATAGCGCAGATAACCGCCCGCCACCCTGTTTCGGGTTGCCGCTCTCTCCTTCGCTTAGGGGAGGGAGCGGACCCATTGCGGGTAGAGCTGAGGAGTTTGGCCAATATCTGTCGGATAAGATCGTTCAATTCGGGGGTTGTCCTCTGATTTGCAGTGGTCTGAGGATCGGGATGCAAGTAGTCTGGCCAGTGTGATTTGGGATGAGTTCGATCCTGTTTCTGAGGATGAAGTGGACGGATTATGCGGCGCCTGAGTTCCACCACATGTTTGTTGGACCCGTCCCTCCTGGTTAGCTTATGCCGCCAGGGAGGTCACCTGCGGCTGGCTCCGGCAGTTGTCAACGCCGCTAAGGGAGGGTGTCTTTCCCGCCGCCTTGAAGGAGGCGGTGGTGAGACCCTCCTGAAGAAGCCTGCCCTGACCCGCCGTGTTAGATAACTTTCGTCCAGTCTCCAACCTTCGCTTTTAGCGAAGGTTGTTGAGAGTGTGGTGGCTCGGCAGTTTCCACTTTTCCTGGATGAAGCGGACTACCTGGATCCATATCAATCGGGCTTCCGCCCTGGTTACAGCACGGAGACGGCATTGGTCGCACTGATGGATGATTCTGGAGGGCCCGGGACAGGGGTTTTTCCTCTGTCCTGGTCCTATTAGACCTCTCAGCTGCTTTTGATACCATCGACCATGGTATCCTTCTGCACCTCAGGGGTTGGGTATAGGGGCACTGTACTTCAGTGGTTCACCTCCTACCTCTCGGGCGGTCGCAGTCGGTACTGGCGGGGACAGAGGTCCACCTCGAGGGTGCTCTCTTGTGGGGTCCCTCAGGGGTCGGTCCTCTCCCCCTGCTATTTAACATCTATATGAAGCCGCTGGGTGAGATCATCCGTGGTTTCGGGTGAGTTTTCATCAATATGCAGATGATACTCAGCTGTATATTTCCACCAACCAGATCGGTGATGCCTCTCCCTGATGACCCAGTGCTTGGATGCACGGATCTGGATGGACGGAAACATGCTTCGCCTCAACCCGCCAAGACTGAGTGGCTGTGCGCATCGCGGCCCAGTCAGGATTATCCATCGTTAACCATAGGGGAGTGGTGTTGCCCCCTGTGGATAGGCGCGAATCTGGGGTCCTCCTGGATGCACGGCTTCGATTGGAGGAGCAGGTGGGGGCCGCCAGGGGCTTTTGCCCAGCTCCTTGGTTCGCCAACTCTTTTCTGGACCGCGATGCCCTGCGCGGTTACTCATGCCCTTGTTATCTCCAGACTCGACTACTGCAACGCTTCTATTTAGGACTACCCTTGCATACTATCCGGAGATTGCAGCTGGTGCAAAATGCGGCGCTGGTGGTGATGGAGTTTCCCGGTTCTCCCATGTTACCCCCTCCTGCGCTGTCTGCATTGGCTGCCGGTTGTGCTCGGTGAGATTCAAGGTGTTAACATTAACATACAAAGTCCTCCATGACATGGGTCCGCAATATTTAAGGAGCGACTCCTGCCGACATCAAGTACTAACCGCCCTGTGCGATCACATAGGCAAGGACTCCTTGGGGTCCGTCGGCCGGCCAATGCGGTTGGCGGTCCCCGACGACGAGCCTATTCTATTGCCCCGACCTCTGGAATCAGCTTCCCCGGGGCTCCGTCTGGCCCCTGACCTCCGCGCCTTCCGCCGTGAATTGAAGACCTGGTTATTTAACCAAGCCGGGCTGTGACCCTTTGGGGGGTTTTATCATGGTTTTATTATGTATTTATGTAATTATATTTCAATGGGGCTTCTTAGTTTAATTCTTTTTTAATTATTTATTGTTTCCTTGTTTTATTTGTGAGCCTGAGTCTTCGGAGATGGGGCAGCATACAAGTCTCATTAATAAATAAATAAATAAATAAATCCTCAAGCCCCTTCAGGATCAAATTCTCAGCTGTGGGCAGACTTAGGCTGCAATACTGCATTCTAACCACCCTGCGCCACCAGGGATAAACTTCATTGTTATTCTAATAACATATCTGAAATGCTCTTTTGAATATTAGTTGATTTGCTTTAGATATGTTACCAACGGTTACCACAATCTGGCTATCCTCACACCTGAATGTCCATCCCAATTCAATATATATGGTGACCTGTCACCTGAGTCTTTTTGACTTAACCAATGAATCTATATGTCCAATTGTACTTCCTGTCTAGTTTTCTTCCTCAGGTGAGAATTTAATTGATAGCCTCCTTGGATCCAATGCCGTGTTTCGGATTATGACAGTACAAAGATGCATAATACAGGGTTGACTATCATTGAAGTATTATGTTGATGAAGTTCTGCATAAAATACACTTTGAAAAACTTCCTTAATATTTTAAACTGACTTTTATGAGAATGGTTATATGAAATTATCCCTCAATGAGAGACTAAGTGGTGTGCTCTAAGGTTCAGTCCTGAGCCTGGTGTTTTCAGTATTTTATTTAGGCTTTGGATGAACAGAAGTGTTTACAACTAGCCATAGTGACTTCAAAAGGATGAAATGTTCATTGGGATGTCATAGATAGATAGATAGATAGATAGATAGATAGATAGATAGATAGATGGATGGATGGATGGATGGATGGATGGATGGATGGATGGAGAGACTGTTCTTTCCAGACTAATAATAAAGAATGAATATTTTTTAATTAATCAATACAAAAATTGTGTTAAATGTTTGGAGAAGCAAGAGATATTTCATATTCCAATATAAAGAACCGAGAAGGCTCTTCACTGCCATAGAAATACTAAGCCTTGAGTTATTTCTGTCATTGCATATCCACTTTGAAGATCCTCAGTGGAAGCTAGTAGAAATTCCAGCATGTCCCTTGAACTAGTCTGGCTTATTCAGGAAGAATGAGCAATACATCAGGAAGCTTCCTGTTCTATCCCAACCGCACATTTTCCCTTTTCATGCTAACAAGCAAAACTTAACCAGATGAATCTGCTTTCATATTTAAAATGAACAGTTTACTGCATAATTCAGTAGCTATACTTTCATCTCAGAGACACTTTTATCAAAGCCACTAATAGGATATCCAGGAACAACATGTACAGCTGCACCACTGTACAACATAGTCAAGGAGATGTACACTAACTATGTATTGTTATAAATTTGAATTGTGGATATTTATTTTGGTGATTTACAGGTAGATCTCATTTATTGACTGCCTCATTTTGTGCCTCATCACATTTATGATGGTGATGAAGAAGTAACTTTACAACCAGTCCTCATATTTATGAGTTTTGCAGGTCTGAAAAAGATCATAAGCAGAATTGCAGTTTCATTCAAAGACCATTTGACTTAATAACTGAACGGTCAGTCTCAGTTGTGGACACTAAACAAGGACCACCTGTATTGCTTTTGTAAGCTGCTCAGATTCACTTGAATTGAAGTGGAATAGAAGAACTTTGCTCTCCTTTTTCCTCTTTGAAGTGGCTTCCCTGAAAACAGTGTCTTGAATTCATACTTCTAGGGAATTGTATATTAAAACCTGAATTTCAGGAAGCTGTGAAAATACTACATAATCATTTTCTTTTAAAAAAGCTGCATTTAGTGGAAAGTATTGGGCTTTTTTTCTGATTAAGAATGGTTAAATTTATGATTAACCATTTCTATCTATATTAATGGGAATACATTCCCCCTCCCAAATTAATTGCATTGTTATGGAGTACAAATAATACATTGTAGAATACAAATAATGATTAAGTACTGTGGTGTCTATACAAATAGAAACTGGAAGCTATTAATGCTGTGATGATTTATTTTGGAAATATGATTTCCAAAGGAGGTATGAATATAGATTTGCCCCTACTGTATAGTTGTTGCTTAGTTTGACATTGATAAGTTACAAAGTGCACTGACTTATTTTGTAATATGAAACAAGTGTATATCTTTGAGTTTAATAGTTAAGTCTCCATTGTATTATTACTTATTTTTATTTATGAGTACAAAAGGAAAAGAGAAGAGAACTGCTTGGAAAAGGAAAATAAGTATTTAATTTCTAACTTCTTTTTCTGTACTCTAATTGGTGGTGTTTAGAAACATTTAAACCACTTTCAAAGCATAGTATAAATGTTTGTATTTTCCTTATTGCATGCTGTACATATGGAAATCATTCCTGCTGAAATTTAGTTAGGCTTCTGTTGTGAATATATGCTATTCATTTTGCCATTGGAAGTATTGTTAAAAGCAATCTTCATATTGCCTGTGTGCTACTGGGAATAGCACATCACTAGGGCCAACATCACAGGAGATATTATTTTCTTCTCTGAGCTGAAAAAAAGAAAAATATTTTTAATTGTATGTTCTAGATTTTGGAGACAATGCAAGAAAATAATTGGTTGTCCAAACGTTTTTAGTTATGGAATTCAAACCAGTTGTCGTTGTGACAGTCCTTGTATTAGGATTGACTTAATATTTTCTCCAGAGCATTATATTGTGTTGGGGATGTTTTACAGGGCTTAGTTAATGCCCTTCCTTTGATTTGCAGACTATAGCTCTTTTTTGACAAAAAGTATTGTCAAGGTTGTAACCTCTGTTCTTCCCTGGGACCTTATAAAACATCAATTTTTCATCCCACTTTAATGAAATGAAAAATTACATAATGAAAATGTTTACTATTTTTCACCTACAAGTACTAGCAAGATGACAGTATTATATTAAACATTTAAGAATGAGAAAGAAGGCGAGTTCTTAATCCATACATTATTCTCATTTTGTTTTTAAACACTACAGATTTCATTGTGGCTGTGGCTGTGCTTAATATTCATTAAAAATGTCCTCCTTTTTTCCTCATATGTGAATCTTATTTAATATTTCAGGCTGTGTCCCAAAATTATTAGTCACATATTTGAAATCAGCAGCATACTCCAATGACACAAAATTGGACTTAATGGACTTTGTGGATTGGAAACCTGGAGATGAAGTTGTTGTATGCGGAGGAAGTTTTGAAGGTGTTCAAAAGAAAAAGGAAATTCTTACCATTAAGGAAATAAATGGTACAGAACTCTACATTACATCTCCACTAAGGTAATCATGCCTGAGTTGGCAGTGTTGCATTGGCAAGGCTCATGTGATGATGATTTGAAATTCATACAATTGTGGGTCTGCATTGCTACAATTATATTTCAGCTGGAACTGTGACATATACAGACAACTGCAGGTGTGTGCTGATTAAGTACTCATCACAGAAAGGGGAATCAGTGATGATGCTAGAGGATGTATTAAGGCAGGGGGGGTCAAACTCACATCGTCATGGCAGTGTCACTTGATGTATCGGGACTTTTTCCCCCCATCACTAAACCGGGAGTGGGCATGGCCAGTGTGTAACTCATCTGGTCCATGGGTCAGGAGTTTGACAGCCCTGTATTAAGGCTAAATTCTGCCTTCAATTCAGCTTATTTCTGGCATTTTAAAATTGATGGAATCATTGACGCAATTTGGTAGAACCAGCAGTATTTATTGTTATGTATCCTATAGGTATTCTTACACTGTTCCTGAGAAGCCGGTTGTCGAAGAGCATCTTGCTTTTAGAGTTGTTGTGGCACTGCTGAGTAGGAATCTAGTCATCCAAGGAAATGTCACAAGTGAAAAAGTTTCCCATCTGCAACTCTGTAAAGCAGCAGTTATTTCAGGAGGTGAGTGAGGAAGAACGCCCATGCACAATGGAAGTAAATAAGTGAGCAGAACATTGTAGTTTTTAACATCCTAGGTTTTTATCACTATTTCAAAGACCCTTCCCAGTTTACTTCATGTACAGGCTCCCCACCACCCCAAAATCCTCTTTTCAGTTGAAATATTGAAATATTAAGCAGATTAAACTGAGGCATTTTCTGTTTGCTTCAAATGGGAAGTTGATGGAGCAATTAAATGTAGTAGGCATTTTCAGAATATAATTTTGTACTTTAGATTAATGTACTAATCTGATTCACGCACACCCCCTTCTTCCCCAGTTTTAGAGGGAAAGAATATTTTAAAAAGTATTTTGAGATATTGTAAGAAATAAGAATCAACATGCAGAAAAAAATGAAACACTATTTAAATAAGAGCTCATTTCAAAGACTGTGGAAGAGAATGTTGACATATATGAACACTGGATTTGTTGTTTTACAATGTACTCTTTAATCAAGGAGGGAATAATGTTCATGTAAATTTTTGAGACACATGCGGAGTACATTAAACAGTTTATTGGATTCTTATCGCTGAAATACTTTTTGCAGTAGAAGAGATATGATTTTCTTTCTACATTTAATGTTTTTATGTGTGAGTAACAGTAACACGAGACTGTCTAAAACATTGCTTAAAACAGTCTTTTGGCACCATGGACTAGTTTCATGGAAAACAGTTTTTCCACAGACAGGTTGTTGTTTTGGTTTTGCTTGCTTGCCCGCCCCTCACCTGAGCTGTGTGGCCCAGTACCTAATAGGCTATGGAGTGGTACTGGTCCATGGCCTGGAGGTTGGGGATCTCTGTCTTAAAGGATATCATACAATGATTGCCATTCCTATTAAGTATTACTTCAAGCCTGATGATTGCATATTTCCTTTGTGATTTGCTGAAATTCTCATCTCTTCTCTGGGATGTTTGAATAGTCTCAGTTCTACCTCTGAATAATTTCTACCTCCCTTGCTACTTTTCAGATAACTCAAAGTGCCTCTATAAGAGAAGTGGGAGAAAACCTGGATCTCAGGACATGGGGGCTATTGTCATTGTGGAATCCTATTATGATGAAGAGAGCCTGCTACATTTGGCAGGGGTACAGTTTTATCATGTAGGGCAAGCATTCCAAAAGCATTTCAGTGCACTGACTGTGGTTGGAAATGCTCAAATGACCAGTAAGACATTTTAATTTCTAGAGGCGATTGTGGTTGTTACGTTAAATGTTTTCTTAACAGGGTTTTTAATTTATTTTGCATCTGGGCGCAATCAAAACACCACTGAGGATGATTACTTCTAGAAAAGTTCTGGACACACAAATTCTACTTGCCAGTTGAGATGTTTATTTCAATTCTATATAGGAAAAGTCTGGAAAAAGTTATGGAGGTGACATTGTTTACCCCCAATTCTGGCAGCTAATAAATATTCCTGTGGTTTCATCATCACTCTGCTAATCATACTCAGTATGATTTCAGTATCAGTATGTTTTTGCATCAGTATGCTAATGACACCAAACTCTGAATCTCTTTTAAAAGTTCAGTTTTAAGCTGGTTATAGATGCCTATTAAAATTTCATCCAGGGACAAAAAAGCTCTTGTTAGTTAATGATTTAGCTAAAAAAAGGAACTGTTTCTGGAAGCTTCCTCCACTTCTGATAGGACTTTCCTAAGGATGGCAATTTGTCTGTTAAACTCCATGCATAAACTCACTCAGGACTTCTGCTGGTATTTGGAAATTGAATTTCTGTTATTTTCTCTCAGCTTTTCATCCATTTGATATAATGGATTGAAATGATTCTGCTGCTATTTGAAACAACTATTGGTACATTCTAATTTTGATATTTATGTTATTTTATTATTTTATTAAATGCATATGCTGCCCATGTCACTATTAGAATGATATTTATTCCTCTGTTGTCTTAAAATCCACTGTAATATGTCATGGGAACTCTGCTGAAAAGGAACCTTTTAAACAGTATGGAATTGCATCACTTTTGCTGGTCTGTATCCAAGTCTATTTCTTTTTTGCCTTTTTAGAATCTTACATGCAACATTGTGTTGTACTGGATTCTTTTGCTCAAGGAGTTAGCCTATCAGGAGTATCAGGTTTCAAGATTGAAAATAACACTTTTTACAACATTATGGGCCATGGAATTAAAATAGGTAAGTGAACTAAAAAAAATGTTAAAGGGTTTGCAGAATTTTTCACCCAAAAGGATTATTTTAGAAACTCTTTTTGCTTAGGATTTCCCCAACATCTTTGTTTTACAATTCTGTTTCCAGATATTTTATTTTCCAATGAAAAATAATTGTTATGTATGCAGGTTTGAATGTCATTGGTTAAGTTTGAACTGTTCTTGTAAAATGTCAGAAATGATTGGTTTAAAAGTGGGAAAACCCTGCACTCTGATTGGCTGGCAACTGCGGCTGCTGGCTATAAGTAGCAGCCACAGACCAGCCAAGTCGGATTTGTTATGAGCTGTAGTCACTAATAAGCTCTTCACTGAAGCACTTCGCGTCTGACTCTTCATGCAAATCTGACAATAATCATTCATATAAAAACAGAAAATGACATTTCCATCAATGGAAAAACAATTAGAGAACTGAAAAATAGTCATTAGTTAAGCAGGTTCTGAAGCTTTCATAAGGATTCAGTGAATGTCTGGGTGTTTTCATGCAAACAGGTGTTTAAGACATTTTTGTGAAGCACTCAGTAATGATGAAATGTGGAAGCATCACATGTCAGCAGCCTGCTAACCAAAAAGGAATACTGTCATATCACAGATATGTTTTGGCACAATATATCACAGGGCAGAAGTCTTTCCACCAAATGAATCACTAAATGAAAAGACACATTTGACACGGACTGAAACCCCTGAGTTCAATGCTGAATGGGACAATTCTTGGTGTTTTCTTTTTCTTTTTCTAATTCAGCTGAGGTGAGATGAAGCTATGTTTGTGCTGTCTCTAGTTACAAACATACAAACACAGAGGGGGATTTTAAGAATGGAAATGTTTGGGTGCTTCACCCTGTACCATCTCAGTGGGGAGCACTAATGTTAAGATACCTTTAAACTACAACTTCTTCCATTTATCCTCCAGCCCCTCCGATGCATTTTGAACTTGATTTTGGTTATGTTCACAGCTGCCAACTTCACAATGTTGAGAAAATGCAGAAATCACCACAAAGTAATTAATGTTCCAGCTCTGTGACAGGAGAGTGCAAAATGGCATTCAGTCAGCACCTATGCTGCCATAGCTTCTGTATAACAAGTCCCCTACCACCCAATCCATATAAAAAGAAATAGGTTGATACTTCCACTCCCACTTTTTCCATACATATCAGAGATAGGTCCATTTTTCAGTTTGTCAGAACATCTAACCAGTTTTGACTTAGGATGGCAGCCTAGCAAGATAATCCAGGGAGGAAGCATGACTAGATGGACTAATTCTAATTTATTGTAGGGTTAGTTAATAGAATCTTGCAAGTCTGATAGTAAATACCTCCCTCTGCAGCCCAAGAAAACATCCCTTGTGGACTAAGCTGCCTCTTACCTAATCATTTCTCTAGCTATGGCTCTTCCCCCTGATGCCCAAGTTCAATTCCGCATAACATTACGTAGGGTGAGCCACAAAGTCATCAAGCCACCTTTCTTTCCCTGTATTCAATAGCTCCAAAGAGGTGTTATAATGAAAAGATAGCATGTATTATTGATTCGCAATAGGCACTTCCTCAATACTGCAACTGTAACAACTGTAAGCCGCCCTGAGTCTTCGGAGAAGGGCGGCATATAAATGTAATTTAAAAAAAAACTGGAATTGCATGTTATTTTCGTTGAGAAAAGGAGAGATACAAGCTAACCAATCCCTACTGAAATAGATTGAAATAGTAACAGGATATTGAAGCTGTATGGGATGTGAGAGAATTTATGTTGCTATGATTCCAAGAAAGTAAAGTTCTCATTGGAAAAATGTATGTCCACAGCATTGACAAGAATACCCAGCTTGGCTTTGGAAGCAAACAGTCTTAGATAGCATTTTGTGACTATACAGATCTGCAGCTGGTTCTGAAACAACATAAATGTGGAAATCCCCAGGCATCAGAGACTGGTAGAACTGTCTTCAAATGAAAGACGCATTCACATGTAGTCATCCTGATTGTAGCTTTGTGAGAGGTATCCATATTTGATAAGCTTCATCTCCTCATAATGCTTTAGTTTTCTTGTGGATTTCGCCCCCTTTTTATAGAATAAAAAAAAATCTTATGGAAAATTTAATAACTCATATTGATAAAGAATATAACTAGACTAGAACTAGACTCCTGGTTTCTATGCCAGCATTGCAATCTCTTCATCAAATAAAAATATCATACATTGGGTACATTCAATTGTATGACATATCAAACAAAATAGATAGAACAACATAGAACAAATGTCTTCTAAAATCCTTCCTTCCCTTCTTCCCTCCCTCCCCCTTCCCTGTCACTCTAAGAGGCTCGTGAAAATAGAAGCAACTTATTAAAAAAATTAACCAAAACAACTGCAAAATAATCACAAGATGGCAATCCAACAATAAAGCAAACATAAACATATGGCAGCCATCAGCTTTTTGGACAAAGAGTTGATCCAGATGGCTGCATTAAATTTTTATCCACTAGTCTTTGAATTGAAAGAAAAGTATTGGTGTAATCCATGATGCCCATGGCTAATCCCTATTTTGAAACAGGAACTGGACTGAAAAAAGCTACTGTTCTCATTAACCTATTGAGAGCAAGTGAAAGAAAAGGATTAATACAGATTCTGATTTTATTTACTCTTCCATTTCCCCTGCTAATGGGAAATCAGCATCAATCAATCAATCAATCAATCAATTATTTATTTATTTATTTATTTATTTATTTATTTGGGTTTTCTTACCTCCCAACCCTAAAGATCTGTGGTTGTGTATGTCAGAAATATAAACATAACACTGAAAGCACAAATACCAAATTAGTGTCCTCATTAAAATCAGCTGGTACTAAGGACTCCCTGAAACAATATAGATTTAATTTGTTTATGAAATGCTGACAAATTAGAGGCTGCACTTCTTTTAATGGAAGAGAGCACCATAAAGTCAGGGCAACCATAGAGAAGATCCTGTATGAGAAGGGCAGCTTTGGAGAAGTATAGGTAAGAACTTAGAATGGCAGGTATAGCGATTGTCTAGCTGTCCAACAAATATATTATTATTATTATTATTATTATTATTATTATTTATTTATTTATTTAGACTTGTATGCCGCCCTTCTCCCTAAGGACTCAGGGCGGCGAACATATAAAAAGAAATATATTTACAATAAAAAGATATTAAATACATACAAGTCTATAAGTTACTAAAAACATTAAAAACAATTAAAATTACGATAATAAACAATACAATTAAAACAACCCACCCAATCCAGGCCGGCCTGCTGAAACAGCCAAGTCTTCAGGTCTCGATGAAAGGAGCGGAGATCAGGGGCCAAACGAAGATCCACGGGGAGCTGATTCCATAGGGCGCTCCCACAAAAGGCCCTAGCCCTGGGAACCGCCAGCCGACAATGCCTGACTGACGGTATTCCCAGGAGGCCCCTCCTGTGGGAGCGCATGGGGCGATCAGAATGTGATGCTGGCAGGAGGCGTTCCCGCAAGTACCCTGGACCCAAGCCATTTAGGGCTTTATAAGTTGTTACTAACACCTTGAAGGAAACCCGGAAGGCAACCGGCAACCAATGCAAGTCGCGCAGGAGGGGTGTAACATGGGACTATCGGGATACCCCCATCACAGCCCGCGTGGCTGCATTCTGCACCAGCTGCAACCTCCGAGTAATCCGCAAGGGTAGCCCCATGTAGAGAGCGTTGCAATAGTCGATTCTGGAAGTGACAAGCGCATGAGTGACCTTCGAAGGGCATCTTGGTTCAGGTAAGGGCGGAGCTGGTGAACCAGCCGAACCTGGGCAAAAGCCCCCTTGGCCACAGCTCCCACTTGCTCCTCCAGATTGAGCTGTGCATCCAGGAGGACACCCAGATTCTTCGCCCTATCCACGGGGTAACACCTCCCCCATGACCAAAGATGGCACATCCACTGAACACCGAGATGCCGGTAAGAACAGCCACTCAGTCTTGGCCTGGTTGAGCCAGAGTCTGTTACTCCCCATCCAGGCCTGCACCGCCTCCAAGCACCGGGACATCACCGAGAGAGCATTACTGATCTGGCCTGGGGTGGAGATGTACAACTGGGTATCATCTGCATATTGATGATACCTCACCCCAAGACCACGGATGATCTCACCCAGCGGTTTCATGTAGATATTAAACAGGAGAGGGGAGAGAACCGACCCCTGGGGCACCCCACAAGTGAGGGGCCTCGGGGGCAACCTCTGCTCTCCTGCCAACACTGACTGTGAGTGGTCCGAAAGGTAAGAGGAGAACCACCGTAAAACGGTGCCCCCCACTCCCAACCCCCGAAAGCCGCTGAGAGATCTAAAAGGACCAGGACAGAGGAAAAACCCCTGTCCTGAGCCCTCCAGAGATCATCCACCAGTGCGACCAATGCTGTCTCGGTGCTGTGTCCGGGCCTGAAACCCGATTGGTACAGGTCGAGATAATTGGTTTCCTCCAGGAACAGCAGAAGCTGCTGAACCACCATGCTCTCAACAACCTTCGCTAAAAAGCGGAGGTTGGAGACTGGATGATAGTTGTTCAAAACGGTTGGGTCCAGAGCAGGCTTCTTGAGGAGGGGTCTCACCACCGCCTCTTTCAAGGCGGCGGGAAAAAACCTCACTCAAAGAGGCTGACAACTGCCTGGAGCCAACGTGTAACCTCCTGGAGGCATAAACCAACCAGGAAGGACACGGGTCCAATAAACACGTGGTGGAAGATAGCCTCTGCATGATCCTGTCCACTTCATCCAGGGAGACAGGGTCAAACTCAACCCAGATAGGATCCACAAGACTCATCGCCACTCCATCATCTAAACCCTGCCAGTCAGAGTCCAAGCCAGCCTGAATCTGAGCGATCTTATCTGCCAGATGTAAACTAAATTCCTCTGCTCTGCCCCGCAAAGGGTCCCCCCTCTCTTCCAAATGTAAGAGGGAGCGAGAGACCCTGAACAGAGCTGCAGGGCGATCATCTGCGGACACGATCAGAGCGGAGAAGTAAGCACATCTCGCTGCTCTAATCGCTTCCAGGTAAGTCCTAATATAGGCTCTTAGCTGGACACGGTCAGACTCGGAACGACTAGTCCTCCACCTGCTCTCCAGGCATCTCCTCCGCCGCTTCATCCCCCGAAGCTCCTCCAAAAACCAAGGAGCCAAACGAGGTCTGCGGCGAGGAAGAGGCCGCAAGGGGACAACCCGGTCAAGCTGCCGAGGCCGCCTGTTGCCAGGCGGCCGCCAAGGTCTCGGCCGGGCTGTGGTCAAGGGAGGTGGGCAAGAACCCCAGGGCCGTCTGAAACCTCTCCGGGTCCATCAGGCGCCTGGGGCGGAACCATCGACGGTTCCTCATCCCAGCAGCGAGGGGCAGCCGATTGGAAGACCAGCCTCAGGAGATAGTGATCTGTCCATGATAGGGGTAGAATAACCGGAGATCCACCCCCAGATCACTACACCACTGCCCCGAGACAAAAACCAAGTCGAGCATGTTCCCCCCCTCATGGGTGGGTCCCTGAATCACCTGGATCAGGTCCATGGCTACCATGGATGCCAAGAACTCCCGAGCCAAACCCGACGCCACTCCCAGAGAGGGCAAGTTGAAGTCCCCCAGGACAATAAGCATGGGAAACTCCACCGCCACCCCCGAGAGGGCATCTAGCAGCTCGGGAAGGGCCGTTGCAACGCAGCTGGGGGACAGGTACGTCAGCAACAGGCCCAACCAACCACCCGGGCCCAACCTCAGGAGGAGGGACTCACACCCACCTATCTGTGGGACAGTGGCCTCCCTATTGCAAGAGTGGGGCAATTCATGGGATGGAGAACTTCTGATGTGCCTCTTTGTTGTAATCCCTCCTCTTGTGAATACAAGCTAATCACATGTCCAAAAGTAAATCAAGATCCACACCCACCTTCCTAACTTTCCTAGGGGCCTGAAGACCTGGCTCTGCCAATTGGCCTGGGCCCCCACCAGCATGCATGATATTGGAGATGGCTAACGGATTAAGACATGCCCCTAACTCTCCCATGCACATCCTGCTCCCTTCCTCCCCATCTTTTTAATTGTAAATTATTATTCTGCCTTTTTATTGTTCAATGTTTTATCAGTGTTTAATGTTTGTAAGTTACTCAGAGTTGCCTCTAGGCAAGATGGGTAGAAAGCAAGTCTAATCAACCAACCAACCAGTAAACTATCAGGTCATAGGAGGTGATGATAATGAGTGAATTCTGTCCTCAACTAGTGTTTCAAGAGAAGGGCAATGTAGTGAGTGACCAAGGAGTCCAGTTCTGACCTGACAGCTCATGGCACCAGAGGAAGCCAGTGTAGAGCCATGAAAAACACATTATTGTGATTGGCTGATGTTCAGTAGCAACATCATAACCATTGTGTCCTCACCAAATAAAGCCAAAGCCATAATGAAATAGCCAAGGCACTGTTCCTGCACCAAAGTAAAACAACAACAATAAAATGTACAGCTTGAAAGACATGAAATGCTGTCAATGATGGAAGAACTAGCAATGTGAGCTGGCCCATGCAGGTGATTTTTCCTTGGTTTAATCAACCCTTTGTGCAGCAGATAACCAGCATTTATAAAAAGACCACCACACCTACTTAAAATACAACAACAAACAGATCTGTGTTTCTCATGAGGCCAAATAGGGCCTGAAGAGCATTTTCAAATGCATTGGTTGGGTATTATGTAAACTGATGCTTCTGCAGAAGCCAGTTGCCTGGTTTCTCCTGCAGTTCAAGTCACAAATACCATGAAGAACAGTTCCCAGCAACCAGAGGGGAAGGAATGTCCCTGCAGGTCCCTAAATGGGCTATAAAGGCCTGGGATAATAAACCACAACTAAATCAGCAATTACATTCCATTTACTGGATATAGTTTTCAATCACCATCGCATCTAGTTTACTGGCTGTAGGTTTTATCCCTAATAAAAACTATATCTAGACAATTGGGAAATTAAACTTTAAAACTGGAACAGCCAAAGATAACTGTAAGCTGTTTCAAGTATGGGCTGGGGATAAGATGAAAGATATGGCAAAAAAAAAAATGTTACCAGGGCATATTCATGTTGCAGTTAGGGGGACAAGAGGAAAAACCCCAATTGAAAGTGGATTTGTGTAATCAAGCTTCTTGAGTAGGAACACTTTAGCCTGGAGAATAGAGAAGCCAGATAAGCCAGCAGTATCCAGTCAAAGGAAGACAGATCTGAGTTTAATTTACTATGTTTCCATTCCTATGGGATCTGTTGTTCTTCTGTTTTCAACAGTTATTAAAGATAAGCACTGCTGCTGGCTGCTTTTTTTTTTTTAATTACATTTATATGCCGCTCTTCTCCGAAGACTCAGGGCGGCTTACAATTTTTGGGATACAACCCAGTGTGCTCAGCAATAGCCTTCATTCCATTGTATATGCCTGCTTATTACTAAGCGGCATTTTTACAAAGTCAGCTTATTGCCCCCAACAATCTTGGGTCCTCAATTTACCTACCCCAAGAGGATGGAAGGCTGAGTCAACCTTGAGCCTGGTGGGATTCGAGCCTACAGTAATTGTAGACAGCTGGAACTTAAATGCAGGCATTTAACAGCCTGAGCCACCAAGGCCCTTGAATGACACTTTCATAAATATATATAGAATATGATTATTTTGATACAACAGTAATGCTCCTGTAGATCAAAATCATCTAAAAAAGAATTTTGATCAGGACAAAAATGTTTGTACACTATATAACCAGATCTAGGCCAGCAGCAATTACTGTGAAGAGCAACATACACCAAGCACAGGAACAAAGGCTTATTAAAGGATGCCAAACAGGGTCTTGATATTTGTAAATGCACCACAAAGCTCATCATCAACAAAGCATGCACAATGTTCTTTAACCTAAGCTAAATCAATTAACCAGATCAACACCATGTTAGTAGTCTTTGCATTTATACAGCCTCAGCAACTTTAGGAACACTTGTGTGTAAAACACAGCAGCACATGCTCAAACACACAGCACACCCCTCTTTCCTTTACCAGAATGCAGAATAAAATGCTCCGTATATTGGTCCAAGTCTTCAGTTTGATCTCTAACTACAACTCACCCATATTTACTTTCACTTGCCTGCAGCAAAGTTTTTTTTAAGAGCAATTATTTACCAAGCAGATTGGCAGCTATACAGCTGCTATTGGGACTTGAGCTTATCTACTGTTGTCCTCAGAAGAGTCCATTTCTCCATCACTTCATTAAGCCTAAATCCATAGCAGCTGGGGCCATGAATAATAGGGTGAGTGCAAAATAGATAGATAGATAGATAGATAGATAGATAGATAGATAGATAGATAGATAGATAGATAGATAGGCAGGCAGGCAGGCAGGCAGGCAGGCAGGCAGGCAGGCAGTCTGTTATGTGATAATTTATTAATTTGCAATTCTATTTTTAGGAGCATGGCATGGCAATAATAAAATAAGACACAATACAATTATTGGACTAGTGGGCACTGATGGCCTTTCCAATACTGAAGTTCTGTCCCCAGCTGGAATATATATCCAGTCTCCTGATAATTTGATAGAGGTAAGATATAAATACTATTGTACAATGGGAAAGCAAAAAACAAGTGACATTGTGATACATTTTCTTGAAGCTTCCTCACCCCAACAGTTAGATTTGTAGATTAAATTAATGCTCGTTCTGCTATTTCTTGCATTTCTTTCTATTTCTATTTCTTCAGTTCAGTTCTGAACTGAAGAAGCTTCTGAACTGAAGAAGTTTCTTGGATGAGAAGTGAAACATTTTCAAGGAAAAGAAACTAAGAAAGTCTAGTTCTCTCTGAAAAAGCACCTTGGGGTTTCTCTATGAACCTTGATTAAATAGTGTGCAAGAGGGGGCTGTGTGTCTTTCAGTTTTCAAAAAAATCATCCATTGGAAAAGAGAGGATGAAGCAAGTAGAAACAAAGCAAATAGAAACAAATGCTTAGTTTTCAACATTGCATTGAACAAGTATGTATAGTGCCAATATTATGAATAAAATGTAACTTGGTTGTACTCCAAGTTCTGTCAGACATTCACACGGAAAGGCATTTCTGGGAAAATTCAGCCACAATGAAATTTATAAAATAAAATTCCTAAAAATGTATTTCCACTTAAAATTTCCTGCTTGCTTAAAAGTACTGCTGTCAAGCTACTCTTCCTCTCCATAAATATTCCCTCCCCTCCCTGGGTTAAAAATAATTTCTGGACTGAATCACTGGCGTCCTAGGTGAATATCCAGTGACATAATATGAGTTGACAATGGAAGCTCTACATTAACTGTGCTATGGGCAGTATGATATGCAAAGCTATATTTCTGTAACAAGGTGCCTAGACTTGTGCTTTAGGCATTACACTTATCTCTTTGCTTTGCCACCTAAAGAAAAATGTCATGCACCATGACAGCGAGAAAACTGGATAGGTCACAAGTCTGGAAATAGGATCTGGGACCTTTCTTTCTCAGGCTACTGATTCTACTGATTCTCTTTCATCTAGGTCACAATTAGTGTTCTCAAAGCCATTCATCCAGCAACCTCTGGCAAGTAAATGGGTGGTTGTGCTCACAATCCCTTTGGGGACATAACCACTTGGCAAGCATTTAAAATGACACCAGTGAGCACCTTTTGGCACATCTGGATCAGATTTCTATTGTGACTTTTTTTTTGTGCTGAATGTCTAGGCAATATTCTCAGTTAATTGCCTTCTCTCTTAGACTCTCCTAATTTTGAATCTTGATTTGGTAATGAAATAGTTTTATTTCAAATAGATACACTAGGGGAAAAAAGCATACTGCTATTAATGAGATGCTGTAGGCTGATAGATGCTCACCTAATTGTGTGGTTTTTATAATGTATTTTACTTACTTAATTAATACAGTATTTTGATTTTTCTTATCGCTTTCTTATGGTATATATTCAGGTACATCTAGAGCAGAATCCATTTGGTTTGTATTTTAAGATGAACTGACCTTAATTCTCATTCCTGATCTATAATGTGAATCAGAACTCAATTCTTCCCCCCCCTCAAAAAACATACAAAAGTGTGTATAGTAAGAAAAATAGTAGTACTGATTAAGAGATTAGGGAAATTCTATGTTCAAGTTCCCATCTGACCGTAATGCTAACTGTTAAGTTTGCATGAAGAGTCAGACGCGAGGAGTTCCAGCAAAGAGTTTATTAGTGACTACAGCTCGAATGGACCCGTCCTGGCTTGGCTACGGCTGCTTCTTATAGCCTGCAGCCGTAGCTGCCAGCCAATGGGAGTGCAGGGTTTCTTCCCGCACTATTTAAACCAATACCATTTGACATTTTACAAGAACAGTTCAAATAAACCAATAACATTCAAACCTACATACATAACACCCCTCCCCACTAGGTTCAGTCCATACCAAACCCCAACCTATCTAATGTATTCCTTTAAATAGGTGGGGCTCTTACGTGTACGTTGAGACCTTCGTGGTTCAGAAGTTTTAACGTTCTCACCCAGTGAGAGGGGAAATGTGTCTACTGACATTTCCCTGTTGGGACTTCCTGAGAAAGAAGACCCTGTTAGACTGTTAGAATCTGGTCTCTCCTCCCAACCCATCTCCATTCCAATGTCAGCACCCAAGTCAGGTAGTGATGTGCAATCTTCCACTTCTAAGGATGGATCTTGGCTTTGTGAGAGGGTTCGGGATGGTTCCTGTCACAATGGCTCGTTACACATGGGGTTGATTCCTGTTTGCTGATTTTCCTCCTGTTCCCCCTTCCCCTAGAAGAGACATCAGGTGAGGGACCCAGAGGGAGACAGGGGCGATGTTCCTGAGGGAACCTGGATCTAAGTTGGTCAATGTGCCTGCTCCAGAGGAGGCCATCCTCTGTACCCTGTAAGAACGAGGGCCCGTGATATGAGTTATTTCAGCAGGAATCCACAAAGGTTCACCTATAAAGTTTCTAGCATAGACAGAATCTCCCACACTAAAAGAACGAACTTTGGAAGTGGAATCCAGTGGTGCGTTGGGTGCGTAAGGGATGAAGGCGGTCAAGGGAAGACCTAAGTTTCCTGCCCATCAACAACTCTGCTGGGGACAAGTTATTTGATGGGCTAGGAGTGATGTGTTGAACACTAAGAAGTTTTTCAAGCTTCTCAGTGATGTCCCCAGGACCCAGCTGCTGAAGCTTTCTTTGGTAAAGCATACCATGCGTTCAGCCCGCCATTGGCGAAGGGTGCCCAGGGGCAGTGAGGGCATGTCTGATGCCCTGTTGAGCTAGAAAGGATTCAAAATGTTAGATGTGAATTGAGGGCCATTGTCAGAAACAAGGACATCTGGTAACCCATGGGTTACAAACAATTTTCTGAGCTGCTTGATGACAGCCTCAGTTGTAGTGGATGTCATGGGAATTACCTCTAGCCATTTAGAGTATGCATCTACTAGCACTAGAAAAGTGTGCCCTCTTGTAGGGCCTGCAAAATCAATGTGGATTCTAGACCATGGGCCCCTAGGACATTCCCATTCCTGGGGCGTGAGGTGGGGCAGGCCTGACTACCTGGCAATTGGGACAAGATGCTACCCAGTTTTCAACCATTTTGTCAATACCTGGCCACCATACATAACTCCTGGCCAAACCTTTCATCCTTACAATCCCAGGATGACCCTCATGTAACATTTCCAAAACCTCCCTTTGCAGTTTTGCAGGAATAACCACCCTGTTACCCCACAAAATACATCCTCTTAATACAGATAATTCAGTTTGCCTGGACTTAAAAGGTTGGGCAAGGTGAGGTAGATCTTGAAGAGGCCAACCTTTCTTAATCCAGCCCATAACAGGTGCCAATACAGCATCTTTGGTAGTTTCTCTGGCAATCTCAGCAGCATGGACTGGAAGCTTAGCACGGTCTCCAGGAAAAAGGTGTGAGTTTCAAGTTCAAAGTCCTCCTTGTGGCAAGGTAGTGGGCAACGACTCAGTGCATCAGCATGTCCAATGTCCTTGCCAGGCCTGTGAATCAGTTTGTATGAATAGGCTGCAAGAAATTCAGTCCACCTCAGCATTCTTGGTGACAGGATATTAGGTGTAGGTTTGTCTCCTGCCACAATGCCTAATAAAGGTTTGTGATCTGTAACAATGGTGAATGACCTGCCATACAGATATTCATGAAATTTCTTAACAGCTGCAACAACTGCTAAAGCCTCCTTGTCCAATTGGCTATAATTCCTCTCTGCTTTGGACAGTGCGAGAGTAAAATGCAATTGGGGCTTCCCTTCCATTGGGAAGCCTGTGACTCAAACCCCCCACTCCAAAGGGGATGCATCACAAGTCAGAACAACAGGTAAATTCTCAGAGAACTGTATCAACACAGCATCAGACGTGATTAGTCTCTTAATACTGTTAAATGCTGACTGTTCCTTCCGCCCCCAGATCCAAACAGCTTTCTTATCAAGCAGGCGATGTAAAGGCTCAGCAATAGATGCTTTGTGAGGTAGAAACATGTGGTAAAAGTTAATAAGTCCAAGGAAGGCTTGCAAATCTGACTTGCATCGAGGTTTAGGGGCTTCCTTGATTGCTTTAACCTTGGCATCAGTAGGGTGGATGCCATGCTTGTCAATCATGTACCCCAGGAACTCAACTCTGTCTGTTTTGAGTGTACATTTGTCTTCCTTGACTTTTAAACCCGCTTTTCTGAATCTGGTAAGGACTTCTCTGAGTCTCTCTTGAAGCTGAGTGTCATTTTCAGCAGAGATTAACACATCATCAAAATAAGGCACTACCCCTGGCAGTCCTTGCAACATTCTTTCCATAAGGCTTTGAAAAATGCCAGGTGCCACGCTTACTCCAAATTGTAGTCTTTTACATTTGAAGGCACCTCTATGAATTGTTTGTGCCTCTGCAGTGGCATCATCAACTGTTAATTGTTGATATGCCTGAGAAGTCCAGTTTGCACAACTGGTACAGGATATGCACTCTGCTGCAGCGCATGGTTAAGTGTCCCCTTATAGTCACCACAGATTCTCACTGATCCATCAGCCTTGACTGGTGTGACTATGGGTGTTTCCCATCTGGAGTGGTCAGTAGGCTCTAAAACCCCTTGAGCAATGAGCTTATCTAATTGTGCATCAATTTTTTCCTTTAAAGCAAATGGGACCCTCCTGGGCTTTAAACGAATTGGGGGCACCTTGGGGTCTAGGCTGAAAGCAATAGGGGTCCCCATATACTTGCCCAGTCCTTCACTGAAGACCTCTGGAAACTCAGACTTCAAGGACTCTTCCCAGTCAGAGCTGCTCACGTGATGGATGCCAGTCACCTCGATGCCTAGTGGCTTGAACCACTCAAGTCCCAGCAAACTTGGGTGATCCTTGTCCACGATGGTCAGGGGCAAACGTTTGGTGTGGCCTTTAAACTGCACGTTGAAATCTCTCGCTCCAACTACTGGAATCTTGTTCCCTTGGTAGTCTTTGAGAGTCAGTGCTTGCTTCTGGAAATGCTTCTTCTGAATTTTGGGAAAGAGTCTGTGGATAGTGTCCCATGACACCATAGATAAATAAGAGCCTGAGTCCACTTCCATTTGGCAAGGCCTTCCTTCAATAAACACCTTCACATGTACTTTTCTGCTTTTTAAAGGTGAAGAATGACCAATAGTGATTGTTTGGTGAGTTTCATTCTTGCCATTTGCTTCTAAATTTCGCCCCATTTTCTCAATGAAATTGTTGGGCTTAAAGTCTTTATCAGGAAATTTTTTCCTAATTGGTGGAGTTCTAGATGATATGCAGACTCTGGCTATGTGACCCCGTTTCTCACAACGTAGGCAAATGGAGTCAAAGAACTTGCATTCAGTGCGGGGTGGCCCCCCACAGCCTCTGCAATAGAAACCTTGCCTGTTTTTCCCAGAGTCTTTTCTCTTCTTTTCCATTCTGAGTTTAAAATCCCTCCTCTGCCTCACTGCCATCAGAATCAGAGTCTATTTGTTCGCAATGGGCTGTTGTGGATTTTTCCCCATCAGAATGGCTTGAGGCCTGGCTTGAGGCCTTGTTAATCTTTTTCATGGCCGCTGCTGAGGACTTGGTGGCTTCCGCTGAAACAGCTTCTTCAATGGCCTCCTTAACGTGATCTTAGGTTTCATTAAAAGTTTGCTTTGTAAGACCTTATCTTTGAGGCCTAACACAAACCGATCACGCATGGCCTCTTCTAAGTTGGTAAAATCACAAGCACCCCCAATGTCCCTTAAACTTGCCACGAAGTCATTAACATTCTCGCTATCCCCTTGATCCCGACGGTAAAATTCGTGTCTCTTAATGAGGCACGATACTTGTGGGGCGTAATGGGCTCTTAAAAGTTTCTCTAAATTGGGCCATTCCATTACCTTCAGCTCTGCTGCTCCCGCCAACGCCTTCGCCATTTTGAAGACTGCCGGACCGCAGTGCGTGAGAAAAACCGCCCTCTTCCGTCTCTCGGGGATGCCGGCGAGATCGTTTCCTTCCAGATACATGTGGAAACGATCCGCATATGATTCCCAGTCGTCCGTCGCCAGATTGAACGGTGCTGGGGGGGTGTTCAGCGCAGCCATCTCGCTCCGTTGCTTGTTCGTCGCATCGTCTTCTCTTCAGGGAAATCCCACCTTCGTCGCCAGTGTTAAGTTTGCATGAAGAGTCAGACGCGAGGAGTTCCAGCAAAGAGTTTATTAGTGACTACAGCTCGAATGGACCCGTCCTGGCTTGGCTACAGCTGCTTCTTATAGCCTGCAGCCGTAGCTGCCAGCCAATGGGAGTGCAGGGTTTCTTCCCGCACTATTTAAACCAATACCATTTGACATTTTACAAGAACAGTTCAAATAAACCAATAACATTCAAACCTACATACATAACACTAACTGAATGAGTTGGGGCCAACCTCAGCCAGTCTAACTACTGTATATCACAGGGTAGCTCTGGTGCTAAAAAGTGAGAGAAGAAAGCTACTTTGAGCCCCTGAAGAAAACAGAAACAGCTACAATAGAGGAAGTCCATATTATGAAAAACTATTCAAAGTGTTGCAGAAATAAAATGGAACCAATTTTTAAAAAATGATCAAAATCATGATTAAAAAGAACTGAAACCGAGATCCAGGATTTGATGTAAATGTTTGTAATAGTTGGGTAAGGGACACGTTTCAGGGGTGAAGTTCAATCACCTTGGCCCACCTTGGGGAGGTGGTAGCAGTGGTGGGATTCAAATTTTTTTACTACTGGTTCTGTGGGCGTGGCTTGGTGGGCATGGCAGGGGAAGGATACTGCAAAACCTCCAGTCAGTAGTGGTATTTGCCAGTTCTCCAAACTACTCAACTACCGGTTTTCCAGAACTGGTCAGAACCTGCTGAATACCACCTCTGGATGGTAGGGACATTTTGAATTGGTAAAAAATTGCCCTGATTGCCCTTGGTTGCTATTACTATTATACCAAGCCACGCCTACAGCCACACCCACAGAGCCGGTAGGGAAAAATTTTGAATTTCGTATGTGTCCTCTCAACTTTCAGACATATTATCTTAACTTCCATGGGTTTCAACAATAATTTGATAGAGATATCAAAGTGCTGTTACTGATGATGAATTCCCCTGATTTATGGACACCAATCTTTTTGGTGTTCTTGGTGTTTTACCTTCAGATGTCCTAATAACTCCTATTTCCTCTGCAGAACAACATGGTGTGTGGCACCGGGCATGGTTACTTTTTTCACCTTCCTCCTTCAAGATTAGGAGAACCAGTGATGTCCTTCAGTAATAATGTAGCACATTCTTGCTCCAGGTATTCCCACCCCCTTTTCTGCCTGTTTTATTTTGTCATCTCACACATGCCATCAGATATACAACATGCACATACACAGGAAGTCTGCAGTCATTAATTGGGGCAAATGTGTTTAATGCTTTCTGTGATGTTTAATAGGGTTTCCCTCCAGCAGGATGAAAACATATTGATATGCTATGGTTCATTTCTCATAGACTATGTAAACAATTCATTTCATTTTCAGTTACATATAGTCTTCTCTATTCTAAACCATTCTGTCACATTTTCAACTCTTCTGTTTTACTCATTGGAGAGATGTGGCATCGATACATAATATTTCTCATATTGCTGCATTCTGATTTTTTTGGGGGGGGGGGAAATATTATATTTGCAGTGTAAAGATCGGCACAGAGTCCCTGCCATCCTTCATTAAATTGTTTCAGTTCATAAACAAATGGCATGCATAACTGAGATGAATTATTATTTATTTTTCTCCTAATCTATATTCATTTGATTATTCACATATCAGTCTGGTGTTGTAGTTAAGAGCCCAAGCTGGAAACCGGAAAACTGTCAGCCCTAGTCCCACCTTAGGCTGGAAGTTAGCCACATGGCCTTGGGTCAGGCACTTTCTCTCAGCCGTAGGAAGGAGGCAGTGGTAAACCACTTTTGAAAATCCTTTCCAAGAAAACTGCAGGGACTCATCCAAGCAGTTATCAGGAGTCCAAAACTCACACACAGACACAACACACACACACACACACACCCAAACACTGGAGCTTTTTAAGAGGAGACTGGACACTCACTTGTCTGAGATTGTATAGGTCCATGATGGCAAACCTATGGCACATGTGCCAGAGGTAGCATGCAGAGTCCTCTTTGTGGGCACGTGAGCCGTCACCCCAGCTCAGCTCTGCTGCACATGTGCACACACTTTCCACCGACTAGCTGGTCTTCGGGTCTCTGTTGCACATGCTCGGGGGACCTGCGTGCATGCATGGGGGGCGGGACGCATTGCATTTTGGGGATGCACTTGCATATGCACTTTGGGCACTCAGTACCGAAAAGGTTTGCCATCACTGGTTAGGTTCTCCTGCTTGAGCAGGGGGCTGGACTAGAAGACCTCCAAGGTCCCTTCCAGCTTCTATTCTATTCTAACACACACAGCATATTCTTGCAGAAATTCTCATCATGAACATGTTGAAAACAGAAGCAATAATAATCTCAACCAAAGAACTAGATGAGGGAATCATTGTAATTTTGGAGCAGACCAGGATTTTAAGTCTTCTTGAGGCTGAATGTATTTAGAGGTTAGAAGTGGATTACAAGTATTGCATTTCTTGTATTAAGTATGTACTTTCAACAACTTTCTAAAATGCATATCACAAATATAATTATTTGTTATACCCCACTGTTCCTCCAGAGCTCAAGGTGGTATACACAGTGCCATTTTCCTCCATTCCCAATGGTCTTAATTCAACACCTTAAGCCAGGTCAAACTCAAGGTCTGTGGGCTGGATCCAGCCTGCGGGGTGCTTAGATCTGGCCCACAGGCCACCCTGGAAACAATGAAGGACTGGCCCATGATGCCTCTGCCAGCGGAAAGGGAGCTCAGGGAGGCTCCATTTTGGCCATGATGGCCTCTTGCAGGCCTTTGCCAGCAAAAACAGAGCTCACACGCAGTCTCCTGGGCTCCGTTTTTGCTGGCAGAGGGCTACAGGAGGGCTTACTGGCCGAAAACAAGTGACATTGAGCTGACATAAGTGGTGTCGAACTGGACATGCCCCCCATGTCAAACAGAACCCTGATGCAGCCCTCAATGAAATCGAGTTTGACACCCGTGCCTTAAGCAGTAATTGAAATGCTTGCTTTTAAAGTCAAGCTTACTATTCAGTTTCTTGCTTGCCTCTTTTCCTGAAGTATTTTGATCAAGTTGTTTATTCTAGAAACTAGCATTTTTTTCTGCCTTAATATGTTGGATGCTAGTATATTTGATCAAATGTGCTGATTAACTATCTACCCTAAAAATTCTTTCAATAAAGAAAGTCAGAGCCACCTGATTGTGGCTTTTCTGTTTATTGTTTACACAATTTGATCAATTAACATCTCCAAATACACACCATGGACATCATTTGTTGTGCTAGAATCGCTAAATTACTCAGTGAGTGCTAGTGTGGTTTAGTGTTTAAGATATCAATCTGGGAACAGGGTCACTCAGATTCTAGTCCACCTTCAACCATGGAAGCTCTCTCAGCCCCCCTGAACTTACAGGGTTGTTTGTTGAAGTGAAAAATAGGAAGAGCAAGCACTATGTCTAATATCTTGAGCTCTTCTACAAATGATGGGATAGAAATCAAATAAATCAAATAAATAATGCATATAGCTAAAACAAGTGCATCATCTGATAGAAATTCACCTAGATTATTTTTGTTGTTTATGAAATCATCATTTACTTTGCTATAAATAGGTATGGACTCCTAATACATCCAACATATCACCCTCAAAAGGGAAACAATACAGAACCTGTTATATTCCAAAACTTTACTGCCTGGCAGTGCCAAGGTGGAGTGAAGGTACCATGCATTCTTGTATCCTTGCCCTTCCCATGCATAATTCCCACTGATCCCATTTAATTTTTTTATTAAAGTACAATTAATTCTGTTGGCTACCAGAAGTAATAATATTTTGCTAGATAATGTCCTATTTGAAAGGAAATTCCCTGGAATAATATAGATGACTGTTACTGTTGTCTTAGTCTTGAGCGAAGTAATTGAAAATTCAATCTTCCTATTTAGAAGAAGACACTTTAAACAGTCAGTTTAGAAACAACAGAAAACAATAAAAGGAAAGCTACAAAGAAGGGAAAATGGTAAAATTGTATATTAGCAGCGTCATAATGCTGTGTTTTAAATAATGCTGGAAGTTATTTTTATTATATTAATTGTCTGCAAATAATTCGCTTTTTGTGTTCATTTTCTATATCCCAGAGCATATTATTATGCTTAGGAGAGAGAACATAGTAATACTGATAGTGAATGACTTTGCAGCGAAACTTACAGAATATCAGTCTTGAATTTTTGCCGTCTGCTAACATGCAAAACTAAATCAGTAGAATTGGCATTATTTTAGATGATTTCTTAAAAATTCAATTTGTCTTATGAAGCAGGAGCACAGGTTTGTCTTCATTTATTATTTTCTTTTAAACTGATGAGAGACTTTGTAGTTAGCATTATACATATAATATACAATATTAAAATATTGTATAATATTAAAACAATATACATATTAAAACAATGCTAATATATTATTTTAAAATATTATTCTATCAGATTATTAGCACCAGCAACCTTCAGCTTTGGAACTTCCATATTTCTTCTTGTAAAGATTTTGGTATCAACATTGTGGAAAGTCTTGGAAACACTTCTGTTGTCAACAGTGTATTAATTGGGCACTTCCATGAAAAGGTATGAGGTTACAATTTTTTCAAAGAATCAGAATTAAAGAGCCAAGAACATTGAATTAAAACCACAGCTTTTCTGGATATTAATTCAGGAATTGAATTTCTTTCATAAACTAACCTCACAGAGTTATGATTTGAGAAAGTCTTATTAGCCAAATTCTTTGAAATCCAATTCTTGAAAATGATCTATGTGTATCAGAAAAGTAAGTATAATCTCTTGAATTACTATTTTTTGTCTCCATATATTAACCAACTTTAAATTATCCATGGAAGCTCTACTTTAAAGGAAATTTCCAAAAAAGAAGTTGTATTTCATCAAAAAGTAGGACTTTTTTTTTTGCATAGTGTTACCCTTGCCTCCTCTATTTGCCACCCCATCTTCCATTGACCTATGCTGCCTTGGCAATGATATGGCAAAAATAGTCCAGGATATGAAAATCTAGAGGCAAGCATATTTCTCTTGGAATTGTAAGGTTCCACATGGCAATATTTCTCCAAACTAATTTTCTACATATTCCAGGGATTTCACCATGCCAAAATATATCTGAAGGCAAGGGAGGTAAGATTATTTTGCATAGGTGAAGGTTGGGAAAGTGGAACTTAAAATGAGTCTAATGGATGTAAAAATTGAATCTTGAAATAGATTTTAGTGTTAAGAATAAGAGCGACCAAATTTGAATGCTGTAAGTGTGAAGAACGAAGAGAGAACTAGAGAAAGAGGAATGGGAGATAGGTAGAGGATTAGAATGCAGCTAACTTTTATAGCACTAATAAAATATTTTCTTTGGTTTTGCTGTCTCGGGATACTGAGCTTTTGAGTTCTCCCATATTACTTGTTAAAAGATTTTGAGGCGCTCAGCTGTGCCTTGTTCCTTATAGCACCCCAGGGGGCTGATTATCTTTGATTATCTCATGATAAAGAATCTTCTTGTCATAATTTACATAATAATTTATGTAATTCTAGCCTTTAATAATGATGTCTCTTTAACATCAATTAAAACTTTATGATATTAATTTAATGAGAAAGCTAAACCTTCCATTCAGCCAATCCTTTTATGTTTAAAATATGCTTTTAACCAATTATTTTTTTTAAATCCTATTTTTTGCATTGATTCAACACCCACTGAAAATTAACAGGAAAAACAGGTGGAATTTAAATGTGAGTCATGTGTGTACTCCTGCTAAATAGCTATTAGCAATTTAAAAGTAATTGTAATTTCTAGATATCTGGTTTTTTAAAATATGTAACTTTTGATTTATGTACATTTTTTTAATTTTCTGACATCACAAAGATAAGCTGTAGCAAAACATAGAGAGCTTTAAAAACACAAAACATATAACATGCATAAACAGAGCCAGAGAACAGGCTCTTGATCAGGAGGTGCTTTACACAGTTGCTACACTCTGATCACCACAGCTTGACTACTGCAATGTGTTGTACGTGGGGCTGTCCTTGAAGAATACCTAGAAGCTTCAACTGGTCCAGAATATAGCAGAATGAGCAATGATGGGACTGCTTTGGTATATCCATGTGGCACTTTTGCTCCAAGAACTTCACTTTTGTCAGTTTGTTTCTCAGTGTGATTCAAGTGTCGGCTGTTACCCTCCATGTTATAGGGCCTGGTTATTTGGGCAACTGCTTAATTCTCACAGTATGTACCCATTTTGCCTGACAGGATTGTCACACTCTGGTTTCCTTCAATTAAACAGTGCCACCTATCAGAATCCTAGAAGCCTACTTTCTTGGTAGCAGGTTCTGCCCTCTGGAGTGAGATTCTCCCTGAAATCAGGATTGTCCCTCACTTTGTTATTATTTAGAACAGCTATAAAGTCTTAACTTTTCTCCCAGGCCTTTAGCAAAGGTGAATGAAGGCTGCATCAGCTCTTTTTTCTAATCTTGTCCTCTTTCGGTCATCTTGCTTTTGCTTCTTATTTTTGCTTCTGATTGTAACTCTATTGATGAGCCACAGAGAACAGTTGGGAGTTGATTGGGTACAAATTTAATAATAAATAAATAACACACACAGAAAAAGTAGAAGAGTGAATAGGGCCGTGTAATATGAGTTTGTGGTGAACCAAAAGAAATTATGGTTGTTGAGGGAAGTAGGAGAATGAGAATGTAACAGATGCAGCAGGTGGACAAAAGTAATTCAGATTATGAGCAGTATATATATTTGATAAATGAATGAATGAATAAATAATGAGATTACTAGAACATCCATAGAACATCTCCAAATTATTACCAAATTAATATTACAATGGCAAGTATTTATTCATGCAGTTTCCAGAGCAAACTTTGACTTGGTGGTACTGTACTAAATGCAATTTTCACTCTTCTACCCATGTCCCAACTTCTGCATGAAAAAGGCAGGATCTAAAAGTATCTATACTGAGCTTGATGGATTAAGACAACTGTCTTAAACTAGTTTAAGCATAAACATCATTATCTTATGAATTCATGCTAACACACAATTTAATTTTACACAACTATGTTCTGTTCAAACATAATGCCAATTTCTACATTTTTGTGGCAGGATGGAAGCTGTATGTTAACAGGGCTGAAAACTCCTCAAAAGCATGAACTGTTGATTTCACGTACAACCTTTATGAACTTTGACAGTCACAACTGCACTGCAATTACTACCTGTTCTGGCTGCTACCAGGGTCAAGGTAAGTTAGATTTTCAGTATTGAACATGGTCGTGATGAGAAGAACTAAGTGTGAAGAGCACTAAAGAGGATTTTCTACAAATCATTTTGCTCAAATCAGTTCATAGAAAATAAACAATATATGTGTGTGTATGTATATTCATATATGTATATATACATACAAATATCCAAAGGCTATGCATCTTTTTCAAACAGGACATTTAAATTTGCTAGTATATGGCACCAGAAGAGACCTTGGAGTTGATGTCACCTAAGGACAAGCATACAGATTCTGTTTTCCATATGTAGAAGGTGAAGGTCTACCATGAAGAGCCTCTTTGCTCAATGGATGCTCTTCACATGATTGAAGTCTGGAGATCTATCATGTGGAGAGCCATAATGGGTAGAGGAAGCCCCATGTTGCATAAATTCACCTTTTATACACAGAGAGCAACAAGAGAAATTTGATCTAATTGTTTGGCTAAATAAAAATAGAAATTATAAGCGTAATACTCTGGATAAGAGTTTTTAAACCCAAGAAGGCTTATTACACAGTAAACATATGTACTTTACTTTAAATTCAAGCACACACATCTCTACTAACCTGATTGATTTTAATTAAAAAAAAAGATATCGGCCTATTTTGCAGTTCCCAAAGAATAGCAATATCATTTAGGTTTATATATGCCCCATAGCACTTTACAGCACTCTTTGGGTGGTTTACAATGTTGAAGCTGTATTTTCATATGGCCCCCAACAATCTGGGCCTTTATTTTACCAACCTGGGAAGGATGGGAGACTGAGTCAATCGAACTCCATCAGGACTGAACTCAAGGCTGTAGGCAGAGTTTGCCTGTAATAGTACACTTTAACCACTGCACCACCAGAATCTTGAATTACAATCCCAGTAACAATAACAACAAGAGAAAAGCTCTTTATTGTTTAGCCACAAGAACATATTGCAATGCAAAAAATAAAATAAAATAGAAACTGGTATAGGGTTTTGTGCCTAAGCAGGGGATTGGACTAGAAGACCTCTAAGGTCCCTTCCAACTCTGGTATTCTGTTAAAAAAAAACCAGAAATTCAACTCATATGTTCTTATCACCATTGCAATTTACCCTAATCATACCTACATACACAATACTTGTTTCCACTGTTTTATGCTAAAATGACTCCATTTTATATTCAATACTCATGTTCTCACCACCTATAAAATATATTGTTCTAAGATATAAACCTCACAGTCACTTGTCATATATGTATACAGATATACACAGATGTAGGTCTTGGTGTATTCGGGTCTTGTCCCGTGTAAGATTGAGAATACCTTGGCAACGTTTCGCTTCAGGCTGGTGTCTTCAGCTTCGTTCTCCTGGGAGAAGTGTGTGATCGTGGATGTTTTTCCCTTTTAAACTCTAGAGTTGGCTGTGTTGTTACTTCTTGATTGGTTTGTGGAGTTGATGTATGCAGATTGGATGGCTTTTTCCTGAGACCCTGTGTGGCTGAGGTGCTGGCTGTGTGTCTCTCAGCCTTTTGTGTTGTAACGACCTGGGTAATGGGCTGTGTGATGACCTTCTGAGTTCTATTGTTGTGATGTCCTGGGTCGTTGTCTGTGTTGCAACCTCCTGATGTTTTGTGTTGTGATCTCCTGAGTTCTGTGATGTAGTATCCTGGGTGGAAGGCTGTGATGTGGCATTCTGGGCCTTGGTTTGGCTCCGAGTTTGAGGTCTGGCTATGTGTTTATAGCGTGTGTCAGTTTGCTTAGTTTGGGGGTTGGAGGCGGGTGTAGCAGCTGGTGTTGCACAGAACAGGACAATGGCATCGCCCTCCTCCCTTACATCAAAGGCACCACAGATAAAATCAGCAAAATTCTCCACAAACACAATATCAGGACAGCCTTTGGCACTGACCAAAAAATAGCCAACATCTTAAGAAACCCCAAAGACAAGATCCAGCTAGAAAACCAAGGAGTTTATAAAATACCATGCAAAATTTGCCCAGCCACATACATTGGACAAACCAACAGGAGAATAAATGCACGCATAGAACACAAGAACGCAGTCAGAAAAGAAGAAAAAAAACTTCCTCCCTTTTCCAGCACCTTAAAGCCACAGGACATGAAATTGATTTTGAGAGATCCAAACTTATCTCCAATACTGAACACTTCAACAAGAGAATAATTAGGGAAGCCATCGAAATAGAGAAACACCCCATAACATGAATAAACGGGATGATACTTCCGCCTACCAGACATCTGGAAACTAGCCCTAATCAACAAACGTGTCCCAGCCACGAAAACCAACACTGGACCCAAAATAACACATGATGCCACCACCAATCTCCTTCACCAGACTCAAACCCAAGCCCACGCCACAGATGAAAGGCAACCACCATCCAGAAACCAGACCATGGCTGCAACACCAGCTGCTACACCCCCCTCCAACCCCCAAACTAAGCAAACTGACACACGCTATAAACACATAGCCAGACCTCAAACTCGGAGCCAAACCAAGGCCCAGAATGCCACATCACAGCCTTCCACTCAGGATACTACATCACAGAACTCAGGAGATCACAACACAAAACATCAGGAGGTTGCAACACAGACAACGACCCAGGACATCACAACAATAGAACTCAGAAGGTCATCACACAGCCCATTACCCAGGTCGTTACAACACAAAAGGCTGAGAGACACACAGCCAGCACCTCAGCCACACAGGGTCTCAGGAAAAAGCCATCCAATCTGCATACATCAACTCCACAAACCAATCAAGAAGTAACAACACAGCCAACTCTAGAGTTTAAAAGGGAAAAACATCCACGATCACACACTTCTCCCAGGAGAACGAAGCTGAAGACACCAGCCTGAAGATGACGGATGAGATTTCGTCGAAACGTTGCCAAGGTATTTTCAATCTTACACGGGACAAGACCCGAATACACCAAGACCTACATACCTTTACCCGTGAAAATCTACGAAAACATATACACAGATATATATACATATGTACATGCATGCATTTTCAAGCAAACATACATAAAAACAAAAAAAATCACAAAAGAGAAAGAAAAAAATTACATATTGAATAACATATAAAGAAAATAACAACAAAGAATTTGTAATTTCAGCTTGATCAATCTGATTTTGTAAATCTTTAAAGAGGAAAACTAAATTCACCCCACTTGTCAAAGAACTTTTTCAAAAGGCAGAGGTAATAGGACATTTTCCGATTAACAGAATATACAATTTTCTCAAAATTGGCTAAATTGCACATCTCTGAAAAGCCATCCAATCTATTATGTCTTGAATTATAGTATTTTGCCATCTCCTGTTGGATCCCACCTTTGTGCTTGAAGACAACTGAATATAATTGCAGTAATGTTTAGGAACCCATCTTTTCCCATTAAAAAAAGCTCTCTCCTTAGCTGGCTTCCATTCTGGCTAAGCAAACCTTGGAGGAGATGTTTGCTTCAACAAGGCTCTGAGCAAAGCACCCCTTTGAAGATGTTTTGTGAAGCAATGCAATCCTTCACTTCTAAAGAAGAAAATGCTGCTTTCATGTTGATACTGAGGCATGCTCAGAATACTCGTTTGGCTTAGAGGAAGCACAAAGGGTCCAGCGGGATGAATGGTGCTAGAAACACAAAGTTCCTTGTCAAGGTACTGCTCGGCTGCCTCACATAAGCCAATTCTCACTGTTCATGCTCATGGCAATTTTTTAGTCTTTCCAAGAGAATTCTATTTCAATAATAATAAAAATAGCTTAGAACTGTGGGGGGGGAAAAAGACTCCTTCTTGGAAACAAATATCAAAGCTGAAGTAGTAATATTAATAATAGCAACCATGTATTACTAGAACATATACTGTTTTTAAAATGGAGTCAGGAATAACCAGGATATGAAATTACTGACTAGATTCACATACCTGCTTATTTGAGATACCTGCCATTGGGACCAGAAAAAACATTACTATCTCTTCTCCAATCCTTGCAGATTTCCTCTTGCTTGACAATTTCTTGGTTAAAATAGGCATTCTAAAAACTGTTCAGATATTTTCACTAATGGAAATGTGTGAAAACAGTCAATAGTTAGGAACATTGTGCAAAAACCTGTGGTAATGCTTTACTAATGGAAGATTTGTTTGATGGTGCTACAAGATTCTGTTTGTTTTTGTTTAATTTAAAGAAGTACAATTCTTTATTCCTATTTGAAGTTTAACTTTTTGAATTTTGCATCCATTAAAATCAAACAGTATAATCTTAAGCGGTATTTACAAGGGTTAATCTCTACCCCTGGGCACAGAAGCGGACTGGGTGATCTGAGGCCAGTCACACTCTCTGAGGCATAGCAAGAAGAAAACATTGCCATGAAAACTGCTGTTGACTTGATCAACAACACCATCATCATATTTCAAATTTTTGAATCCTCAGGTTTCATTGGATGGGATTTTATAGCTTCCCTTAATTATCCTATAATATAGCATGTTCCTCTTCTTTTTCAGGAGGTTTTACTGTCAGAACAGAACAAGTCCTCCTCCTCAATGCCCCAAACTGGATATCATTTCCATTCCCTCATTGCGCCATCCTCAAAGATCTAGACGGCTCTCTCACAGGACACCCAGGAAGTCAGATCCTTCCTTCTCTAGATATACTTCCAGATTCCTGTAGGACAATTGTCAATGCCAGTCAAGCTGTCAGTGCCAGTTGTTGTTTTGGAAATGTTATTTTTCATCGTATGTCTATTGGCCTGTAAGTTTTTGCTTTTGTTTTTCCTCATGATTAATTGTACAAAATTTAGGAAATCACACTTTAGCAAGATAATAGGTTGGAAAAATAAGTTTCTGGCTTAGGCAACCTTGAGAAAACAATGTGTTAAAAACGTCCAGTACCACAAAAGTCATTTCATTATGGGGAATAAAACATATGAATGAGATAGGCACATCCAGCAATTGCATACAGTGTAATTGCAGGAAAAATGTAGTTTTTAAAATAAAAATACATTATGTTAAGTGTATAGATCTATTGATGTTAGCTGCTTTAAAGCAGAGGTGAAGGTTGTAAGCCATGCCCTAAAACCAGTAAAGTCTAGTAGATAGACCCTCAGAAGCAAACACTGGATCTTTTACATAGGTTTTAAAACTTGGGTAGATACATAGACATCCTTGAATAAACTTTTGGATTTACAGGTGAAACTCAAAAAATTAGAATATCATGCAAAAGTTCATTTATTTCAGTAATGCAACTTAAAAGGTGAAACTAATATATGAGATAGGCTCATTACATGCAAAACAAGATAGGTCAAGCCATGTTTTGTCATAATTGTGATGATTATGGCGTACAGCTCATGAAAACTAATTTTTCAAGTTTCACCTGTACTTTTAAATTTTTGGGATAACAGCATGTAGTCATGCTTTCAATATTTGCACAAAACCTCAGAACAAGTATGCCCTGACCACATCTTTTTTTTCTGCCTTGCCTCTATAACCTTATGTTCAACTCATCCCCAGTGTGTAAATGAGATAAGCTTATGTTCTTCTTAGTGGACAGATGTTAAACTACACCCAGGTGTTAAACTATACCTTCTCCTCTTATTCTATAATAGTTCTTGCATAGTCTCAATGTGTGAAAATCTGTCAGTCATTATCCTGAGGGGAATTTGGGTGACTGTAGTTTTGGGAACAGAGATAAAAGAGACAGATCAAGGATTGGCCATTGGGACTATTGTTTCATGCTGGTATATGTGTTGACAATTCAAGGATGAGAGAATAGTACTTCAAATCATCAATTGGGAAAGGCCTTAAGCGAAATGCAACTTGGACACTTGGGTGTCTACTATTACATTTCTATTTCTGAAAGAATACATTGCAATATTGATGCATGTTCCATTGGCCTCATTCGAAGCCAATTTCATTGTTGCTTTATTTTTCTTGAGATATATCACTGTAGCAGATTATTTCACAAAGGTAGCAAACAGAAAGCATTTAGAGCTAAACACAGTGTTTGCCATAATACAAAGGGGGGTAGGGAGGGTGGAACCCCCTTAGGATAAGTAAGCTAATGGTAAACATAAACAGGAGACTTAATATTTATTCTGCTCATAGATGTTGATGGGTTTAGCAAACCCTTTGTGAGCCATTTATGTTCAACAGTTCTGCACACTACACTTGAGCTAAATTACATAACAGCTTAAAGAACAATGATGGTAAATTGTAACGCAGACTGTAAAGTTCTATCTACTAGTCATGCCAGATTTCTGTTGCAAATTGCTTCTTAATTGAAACTTCTCTGGATATAAAAATGCAGAATTGCCAATCAGTCATCCAGGTTTTTCTCTTCTTTTTAACCCTTTTGAAAGGCTCCTGGAAGCTTGAGCCAAGGGTTAATTTCGCATTACCACTGTGGTTACCTCCTCCTGGTTTCTTCGTCAGAAAGTCAAGAACAGATCTTAGAGAGCTGCCTCCTCCTTTGGTAATGAAACACTTTCCCGTTAATGATCCATGCAGGCTCCCTCAGTTCCTCCGAATTAAAAATGCTCATGCCCTCCTCTGCTCCATTAACATTAAAGAGAGGTAGATTGGTGGCTATTTAGGGCACAGTGAAAATCACTGGCTATTTAGAGCAAATTAAAATGGTGCTAATTATGGTGGTAGGAATGCTCAATTATGTTAGCAATATAGTAGTTCTATTTTGGGGCTAGCTTGACAGTATGAAGTGAAAGCATTGTTTGGAAAGATAAATATAATTATTTATTATTTATTTATTATTTGCACTTGTATGCCGCCCCATCTCCGAAGACTCGGAGCGGCTCACAATTAAAATATAATACAATAAATACTTAAAAAACTATTAAATTTAAATACAAGTCCAAATATAATAAACTAAAACCATTAAAACAATCCCAACCCGAGGGGGGTCAAAGCCGGTTGATCAAACAACCAAGTTTTTAGCTCACGGCGAAAGGTGCGGAGGTCAGGGGCCAGGCGGAGCTCCAAAGGCAGTTGGTTCCAGAGGTCAGGGGCCGCAACAGAAAAGGCTCGTCGTCGGGGAGTCACCAATCGGCACTGAGTCGCCGATGGAATCGAGGAGTCCTTGCCTATGAGCTCGCATAGGCGGCCAGCATTCATTATCGGAAGGAGACGCTCACTTAAATATTGAGGACCCATGTCATGGAGGACTTTATATGTTAACACTAAAACCTTGAACCTCACCGGAGCGCAACCGGCAGCCAATGCAAGCGCGCAGGAGGGGGTAACATGGGAGAACGGGTAACTCCCATCACCACCCGCGGCGCGCATTCTGCACCAGCTGCAATCTCCGGATGGTGTGCAAGGGAAGTCCTAAATAGAGAGCGTTGCAGTAGTCAAGTCTAGAGGTAACAAGGGCATGAGTGACCGTGCGCAGGGCATCTCGGTCCAGAAAAGGGCGAAGTTGTCGAACAAGGCGGAGCTGGGCAAAGGCCCCCCTGGCGACGGCCCCGACCTGCTCTTCAAGCCGGAGCTCATGATTCACCTGGGCATTTTGAGGAATCAAAATTATTTGTTGCCTTTCAAGTGTCTTCTTCTACCTATCCATGTTATCCTCCATCGTTTTGGAACAACAGGGTTGGAAGTGAAATTATTTTATTCTGATTTTAATGCATTTATCCAGTTTGGATCTCTCAGAATTAAATACATTGTATTAATTTAATTAAATACATTATCAAAATTTACATTTTGTAGAATTCGGTAAGCAACTTGAAAATATATGGGCATGTTATTATTACTATTATGTTATTATTTGTTGCAAATGAATTCAGCAGGAGGAGCCCTACAAAACTTATACAAAAATTCTGTGGTTTCTTTGGTGGAAAATGAAAAAATGGGTAAAGCTGGGAATGATGGATTTATCTTTACTTCCAACTGCAAGAAGCTTGTAATTCCCAAAATAAAAAAGTGGACTACCAAGCAGTTTGCCTGGTATTCTTGATTAAGAATTCACTTGAGCAAATCTGACTTGAAAATTTTTTATTGGGAAGTGGGATATCTGAGCTTGCTGATCCATGCCTAAATACTGTATTTGAAGGGCAACGGTGGGCTAACATGCTGCATCAACATAGCAACAGTAAGTATCAAAGTGAATATTATTTAGAAAATAAATGTGAATTCTTTTTCAGAAAGTCCCCAATATTTTCATCTAATTTAACTGTAACTAATAGTCGGAATAAGGTGATCACTGTCAATTACGTGTCTGACACTTTATCAAATGCCAATGGCTGGATGAGTCTTCTTTTGGATCAAGAAATTTATACTTTGTCATTCAACAGTCCTTTGCTTCAAAGAAATTTGCAGGTAATGAAGGTTTGTTTAATCCATCAATTGTTTCTCAGTAGTAAATAAATAGCCAAATCCCAAGATCATTGCTCATAAATTAGGGGCAAAGGTGAAACTTTGGCATTTATGAGTCTGCTGAAAAATTGCTGTGTCTCTTGTTCCTTTTCTCTTACACAAGCATTAATGTACTTTATTGCAGTCCAGATATAATTCAGAAAGGAAATATAAATGTTTGCATATTTCTTGTGTTCTACTCCATAGTACATAGCTACATTTGATAATTTTGCTGTTGGCAATTATCTATTATTGGAGCATGAAGGGTTGCCAGTCCACAGTCAAGTTACAGTGTTTTGTGGAAGAAGGAAAGGATCGCTACTCCAGGCTGTTCCTTCCCATAGACTTCACAAGGGTTGTGACTGGTTTTTCAACAAGGAAACAAACAAGTTAACTTATTTAGGTAAGAGCTTGATGTTTAAGATTGTAGTTGATAGTAATGCTCATTGAGAAGCAACAACTGCACACAGATGCTGGAATGGGTGACGGACATCACACATTAACTACATTGAGTAGTTAGTTCTTTTGTGAAGCAATTTGGAATTCAGACACTTCCTCTGAAAATTGCTTTTAGGTTGTTAGGCTTGCCACCTGCTATAGGAAGCTGAAATTTTCTTCAGAATTAAAATCTCTTTGTGCTATTCCAGAAAGCCTAAGTTCTTGGAGAAACAGGGAGCACATAACAATAAGCAGTTTTATACTGTACATGGAACTTGTTTTCATGTCTGAATCCTGGAGTTATCTGTGCCAATTTTAACCAGTATAGTAAATATTACTTGAAAAAGAACATGGCATGACTAAAATTGGAGGAGTGATGTGAAGTTCCTTCATATGATCAGCATCGCATAATAAAAGCGCCTTTTTCTAACTCAAGGAAGTCTGAAGTGGGCTTTAGTCCCTCCCCTGGGCACAAGAGAGAAAATGATTTTGTTACATAGTTCTTTACCTGAAAGAACTTTGGAGTCTTAACTGCAAAAATAACAGAAGTTATTGCAAACGAACAGAGACTCTACAACTATTTCACCTAAGCTACATTTTTGGTCTGTTTGCATTTATCAATAAAAGTGTGTCATTGTTTGAACCATGAAGTGCTTTCTCTGCTGAAAGAAAAAGTGGACTTTGTGAGCTCAGCTCTGTTCCTTCTGAGTTTAATGGCCTAAGATCTTTCCAAGAAAGGACCATCTGTGTTTTGATCTTTTTACTATCTTTTAACATAAAACCAGAAATTTTCTTTATTTTTAAATTGTGGCGATAGTCTGGAAGAATAAATTAGTCAGCTAATTAATCCTATTTACAAGCTTTGTAGGATTCTTCAGCTGTCACTCACTTCCAGGCCTAAGGCTTCTAGTTTAGTGCCTATTCTCCTGTTCATGTGACTCAGTCTCCATGGCTACAGGTTGCATCTGCTGACACCCATACACTATTTACTGCTTAATTAAGAATTTCACGCTCAGCCCTTATCTGCGGCAGAGAACAAGAACACGCTGTTAAGAAATTCCAAATATAGGCCACTGCATAAGGGAAGCCTTTATTGTAGGTCTGACTCTGTGGAGCCTCTTTAACTACCCTCTTGGCAACTGAGCTGCCACCTTTCAATCAAAAATCATTAAATGGGGCAGAGATAATGAGCATGACTCATATCAAAAGAAGGATGTTTGCTTGGGCTGAAGAGGGAAAGCTGTAAAAGCCTACCAGCCCTCACCACTTCAAAGGAGGAGAAGTTGCTCTGTCAGCAGGACCCAGAAAGCATTGTTTGTTTCTGTTTGACTTATGTAAAAGGTCTGGCATGTTAGAGCCCCGTCTTGCAGCCGTGGGTCCCCCCCCCATCCTCCCGCCCCTTGATGCTCGTGTGTCAGCAGTTAGGCAGCTGGGCCCTAACCGTATCCGCTGGAGTATCTAATCACTTGACTCTGTCTCAACAATGGACACTTGTAGGGGGTGGTCGGGAGGAGGTCTGTGCAACAATAGGAACACAATTATTGCAGCTGCTAGGGAGGGCGATAATTCTTCTTAGGGAAACCAAAGGGACCTTGTCGAGGTGGTAGAGAGGGGAAACCTGAGTCTATTCTTAATAACCAGACTCTTGGAAGTCCTTCGCTTTGCCAGTGGGGCTCCGGCAGCTGCTCTTGTCCTAACCTCCTCTAATAATTGTACATTCTGTCCGAGGTCAATTTACTTATGACCTCCTTCTTTTGTGCCAGTTAAAAGCCTTTTAGGGTGAATTGTTGAAAAGTGGCAGGAGTGCATTAAACCCTAAATTTAATGTCAATAAATACAGATCAGATGCCAGATCATTCACAGGCAGGCTCTGAAATTCACACCGCGTTTGCTTCAAGCCGAATCTCACAGTTAAAAAAAAAAGTCATTGTTATTCTGAAAGCTGAGCATGTGAAGGAAGACATCATGGAGACACAGCAGGAACTGTTCATCGTTAACTTAGAGGCTTTATAGTTTTCCATCCTCAGTTGCTTTAGGAAGTATCACACATATTTTCAGGTCTGAAGAGCAAGTTTACAGGACACAAAGCTGATATACAAAATAATGCAGCCAATCATTGCACACTCTGAAATGATTTTGTACATTTGCCTTGGTCGTTTAGAAAACATTCTACCAAGTTACGGATAACTCAGGCAAAATATATTAAGAAACTCTTATCCAGTAACAATTAACTTAAGCATATAGAAAAGTGTGCACAACCTAGTTATTTACTGACATACATAATGTCAAAGGGATTCTACAAAACAGTCCGTAGGAGTAATTGCTTCCATCCCATAGACTGGCAGAAGATATATGTGCCAGGGTCAAAGGAGCCAACCCGTCAAATTCTGAAACAAAGACAATGAAGGACAATTAAAATGATCAGAAAACTTGAAATTAAGCTTGATAAGAAAAGCTTGGAGTAATATGGTACCTTTGGACTTCAGAGGAGCTGTGACCACACTGTTCAAGCTTCTAAAAGGTGCTACAAGAAGTAGAAGCAGGCTGTCGTCCCAGATTGCAGATTATAAAACCATGCTTTTAATTTGCAGATATGTTTGAAAATCCAGGAGTAAGCATTTTTTAGATTTGTATCCCATTTTTCCTTTAGGAGTTCAAGGCAGTAGGTGCAACAAACCTTCCTCCTATGTTCCCCCCCACAACAGCCTCCTGGGGAGGTAGGGTGGGCTAGAGAGAGTGACCAGCCTGAAGCGACACTTGGAAACCTTAGGTCTTGAAGTCTGACTTAAAACTGAATCTGGGGCTCTGGTGACAATCCAATACCTTCACTGCTACATCGCTGGCTATACTTATTCTTCAATGCTTCCTAATAGCAAGAGCAGTTCAGTAGTGAAATTAATTACCAAAACTCTAGAAATCATTTGGAGGGTGTGTCCCTTCAATCATCCTAGGGTCAATCCTGGTTGAAGTGTTTCTGTGCTTGCAAGATCAGAAGAACAGGAAAAGACTTTGAAGATGCGACTTGGACATTCTGCAGAGCACAATGATGTAATTTTCAGAATCAGTAAACTCTTTTATTAACAGCAAGTTATATTTCAGATTATTACTAGCTGAAATTGTGCAATTAAGAAAGAACTTAACGTTCTTTCTTAATTGCACAATGTGGAAACTTAGTGTTTTGCAAAAGTAAAATGTAAAGATAAACTTAGGTGATTAAGAGAGAGGGGAATCCAAAATGGCAAAACCTTGAAATGTTCATTGGTTTAAGAATATGGATTGTCTGAATGGAGGAAAATGAAAAAAGGCAGGAGCAGAATTGAATGGAATATCTTGAAAAAGAGCACATCTGTCTAGCTAAATACTTAAACCATGTTTTGTGTGTTTTATATAGCATCCTTCAATCACATTTTGAATCACATTAACAATAAAACATGATAAAAAGAACTTAAATAATGGAGGAGCAATTTTGCTTGGTTTCACAAGAAGAACATTGTCAGTGCAAGATGCCTGGGAAAACTTAACCCATCATTTCCCAGGGATTACCTATAACAAACAGCTCTTTCTTAGCACTTTTTCTCCTTAGCTGAGCATCTGACTCCTCAGTTTTTTTTCTATAAGGTGTATTTAAACTGGATGGATTCATACAATGCACATCATATTACGAATATTTCAAAACATGAGATTCCCCACAATTGAAGAAACTTCATTTTATGGAATTAAAACAAATTTCAGCTTTTATAGATCATTCTTATGTCTTACTAACTTTCTAAATTTAGTTACAGGGAGAGGCCTAATCCAAGTGACATTTAAAGTTGAAGACATATTCCCTTTATCAGAACAGGGTATGTAAATTCAGTTTAAAAATGTAGTCTTGTTTTATTCAGCACTATTCACTCTAACCCATAGAATGTATTTCTGGGTACTTAAATAAACTTTTCTGTGTTTCTGGTCAGTGTTTTCTCTGTACAGGAAATTTATATAAGAGCCATGACTAATTTCTGCCATTGATGCACATGACTGAATCACATATATTTTATGCCTATTGCTGAAAATAACTTTTATTTAAACAATTATCTGGTAAATGAAAGGACTAGCTTTTGACACTCTACATTTGCTGTTTTTGTCCTTCCTTCCTCTCTCTTTTCTTTTCTTTTCTTTCTTATAATCATCCAATGGCCATTGGACTTGTGAATAGGAAAAGAAGCTAAGGAGAAAGAGAGAGGGAGAGAGAGAGAGAAATTAAAATGAATGCAAAGATTATAAAAGTGTGTTTTAGAAAGTTCAGAAGAAAAGATGATATTGCAATTAAGCAATTAAGTTATTAATTCCTCTGTTAATTGAAATATAAGCCTCATTTACCTTCAGTCTAAATATTATGCTCTTTAAGATAATCTCTCTTGTTTACTTGCTTTTTTCTTATTGATAAAAATGGTTAGGAGGGTAGTAATAAGGAAATTTATATCTATAATTTTGATTTCACTATATTTTAGTTAATTAATGCCTGGCATCCATTTAATCTACCTTGAAGAATAATCTTATTACACAGGTAAAAATTTCAGAGAACCTCTATTGAGAAGTGTATGTCCACTTAGAAACAAATGATTAAAATACTAGTTACCATTTTGAGGAAGATTTAACAGATTTAACAGATAATCAGAGTTGAAAGGGACCTTGTAGGTCATCTAGTCCAACCCCCTGCCCAAGCAGGAGACCCTACACCATTTCTGACAAATGGCAGTCCAATCTCTTCTTGAAAGTCTCAAGTGATGGCGCTCTCACAGCTTCCGAGGGCAAGCTGTTCCATTGGTTGATTGTTCTCACTGTCAGAAAGTTTCTCCTTATTTCCAGGTTAAATCTCTCCTTGTTCAGTTTCCATCCATTATTCCTTGTCTGGCCTACAGGTGCTTTAGAAAATAGCTTGACCCTTCTCTCTGTGGCAGCCCCTCAAATATTGGAAGACTGCTATCATGTCTCCCCTGGTCCTTCTCTTTACTAGACTAGCCAAGCCCAGTTCCTGCAACCGTTCATTGTATGTTTTAGCCTCCAGTCCCCTAATCATCCTGGTTGCTCTTCTCTGTACTTTTTCTAGAGTCTCAACATCTTTTTTATAGTGTGGTGAACAAAACTGGATGCAGTACTCTAGGTGTGGTCTTACTAAGGCTTTATAGAGTGGTATTAGTGCTTCCCTTGATCTTGATTGTATCCCTCTGTTAATACAACTTAGGTTTGCATTAGCTTTTTTGGCTGCTGCTACACACTGCTGGCTCATATTTAGCTGGTTGTCCACTAAGACTCCAAGATCCCACTCACAGTTACTGCTATTGAGCCTGGTTTCACCCAGTCTATATGTGTACTTTTGGTTTTTCTTGCCTAAGTGTAGGACTTTACTTTTCTCTACATTGAATTTCATTTTGTTAGATATGGCCCAGTGTTCTAGTCTGTCAAGATCCATCTGGATCTTGAGCCTATCTTCTTGGGTGTTAGCTATTCCTGCCAGCTTAGTAGCATCTGCAAATTTGGTAAGTTCCCCTTCTATTCCCTCATCTAAGTCGTTAATGAAGTTATTGAAGAGTACTGGGCCTAAAACAGAACCTTGCGGCAACCCACTGCTTACTTCCCTCCATGTAGACTTAGACCCATTAAGGACTACTCATTGAGTATGGTTTACCAGACAGTTGTGAGTCCATCTAGTGGTGGTGCTATCTATTCTACTTTTTTCTAGCTTACTAAGAAGTAGGTTGTGGTCTACTTTGTTGAATGCCTTGCTGGAATCTAAATATATTATGTCCACAGTATTTTGCTGGTCTACTAATTCAGTCACTTTGTTGAAGAATGAAATAAGATTGGTTTGGCATGATCTGTTCTTAACAAACCCGTGCTGACTGCTAGTTATTATTTTACTTGTTTCTAGATGTTGGCAGATCTGTTTTTTTAATTATCTTTTCCAGTATCTTCCCGGGTATTGATGCTAGGCTGATTGGATAAACATTGTTTCCAAACATCTTAGTGAGGTTTGCCAAATCTTTACTGAGATAGGTAGGTAGGTAAGTAGACAGTCAAGCAGGCATACATGCAAACATAAATTATTTCTTTTTTCCTAGATCGAGTTTCTTCTTTTTCTCCTCCTATTTTCAGATGGTCCCTTGCTGAATCCTGGTATGATGTGGCAAAGGGCTGGGGTGGGTACAATGAAAGTATACCATCAGCTGATGAAGATGTTATCATTTTACCAGGTAACTATATTTTGTTAATATACTATATTGTAATAATAAAGTCATTGTAACACTAGATCTTGGCACATGAAAGATATAGATACCCAATCTAATATATAAATAGGAAAAAGCCAATTCTAACTTTCTGATTTCTTTACTGCTTTATTCTGCAAGTTAAATACTCATTTGTCAACCAACATCTCCGTGTACATTTTCATACCTTCTGACATCACAAGATGAAATATGTATAAATAAATAAAAGGGAGTTGCTTACCCCAACATAAGTACTGCCTGTTTTGTAATAACTGGCAATCATACACAGTCATGTGAAAACAGTAGAATTTTCTCAAGGCTATTGAAAATGCTAGAGAAGGCCTCAGAAGAAAGACACAGCAAACAAATTGGGATCACATTGCTTTGAGAAGGGGCACTTCACTCTAAACTTCACCTGAGTGAAGTGTGCTTCAAAGATCTGTACAACCTTTTGTATCTGTTGCGTTTCCTAACTGTTTTTCTTAGGAAAGCATTTGATTGCAATAAAGCAGATATTGATTATTATCTATAAAGAGATCTGGATGAATAGTCAGTTTAGCAAAATTTTCAAAAAAATTTCAGACTTTCAAAATTTGGAAAGCATCTTAGAGGTCAGATGGCAAATGTTAGACTGATTATTTTTCCCACAGTGAATTTTCAAAAGAATCATTTTTTTCATCCATTTTTGTTGGAACTATATAGCCTTAACTTTTCATACAAAGTTGAGTGTAAAAAAGAACTACTACAATTCATATCAAGATATTAGTTATAAGGTAATATTTTGGTCTTGTACTAATTACTTAACATTAAGATTTTACTGTATTATTACTTTCTGTATATGTAACTCAATATCTTTCTAAAACCATGTTTTAATTTAATTTTTGGTGTATACTGTCGAAGGCGTTTTGGTGCATATAGATAGCAACTGTGAACTGTGTTCACCTACCCAGTATAAACGGGGGTAGTTTTACATACAAGAGCAATGTTGGACAAGTAGCTGATTGCTCATAGTGACAAAATATCTTTAAAAAGTCACTTCATATCTGTCATTTGAGTGATGTGTTACTATTGGCTGAGTGGCAACTGCATTTGTAAGGCAGCATATTTCTGTTACAGAAGAAAGGGACAGGAAAGTACAATAGATTGGCATGTATTTGAATCTTTCTTTGGGAACATTTGTAATTATCTTCATAACATTGAAGGAAATCAAGGACAAGTTTCTTGTTCTATGCATGAACAAATAAAAACAGCTTTTATTCTAGCAACATTCATAGCTTTCCATGTTTTTTTCCACATTTTGTGGGGCTTAATATAATACATTTCTGACACAATATATGAAGGAATGAGGAGCTTGCCATAGTATGTTGCATCAGATGGCATATTTATGATGTCATGTAGCCTCTGGCATTGTTTTTAGTGGCAGAATCTTCTGTCTCTCTCATTTGGCTTTGAACTTTTTCTGTTTGAAGAGACAGACACTCAAGCTTTGCATCTCATGTAATAATACTTCCGTTGTGCCTGTGTAGCATTTGGTGATGCATTTATGACATTTTATAAAGTAGGAATGCTGATCAAAGAGATTCTGTGTCACTAGTTGAGTCATTAGAAAGCTTGTTTTCTGTCAGAGCATTAAGATTCTGCTGGATTATTTCTGAATTTTTCTGTAAAGAAATTAACACACGATATGGAGGTATATCCTTTTAAAACAAATACTAGTATTTTCTGAATAGTATTGCATATGGGTGGGGACGATATTGAATTAAATCTAACAAAAGCTGAGCTGAGGATTTTGTGAACTCAAGAATATCAGGTTTGGTCACTTTCTTGAGGATTCCCCTACTTAATGGACATATACATCCAGAGGTATATCGTACCTTTAAGTGTATTCCTTTCTTAATTCTACAAAGGAGCCTTCAATTGTTCTGGAGTGTATATTCCTCTGCTACCCATTATCCAGAAAATTATGTATAAAATTATCTTCCCAAATTAATGAACTCTGGGTGGCATGAAAGCTCCTTCATCAGCGGTTATGGACCATAAATCACCATGCTGGTCCAGTGTGAGTTGGTAAATATATTATTTTTGACTTCGCATCCCAACTTCCAGACTAGAACCTGGTCTACTCACTGATCCAGCACACCATTGTCTGTCTATCTTTCTGCCTATCTGTCTGTCTGTCTGTCTGTCTAACTATCTAGCCAGCTATCTCTTTAAAACATTATACAAAAAGGATAAAACTAGAGAAATAAGGAAATGTACAAATCAGGATGCAAGTATTTTAAAGTTTTAAAAATAGAAATTCTCTGTATCATAGGACAAAGAATTAAGAATGAAGCCATTATTTTATAAAAATATTTTTCTAACTCAGTTGGCTATCTTAACAATATTTGTCAACAGCATGCATTTTGTTAAAAGCACATTCTTTGCAATTATTTTACAATGTAGGCTCTTTCCTCCCATTCTTTCTTCTAGGATGGCTTTCCCTTCCTTTACATCTGTGTTCTCTTGAGTTTCCTTTTAATTTTCATTATGAAGATTTTTCCAAAACACTTGCTATATAAATCCATGAGTCTGAATCCAATGGGTAGAAATGTATTGTGAGAGGGTATTTAGCATTAATATTTTGCTATATCACTGCCGCATTCCTGCCAGGCTACTTTCAGAAATGTTGCATGGGGGCAGAGGGTATTCTAGAGAATACAAAAGGGAAATGGAAATTACACACAGACACAGACACAGACACACAAATACACACAAAACACTAATTTTGCTCTGCTATACTTCATTATTTCCCCTATTAGGAAATAAAATATACAGATGTATTTAGACACATATCTTGGTTTGCAAACTTTGTAGCTGTAAACTGAAACACATAAGATGTCTTGTGCATTCTGCCTGTATATCGGGGAAATATAAATCTTACCCCCAAAAGATATTAGACTAAAATCTTACTAAAAATGTACATGGTCATGCGTTCAATTGAACAACAGTTTAGAAATTGCTGTAGAATCTTATCAAATGAATATAACATTGGAAAAAGAGAAACTGCCTGAAAAAGTGGCTGACAAATTCTCCCATCCCTGAATTTTTGGAGATTCCAGAATTTGCAGATAGATAGTATGACAATAATTCAGTTATTGTATTTAAAATGATGCCTTGATGTTAAATGGTCTTTCTCTTTCTCCCTAGTTTTTCTCAGCAGAAAACAGGACGACTTTACTAAAAAGAAACTAAACACCTTCAAAGATTTAAAACTTGTTAATACAGTGACAGTAGATAGCTCAGATAAAGGTCCCAACAATGACCTTGCTGTCATTCAAACTGCATGTATGAATACAGGACAATTGAGCCCCCATTCATAATCTACATGACCTCTGCTTCTTTTGTTTATTTATAGCACAAGGAGTGAAAAGAAGCCTTCTATTCAGTTTGGAACCATCTGTTTTCCAGTGTTTGTTTGACTAGTAACTTGACCTGATGATAATGTGGTGTCTGAGTTACAAAACAGATTGAGTTGTTGTATAACTTTTTTATCCCTGGAGTTCAGAGGCAGGCAGCATGGAAGAAATACAGACGGCCCATCTAAAGCATGAAGATTTTTGCTTTGTGTGTGTGTGTTTTTTAAAAAGGAGTTGATTTTATTAAGTAACATTCACTAGCAAGGTCTTCACTGGATTTCTTTACAGACTGAGAGTTGGGAATAGGCAGAATTTTCCATATGCTTATTTAAAGATTAATTGAATTAGATTTGTTTGGGTTTTTTTTGTCTTAGCTGCAATAGGAATAACAAGAACTACTAGGTATATATTACGATGCATGTGGTTTCTGAATGTTGGATGAGATGCATTTTTCTTTTGCTAAAGCCATGTCATCATCCATAGAGATGACAGAAAAATTCATTTACAGGTTGCTAGCAGCACCATCTGCTATAATGCAGCTATTCATTTTGTCTTTTTAAAATGCATTTGAGTATGAACACAAATTCTGGATTAATAAGGTTATAAACTGTACTTGTCATGAGATTAGAAGTAGGTCTGAATGGAAGGATAGTCCCTTGATTTTCTCATCCTCTGCTAGGATATTTATTTATTTATTTATTTATTTATTTATTTATTTATAATTGGACTTGTATGCCGCCCCCTCTCCGCGAGGACTCGGGGTGGCTCACAATTAAAACACAATAATTCAACAATAATATTTAAAAAAAGATTAAATATACATACATTTTTGTCCTTAGCATGGCATAAGAAGGTAGAGCTAATGCTTTTCTACTTTGTTTCTTTTCTTTGTTGCTAGTAGCTTTTTTTTAAATTAGAAAAGCCTTTGAAATAATGATCTTTTGAATGTGTGGTTATTGGTGGTATTCAAGTCTTGAACCACAAAAAAAACAATCTCCTGGTCTGTAGGTGTAAATATTGGTGTGTGTTTCCTCTTTACCTCTCTGACTTTTAACAGTTATTTATTGAGATCTCCATACATACTCTCCATATACTTTCCTAGCTTTTCTTGGTGACTGTTACATCTTTAAAACTGATTGGACAAGAGACTTGAAGAAAAACCCTGCAAACTCCCAGAGTCTCAGAGCTCCACTCCATCTTCAGGCAGTGAGTTGCGGCAATGAATTAATGACTGCCTTTCACTCCCTGGAATAGATATTCCACTTTGGTTTTGTCAGGTCAGAACTGCAGGCAATTGCACCAGCATAGACTCAGGGAATGAGAGCCAAAAAATAAAGCCACCAGACAAAGCTGGAAAAAGTCCTCAAAGCATGTCAGCACTGAGAAGCCCCCATGGACATGGCCAGTCTGGAGTTTGAGAATTAGAGCCAGGCTAAAAATGTCACCCTTTGATTTTCCATCTATTTCAGGAGCTGAGATATTAGATGAAAAGGTCAACTGAAGGACTGTATCCATACTTTTTCAGGAGGAGGGTGAATTTATAAATAACTGGTGAGGAGTGTCTGTCCCATCCATCCCTTCAGCAGCAGACTGTTGGACATTTCCATGTGAAATAAGAAAGCTGATGGCTGATTGGTTTAACTTTCCCTCAGTGCTTTTACTATCACATAGAATTTTCGCATAGTTTCCTCAGCTGTAACACAGTCTTCTACTTGATATGGAGGAATACCAGGAGATTTTATCTCCTGTATTCCCAGGAGGTAGAATCAAGTTTGCAACATCCCATTAGAAAGAAAAGGGCTCGTGGTGTTTGTCTCCAACTTGAGTAGTAATTAATTATCTTAATATGATTTTTGCCTTTATCAGAATTAATCTTACCTTTTATTCTCTTTGTTAAATACATAATTAAATATCATGGCATGTATTTTTTTTTAATTATAAAAAACCTTTACATACCCATTTTGGAGAAGAATTCTAATAAATTCTGCTATCCCAGGATTTACAGCTAAAATGTTTTCTATCTGCCTTACTTTGTAGATAATTTCTACAAAGCATTTGCCCCTCTATAGAATAATTGGTCTACAATTATGCACTCATATCCAATCTCTGAAAAGCAGACTGAAAGATCCTATTGATTCACCACTTTTCTTCATTTTAAATATTTATTATGTATTGTTTTATTTATTTATATTTTAAGACCATGATCATGGTATTTAAATAGTAGAGCTACTGAGAAAAGTAAATGAACATTTTTTTAAAAAAAGGGCTTCCAAAAATCAGTAAATGTCATTACATGTTGCAAGACTTCTGGAAAGGTTAAACACTAGTAGAACATAGGATAGCGTTGATAAACATTGGTTTTAAATCTCTGTTCCTTTTCTCTGACTTGGTTGGTTTGATCTATCTATACTGTGGGTCAAAAGCCTTCTGACTCTTCTATATAAGAACCAGTAAAAAGATAGCAACAAAATGCTTTTGCTTTAATTCTCATTTTCCATTAGAATGCTCTTCTTAAAAATGCCTCTCTGCCAAACACCACCTGCCACAACCAAAATGGAGATAGCCATTGTTTTATTTACTTACTTACAATGTTTACGTGCTGCTCAAATTAAAACCTACTCTGAATAGCTTACATTTCCCATTTGAGTAATTAAGATTTTAAAAGAGTCTAAAGCAAATAACAATTTAATGCAAAGCATGGTACCAGAGTTAAATAAAAGTCCGTTATAATCCAGTTGATAGGAGACAGCATCTCACAACATTTCAATGCCGAAGGCTGGTTGAAAAAGCCTTTTTTTCATTTTTAAGATCAACATAAATAATAATACTTACCCATGAGTTGAGAGAAAGGACACTGTGTGGAAAATTCCTCTCTTTTTCATTAGAGTATATATGGCTGGATTCTTTAATAAGAGATGACTATTTTAACATAATTGCTTGGCATCACTAAGGCTGGCCTTTTGTTGTAATAATATTTATTATTTTTGTTTTATGTTAAATCTAAACTAATGCTAAATCTCTGATTTGTTTTAACACATGGTTTATCAGGTATTAATCATTTTATACTATTGCATTTTATGGACTATATCTTGTCACTTCAACAGCTCACTAAAAACACTCCAGTTTTACTTATATCTCTGAACTGTCTTTTTTTTTTTTTTGCTGAGGTAAAGATTTCTTTTTGAGCTCCTCTCTGTCCTTTGCAGCATGAATATTTCCTTTGGAGGTGATTTTTTTTGGGGGGGGGGACTTTACAGGGAGGGTAATCCATTCTTCTTATGGATGCCATTGCATTGACAGATGGCTAGTATTGGAATCAACCCAAAACATTCAGAACACCAGGCCTTTATAATACCGAGTTTTAATTAGAGTTACCATATGTCTAGTAGTTTTTAGAAGAGTCCAGTTCATATGTATCAATTCTTGCTCTTTCCATGTATGGATACCACTTCTTCATTCTCCTCATTCCTTTTCTTCAATATGCCTGCTCTTTGAAATCATTCTCTGCTTCTTTCCCCTCGATCTTTTCTTTCTTCCCAGTTTAGCCTGTCTCCCTGCTCCTGTCATTCTTCACTTCCATTTGTTCTTGTTCAGTTCCTAAGTTGTGTCCAGCTCTTCACAATCCCATGGACTTCAGCACACCAGATCCCTCTATCCTCCACTGTCTCTTGGAGTTTCCCCAAATTCATGTTCATTGTATTGATGACATTATCTAACTCTCACCTTCTGCCGTCCCCTTCTCCTTTTGCCTTCCCACTTTGCATTCCCAGCATATTCATGTGGTTGTGTATCATTCTCATTCTCCATCAGTTCCCATTTGATTTGGGGCTGGTTGTTCTCTATTTACCCAAGCTAGTTCAGTGTTGTACCTTTGAAGATAAAATGAGACAAGCAAGTGTAAAGTATAAATGCAAAAAAGAAATATATTTTTTTCAATCCCGATTATATCTAGTATATTAAGTAAGTGTACTGTTTATTAGAAGGTTTGAATATTTTGACATACTCTTATTAATTCTCTGTACTATGTAAACTTTTCCCCCATTCAGATCTAATTTGATGGGGAGCCGAAATTCACTTAAATAATTCATAAATTATGAACTATGAGTAATAGTCCTAGTCTCATTGTTTATTATTTAATTTATTTATTTATTGGACTTGTATGCCTCCCCATCTCCGAAGACTCGGGACGGCTCACAACTAAAACCAGACAGCAACAATAAATAATTAAAAAAGAATTAAATAAACGCAAGCCCAATAATTATAACATTCAATTAAAATTAAATTTTAAAATCCTCCCCTCCAGGAGGTCAGCATAGCCCGGCCTGTTCAAATAACCAGGTCTTCAAGTCGTGGTGGAAGGTGCAGAGGTCAGGGGCCAAACAGAGCCCCAGGGGTAGTTGGTTCCACAGGGTGGGAACTGCCACAGAGTAGGCTCGACCCTGGGGCACCGCCAGGTGACATTGACTTGCGACGGGACCCCGAGAAGCCCCTGCCTGTGTGCTTGTTCAATTTAGCATCTTAGAAAAGGATGCAAAAAGGAGGCTACTTTTTTTAAAAGCCATATATTAAACAAAGTAATGCTGTGCATCATTTCCTTCTTTCTAAGACAGAACTGTCTTGGTGGATATGAATCTTCCACCCCTACGAGGTCTTTATATCCAGGGCACATTGGAATTCTCATTAAACACCAGCCATCTTCTGAGCGTGGCTTGTATTGTGATAGCTGCTGGTGGTGTCTTGAAAGTGGGTAAGTGAATAATAATAATAATAGTAGTAGTAGTAGTAGTAGTAGTAGTAGTAGTAGTAGTAGTACTGCTGTTGACACTTTTATTTTATTTTATTTTATTTTATTTTATTTTTTAAAAAGTGAACCAACAAGTCTAATTAGCCTCAGGCATGACAAAACTATGTTGGGGCAAATATGCTAAGGGCAAATGATGAAATCTAGAAAGAAGAATAACATCATAAATTGGTTCTTGTGCTATCTAACATTTATTAAGCTCTTGCAATATGCTGTAGCACAAAAGGGGTCTGTTCTAGTCAAAGTGGAATCTATTCCAGATAAATGCTCATTGGAATGCAATCAAAGGCTGTTTCACACTGAGCAGAAAACCTGATATTTTTCTCCCCCTAGTAGATAAGGGGTGCAATAGAACCTATATTGAGTTAGGCCCAGAAAATCCTTTCTCAACACCTTGAATTGCATTTAAACACTGCTGTGACATGAACTGATTTAGCCACCTTCCTTAACAATCAGGCAGCTGCTGGACCATCTTCAGGAATAGCTCTGCATCAAGTGTATTGCAGTAATCCATTCATAAAACTATTAAGGCATGGAGCAGTAAAGCTCCTGATGTGGAACTTCAAATATTTTATGATTAGTAGTCCCTACCCATCACAATCCTTTTGTGATTAGCTAAGGCCATACAGCAGTTACTTTGGGGTGACGCTTGGAACCCTTTATTCACATTCCAAATACGTTCACTTCTTGAAAGAGATTCAAAACCTTTTTTTAATCCTGAAATTGAACTGACTTTGATTTGCATAATACTAATACTGACCTAAATTATCCTTAGCATTTAAATACACAAGGCAAAGTTGTCACTCTTCAACATTTGGTATTAGTGATCTGGATAAGACATGGAATTGAAGCTCATCAAATTTGCAGATGACATAAGAACAGTATAATTAGGACCTTAGACTATAGAAATAGAATTCAAATTTATCTTCATAGTTTAAAGAAGCGGGTTGAAAAAACAAATACATATTTAGCAGAGGAAGATATAAAGTTGTAATGGTATGTGGGAATGATCTTGGGAGACAGGAGGAAAAGCTGCACCTAGACAATGGTCTAATGAACCAAATTTGAGTTCAAAGGAGGAGAGATGATAAAAGGATCATCCCCGAGTTTTGGGGGAAATAAAAGTGAGGATTGCAGGGGTACTTCCAAACTTGCAAGATTATGTTAATATAATCTTACAGTAAAGATAGAGCTAATACTCCTGGTTGTTCTTGTCTGGACTACTTTACAAGGCCAACATCAATTTTTCAAGTCTGAAAGTACCCCGGCCACCCTTCACTTTTACTCTCCCAAAAAATAGGGAGAGTCCTTTCCGAGACATTTTTGCCACCTCTCCTCCTTTGGACTCAAATTAATTTTGTTTATCAGACTATTGTCTAGCTCTTCCTCCTGACTTCCAAACATCATCACAAAAGTGTAGCAGAGAAAGAAACAAAGGAAATGCCACCTGAAAAGTGTAATTTCTCCAAAATCCAAAGAAACTGAACCTGTTCTTAGAAAGGTAATCAAGATGATCAGGAGATTAAAAAGTGAGAACTCTACAGAAATAAGGAAGGATGTTTGGCCTTGAGGATTAAAAAAAATGAAGAAGTGGGAGGAACATAAGACCACTCTTCAAATAAATGGGAAGATGTCACATAGGGGTCAAGGCCAGTTTTCTCTCTTTTTAGAATGAACATCTTATAATTGGAATTACAGGAAGCAGATTCTAATTTGATGTTTTTTTTTAAAAAAGTCTTTTAACAAGAAGAGCAGTTTGACAGTGGAATCATCGGGTCAGAGAGTTTGGTGAGCTCTTCTTAATTAGATATGTTCAAGCAGAGACTGGACATCCATCTGTCTAGGATGCTATAATTTGGATTCCTGCACAGAGGTTGGCTTCCGTGGCCTAAATGGTCCCTTGTAATTGTACTGTATAAAAATTAAAGCAGGCTTGGTAATTAGTAAAATGGGGTCGGTCCTTTTCTTTGATTCAGAGATAGTTTTGAAACTTGCCATCCCGACCTCCCCAGTTTTAATTAAAGTCTTGGAGAATTTTGCAGCTAAGATCCAAGAGTAGATGGAGACAACACTCACTTCATAAATTTTGTAAAGCTGCTTGGGTCCACAAGAGATTTATTATAGGGGCTGTGTTTCCAATGGATTAACATAGAAGGAAGCACATGAACACTTACTCTTTATTGGTTTCTTGGCGAAATGGGTTGAATTTTGCATGTGACAAAGAAAAAAGCAAGCCACATGTCAGTGGAATCAATGCAGAATTTTAGAACTGAATTACTTGAAAATTTATCATTCAGATTATCTCAGGATGGAGTAGAATATTTATGAAAAATGAGCAAGAGTAGACAGTTTAGGAATTCAAAGCATTTGGCAATTAGAGAAGACTGAGAGAAAGAGTTGGCTCTGAAATGGATCAAGACAGGGAGGGGAAAACTAGATGAAAGGATCCAAAACTAGATGAGAAGATCTACATTGACTAAAGATTTCATGGCTGTGCGTGGGAAGAGGAAATGAAGGAAATTACTGTTATAGGAAGCCCTGAAAACAAAACTATTGAAAAATTTCCCGAAAGGTAATATTCCTGTCCTGTTATCTAGTGGAGTTGACCCAACAAAGGGGGTCTGGCTGCCCCTTAGTCCCTAGCTCTGGCTATGGTCTTTGATTAAAAAAAGAACAAAGAAAAGAGAAAGACATATCCCTAAAGGGGACAAGATTTTCTTGAATGCTGCAAGGAACTCCTTTCAGAGATAATATAGTTCTGCTTTTTATTATGATTATGATTATTATTATTCTGCAACTGATCAAACCAGCTCCAGATCAGCCCGGAGTAAATCAAGCTATTTCCAGATGCCTGAATTGGCCTCCAGATTGAACAGGGTGGTCCTTCTAAGTCTCTTTGTGTGAATCATTTGCCTGATTTTGGATCAAGATTAGTTTATCTATAACAAGATTAATTTTCATAGACATTTCATTAAATGGGTTGCTAAAATTAATTCTTGTGGATACATATTACACTTTCTCTTTTCCTCACCAAAGACATGTTTTCTGAATATTAAATTATTGTGGCATGATGGCTAATTCTACACAGATTTCTTTGTTTAATTCTACATCTGCTGCAGTTTGGGGCTGTATAATTGATTTAATCTCTAATTTTAAAGGAGTGCTGAACCCTCTTACTGGACTCTGCTTACATTTCTCTAGGGCAGAAGTTGTCCTACTTTTTCCTTCAAGTATCTGCTTCATGCTAGACTATTTCCTTCTGAGTCTGTAAACTACCCTGGGTGAAATAAATAGGTTCACAGTTGGAATACAGCTCACTTTGCATTCTAAGAGATAAGAGTTATTTCCATCCTCTCTTTGTTGCCTTTTTATTCTCTTCTTGTATTTCCAATATCATCAGAAAAATTCTTTTACGTTTTAGACGTTCTATCCCTGAAAGAGATGTGATTCTTCTAAAATGTTAATTTTTGTGTGTGTGTGTGTGTGTGTGTGAAAAATGCCAAATATTTTTCAGATTAACTATTCTTTTCTCTACTAAATTAGTTCTGTTTCACACTTGCCCTATTGAAAAAAAAAGAAATATTAAAACAAATTTGGGGAAACTGAAATTATTAAACAAAACAAATATCTATGCCAGAACAGCCAGAGTAATTAAGAAAGAATTATTATCTGTTCTGAAAGGAAAGATTCAAAGAATTTCTTTTAAAAAGAAAGCTTATCCTTTCTGAACAGAAAGAGTTTCCACCCATTGTCTTTGCTTTCGATGGACCAGAAGGATACTCTGTTGTACGGAGTATTAACTTTTCCACAGTTTTTCTTCCTTCTCCCACCCTGTTTATCTTTTTCCTGGTAATCTGGATTATTCTGGTTAAGAAAAATCAGGATTACCTTTCCCCTTCTTCAGCCACTGTTATGAGCAAGCAGTGCCAGTGCTCATCATATAACTGAGATAACATGAGAGTTGTTACAGCCCCCTTGGGTGAAGATGATAAAGTTGACCAAGTGGGATGGAACAATGGTAAAATTTTATAGCATAAATTAAAAAAAAACTATAGTGAAATCTAGTGAGTTACGCAAGTGCCAGAGTTTATCTGATTTAGAATGGGACATACTAGACAAAAATCACAAAATCCATGTGACAAAATCCCATAAAATAATAACTGGAAAAACCGTGTCCCTGCTAGGAAAAAAAAATAGCTTCTGAGATTCTGAATGAACTTTGCATAGGATAAATTCTATCCTTAGAACAAATGTTTGGTATTATTAGTTCACTGTTGTGATATTATTAATGGTGTTATGTGCTCAAACATTTTCACTGGGGATCCATAGATTTAATTTGATTTTAATAGTAAGATGGGCACTGAAAACCACATGTACTTAGGCAGGCCTTTAACAATTAATTGCTTGCTGGAAGTAGAAGGAACATGCAAATCTGATAATATGGTTGTACTTGGTTTAGTTTGTTCTTGCTATGTGTTTTGTAATGTTTGAGTACTGCAATGTTAATATTTATGCTGTTATTTTATGCTCTTACTTACATGTGCACGTGTATTCATACTTTTTTGTAAGTTGTCATGGATAAATTTTAATATGTAAAAGGGAGAAACCAATGCATTGTACAAATTAATTAATGTTCATCAATTTCCCATTAGGCACACTGCAGCATCCATTAGAAGAAAGAAGAAAGGTGCACATTCTCCTTCGGGCATCTGAAAGAGTAAATTGTGATCGATTAAAGGTTTGAACGTTGGTCCTGGAACCATTGGTATGGATACCATCTTCTGAATTCCTCAGTGGGAAAACCTTGATCGAAAATGTCCTATGCTTAGCATCAATTAACAATTGTCTGTTTTGTTAAATAGTGCCTGCATTTTAATTACTAAGTCAAAAATGGATAATCTGAAGCAATATGAAAACATTTAAGCATTTTTTTTCCTGCAGCCAACAATATATTTGTATCCTTTCTGATTTCTAATCTACTGATGCTTCTCTGATTGTGCTGAATGTGGGGTGTGGGGTATATCCAGAGGTGGTATTCAGCAGGTTCTGACCAGTTCTGGAGAACCGGTAGTGGAAATTTTGAGTAGTTCAGAGAACCAGCAAATACCTCCTCTGACTGGAGATTTTACAGTATCCTTCCCCTGCCACGCCTACCAAACCACGCCCACAGAACCGGTAGTAAAAAAAATTGAATCTCACCATTGGGTATATCTCACAACAACCTGCCCATCAGTTGTTTGGTAAATTGTTAGAAGTGTTTGGAGGAGTAGGGTGTTTAAGACATACAGAGCATTCTGACTCAGATGAACTTACAACAACAAATTGAATGCAGTTGAGAAAATGGGAGAAGAGGACAGGGAGGTTGTGTATTTGTATTTGTTGGGAGAAGTCTATACGTGTATTTAGGAACAGACTTTAGATCACTGTGGAAGCATGGAAGGCAGACTAATTTACATTCCTAAAAGAAATATCTTCTCCATAAACATGCGGGAAAAGGATTGAAACAGAGTTATAATAGGCATTCTGATCATGCTTCTGGCTTGTAAATTAGGTACTTCTGTTGGAGGCATTGTGGATATGCATATACGCAAGTTCCAATTCCCCACCCAGCACTATATGCTATCCGCAGCATCAAAGAGTTTGCTTATTAATGTATCAAAGTGATAGGCCAGTAAACAGGCTTTCATTTGAAATAGGAAATAAGCCGGGCCCCTGTCATTTTTTCCTCTATTAAATTTTCTAGATGTATTATCTTTTTCAAGGTATTTAGTTCCTCAAGGAAGTTGTCATTTTCCTATTCAGATATTGGTGTGACCTTGCTGAGCATATGGGTTATGTAGTAATCCAGAAAGCCAGTTCACCCTTTTGCTAGAGTTGGAATCTTCCTAATGTAATCTTTAAGGAAAGTGCCTTGGAAATTTTATGAAGTATCCAAACAATCTCCATCAGTACAAAATTGCTTGGATGAGTATATCTCTGGCACAACTGAGAAGTCCTCCCTAGTATGTTGAAGATCTTACGAAGATTAGCATCTTTTGTATCATGGCTAGTTTCTTCTCCTTTTTTCAAGGTGTTTTTGGGAAGCTGCAGTTGCACAGTGCTTACACCAAGAAATCATGGACACATCTTGGAAATGATGTTGCACCTGGAAATGAAAGGTAGATGTTAAATTATAGGTAATAAGGAAGGTCTTCTTTATTTTTACTTTTTGTTTCTTTTTGAAGTCCTGCCTACTTTTTTTGCAGGAGTCAGGACATGGTAGGACCTTTCTGGCAACATTTCAAAATGATTCTGTATTAAACTTACTTGTATGCCACCACATTAAATATAACTTTTGATGGCACACACATGAAAAAATCATAGGAGCTTGCAGAAAACCAGTAGAGAAGGAGCCAGCTTGATCTCCATAGGGAGATAAAACAAACAAGCAATTTCCCCAGCCCCACAAATTATTTGAAAATGTGGGATGTTTCTCCTGCTTGATTAAATTAGATGAGTAGAAGTTCACTAGAGAAGGCCTGAAAGTTTCCACTTGTCAAGAAAATAATTTGATGGGTCAAAATCAGCACCTTAAATTGGACCTGGAAAGCAAATGACAATGCAAGGTCACAAAACTAATGGTATACACTCTCAACCTAAGGTATACAGACTGCTGCTTTTAGAACCAACTGCAGTTTCTAAATATTATTTAAGGGCAGCCCTAAGTAAAGGGCATTCCAGTAGTCTAGATGGTTGATAATAACAGCATGAGTTGCTGTTGCTCATACCTCCAAGTCCTCTGACCAGAGATGAGGCCAGAACTGGCATACTCACCAGTTGGGCATATGCCACTTTGACCACATTTCTACCTGCTGATCCAATAGAAGCCAGAAGGACGCCCACGTCGGATACTTGTTCCCTGTTTACCCATACATGAGTAACTCTTGGTGGTGATAGAAGACCTTGGTGCATTTGTAGAAATTTCAGCTTTTCAGGATTCCATTTTGATGTCTTCTCTTCTCTCCAAATGGACAGGATCCAGGCACTAGGAAACAGAATCAACATTATCTCCTCTGTAGCCCAAGATAGCAATGTCCAGTTGGATGTCATTAGCATATTGATGATACTACACCTGAAACCATTGAATGAACCATTCCAGAGGCTTTACAGGTGAAACTCGAAAAATTAGAATATCGTGCAAAAGTTCATTTATTTCAGTAATTCAACTTAAAAGGTGAAACTAATATATGAGATAGACTCATTACATGCAAAGCAAGATAGCTCAAACCATGATTTGCCATAATTGTGATGATTATGGCTTATAGCTCATGAAAACCCCAAATCTAAAATCTCAGAAAATTAGAATATTGTGAAAAGGTGCAATATTATAGCTCAAAGTGTCCCAATCTAATCACTAATTAAGCCATAACACCTGCAAAGGGTTCCTGAGCCTTTAAATGGTCTCTCAGTCTGGCTCAGTAGGAATCACAATCATGGGAAAGACTGCTGATCTGACAGTTGTGCAGAAAACCATCATTGACACCCTCCATAAGGAGGGAAAGCCTCAAAAGGTAATTGCAAAAGAAGTTGGATGATCCCAAAGTGCTGTATCAAAGCACATTAATAGAAAGTTATGTGGAAGGGGAAAGTGTGGAAGAAAAAGTTGCACAAGCAGCAGGGATGACTGCAGCCTGGAGAGGATTGTCAGGAAAAGGCCATTCAAAAGTGTTGGGGACTTTCACAAGGAGTGGACTGAGGCTGGGGTCAGTGCATCAAGAGCCACCACACACAGACGGATCCTGGACATGGGTTTCAAATGTCGTCAGAAACATCTTACCTGGGCTAAAGAAAAACAGACCTGGTCTGTTGCTCAGTGGTCCAAAGTCTTCTTTTCTGATGAGAGCAACTTTTGCATCTCATTTGGAAACCAAGGATCCAGAGTATGGAGGAAGAATGGAGAGGCACACACTGCAAGATGCTTGAAGTCCAGTGTGAAGTTTCCACAATCTGTGTTGATTTGGGGAGCCATGTCATCTGCTGGTATTGGTCCACTGTGCTTCATTAAGTCCAGGGTCAATGCAGCCGTCTACCAGGAGATTTTGGAGCACTTCATGCTTCCTTCCACAGACAAACTTTATGGGGATGCTGACTTCATTTTCCAGCAGGACTTGGCACCTGCCCACACTGCCAAAAGCCCAAAACCTGGTTCAATGACTGTGGGATTACTGTGCTTGATTGAGCAAACTCGCCTGACCTGAACCCCATAGAGAATCTATGGGGCATTGCCAAGAGAAAGATGAGAGACATGAGACCAAACAATGCAGAAGAGCTGAAGGCCGCTATTGAAGCATCCTGGTCTTCCATAACACCTCAGCAATGCCACAGGCTGATAGCTTCCATGCCACGCCGCATTGAGGCAGTAATTGCTGCAAAAGGGGCCCAAACCAAGTACTGAGTACATATGCATGCTTATACTTTTCAGAGGTCCAATATTGTTCTATGTACAATCCTTGTTTTATTGATTGCATGTAATATTCTAATTTTCTGAGATTGTGGATTTGGGGTTTTCATGAGCTGTAAGCCATAATCATCACAATTATGGCAAATCATGGCTTGAACTATCTTGCTTTGCATGTAATGAGTCTACCTCATATATTACTTTCACTTTTTAAGTTGCATTATTGAAATAAATGAACTTTTGCATGATATTCTAATTTTTCGAGTTTCACCTGTATATACTGTGGATATTGAAAAGCAGAGGAGACAAGACTGGCCTTTTGGCATCCCATAAGTCAAAGGACATCAAGCCAACCTTTCCTTCCCCACCAACACAAAATGGAAGGGGCTGAACCACTGTAAAACAATGCCTTCAACTCCTCAGCCTTCCAGAACTTGGTTCATTACCTTACTGGTACTGTGAGGGCAGATTTGTTCACACATTATTTTCCTTAATTATAGTTCAGTTTCCTTAATTACTCCAGGAGAAAAATGAGTGCTACACTATTCTTCTAAATATGACTTCATCTCACATTCTTTACAGGTTTATGGTGCAAGATCATTTGGACTGGCATCCTGGTGACAAAATTGTTGTCAGTTCCTCTTCATATGAAGCCCATCAAGCTGAAATAATCACTTTAGAAAAAGTTAACAATCATAGCATTAGGATCCGTGAAAATCTTCTCCATAGACATATTGGTATGCAATTTGTCTCCTTTGCTTAGATTATGTCATAAATTTTTTTTTGCACATTAAAGACTACCTAACTTTCATTATTTTTCCTCAACAAACTTGCCATTATTCAATAGTGTTTTCTTTCTAGAGTACTTTAACATTTTTATTGCTTTAATTAACAAAATGGGAATTACAAGTTATTCATAAAATAATTAACCTTGTGAAGACAATCAGTTGAAATAGAGATTTATATCTGGAAGGACAAGAGTTGGAGTCCCTACCCAACTACTACAAATTGATTTTAAGTTCACATGTAGAGGCTATGAATGTACAATGTTATATCCAGAATTTTACAAGGAAGACTACAGCATGTACATCTAGGGTCTAAATATAGGCAATCCTCAGTGATTTATAATAGCGCCCAGCTTAACCCAGCCATCATTGAAGCGATATAAAATCTGTTCCCATTATGTTCTTTTGGCACAATGGTGCCAAAAGATATTATAAGTCATGGGCAGAGATACATTAGGTTTCTCTAGAGAAACTATGATGAACATATCAACATATATTGGACCAGCAGGTATGATCTCATTCCCATTTGTATCTTACCCTCTCAGCTTAGTTTAAGGGCTGGTATTGCTTCTTAAGACATTTAAGTGGGCAATCAGCACTTATACAATGAATGAAGTGTTTCAATTATTTCTGTATTTAATTGCTGTCTCATACCCTTAGAATTACAAATGCTTGCAACATTTTTATTTATTTATTTAATTTATTTATTTGTCAAGCGATTATAAGATAACAGGTATAAGTATAAACATGATTATGAATACATGAAATGGATACAAATAAAAAGAAACATTAGGACAGGGACAATAGGTACGTTGGTGCGTTTATGCACGCCCCCTACAGACCTCTTAGGAAAGGTAGGTGCAATAAACTCTGACCTTATATTTAACTACTTTTAAATTGGAGATGCCATGGAACTGATTTAGACTTGAAAATATTTGATCACAAAACAGCTGAGGTACTATATGCTCCCTACTTCTGATATGTTATTCTCTGCATCAGTGATTGTTATATGAAGTAAGGGGAAAATAATGTTGTTAAAAGTGATAATAAAGTAAGTGACTTTTTTCCAAATGTCTGAATCTGCAATAAATTACTAAGTCCTACTTTACATTGCCTGGATATGTGAACTCTTTTCATATGGGAAGAATTAGTAGAGATCCCGTGTTTGGTTTATTAAACCTGTTCCACTTCTGTTGTTTTGTGACGTTTTGATCTCTGTAGGCCATTCCCATAGATTAGAAGACGGTCAATGGATTCTCCTGGCTGCAGAGGTTGGGCTTCTGACAAGAAACATTCGGATTAAATCTGACATGGATTGCATAGGAGGACTTCTGGTGAGACCTTGGGGCTATGCAAACCAAGATGCAGGTACTTAAGTATTTATATTTATTTTACACATCATTCTCAATCCATATAGCTTAGAAGAAACATTTTAATTTTCTAGATTTCTCATGTATTTTTAAAGAAGAACATGAATTCATTTGATAGTTATTACACCAAGCCTACTATTGTGGGTGATTTTTCTTTCTTCCATTCAATCTTGTCCAATTCTTAGAGACTGCCTGGACAAGTCCCTGCAGTTTTCTTGACAAGGTTTTTCAGAAATAGTTTAGCATTGGCTCCTTCCATCAATTGACCCCAAAACCCCTTATGAATGTGGGAATGATAAATGATTTTTTATTTTATGAATAGTGTGACAACAGTGTAATAATTGGTGAGGAAAGTAATAGCAACTGAGTTTAAAATGTGCTATTTGAAGTGAAAAACTATTATCCTCTATAGCAAATGTTATATAGGCATTAATGAAAATAAAACCTGGATCACTGAGTAACTCCTTAATTACTGTATATGCTTTCTTTTTTAATTTTGAGTAGTATTATCTTAGATTTATGAATTAAGAACTTCTAAAGTAGCATCAATAGAATATTTTTTACCATTGTTTCTATTTTTCAAGGCATCGAAGGTTATCCTGTACCTCCCCAACCCCTCCCCCCAAGTCCTGGTTCTTAAAGGTGTCATTCTTCCATCTTGCAGGTGTGCTTCAACTTTCAAATGTTGAAATTTTGAACCTTGGATCTTCACAATCTCCTTCAGTTGACATCACAAATTCATCCCTCAAGTCTTTTATAATTTCTTCCAGCATCCATCACAGCTGTGGAGTTGGTATTCAAGCCATTACAAGTAGTGGGCTCTTGCTACGTGATAATGTGATATTCAATACAGTTGGGCACGGTATACATTTAGAAGGCCAAAATCATAAACTCATCAGCAATCTTGTTGTCTTAAGCAAACAACCAGGGACCTCAAAGTTCTGGATTGCTGGCATCAAAACAAATGCAGTAGAAAGTGTTATGCTACATAATAATAGTGTGGCTGGTTCGGAACGGATAGCCTTTCATATCAAAGGTCAAGAATGTTTCTTAGCAGAGGATCTTTACAATGGCAATGTAGCTCATTCAAGCCTTCATGGGGTTCATTTATATAAAGGAGATGGCTTTCCAAATTGCACTAAAATTACAGGCTTTTTGTCCTACAAAAACTATGATTATGGGATAATATTTCATCTTGTAGGAAGTGTAGTAGTTGAAAAGGTGATACTGGTGGACAATGTTGTGGGACTCTTGCCAGTACTTTATGGACCATCTGCTAAGCCGCACTGTCACCAGAAAAAACAGCACCTGAAACTAAGAAACTCTGTCTTTGTGGCTACTAGCACTTCCTTTGATTGCATCAAGGACAGAATCCAGCCTCTTTCAGCCAATGTGACAATTACAGATCGAGCTCCACGTAATCCCTGGAGGGGCCGAATTGGCATGTTATGGCCATCTTTTACTATGGACTGTAATTGGTGGCCTGATGCTCCATGGCATAAAATAAGAAACTATTCAATAGTTATGGGAGTCACAACTCTACAAGGTTAGTACTTTAAGAGCTAATAAACAGTGTGGTCTAATAAATACTGAAATAATACATACAATATTAAATCCTGGAACTACAAATGGTGCTTGGTTGTTAAAATGTTATTTAAAGAATTCTTAGGAACCTCACATATTTTATTTAAAAAAAAAACTTTAGACAAGCGGATTTATTATGGTGCTGCAGATTATAACTGACCAAAGCCCAGTCCTATGAATATTTTTAGAAATGGTCTATTTTCAAAAGCAGCTGATCCTGATTTTGTATACTATTGTATCTAAATCCAAACTTTAATACAGTCTTAGGTCAAAATACATGACTTTGTGTCTATTTTGCTCTGCTTCAAGATACATATGTATACTTTTTCTAAAATAATCAGCACAAAATTATTAAGATTTTTTAAAATGACACCAAGCAAAAAAAAAAGTAGTTGTAGTTGAGGACCAAGAACTTGTCCCATAAAATATACAATTATGTAATAACAATGTTTCTCACTGTAAAATGGTTATGGAAGAAAAGACTCATTTAAATGAAAAAAGGCCCAAATAAATCTGCCTGTATGTTTCTGATGAAAGTGGGTGTATGTCTCTGTGTGTTTGTGTTTGTGTATACCCAATCTCATGGGAAGCAGGAAAATCTATGAACATACTATATATTCACTAGTTTGTACATACTAGATTAATCTAACATGAATAAATGGGGATGTGGTTTTGCATACTCTCCCCAAGACATATTAACATGATTAATATGAAATATTGTTAAGAGATCCAGTTTTGTCTAGTTAAGTCACCAGGCTGGAAATGAGGAGACTGTGAAAACTGCCTGGGTTACTCTGGGCTAGTCACTCTTCACATCCCATGACGTAACCTTGAGTGACAAAATAAATCAATTCCAGTCCCAATCAATGGATCAACACTTGATTGATCCAAAAAATGGACCCTGTCCTTGAGGAAAAATGTTAAGAAGAAAAAAAGTAAAAGAAAAAAATGTTAATTTTAAATAATTCACTTTAAAATAACCGGTTTGTTTAATCATGGCAACATATTGGGTTGCTTAAATTATCCATAATTGTAACTAAATACAATTAATTATAGGCCAGGTTGACATTGCTTGCTGTAGTTAACCATAATTCCTCTCTTGGCTCTAGAGGAAAGGTAGGAAGTAAAAGAGAAATTCATGGGCTGATGCCATTCATTTTTCCTTGTTCATGTCTTGTTAAAATAGGGATAGAAATGGGCTCTCTTTAGAACTTTGGAACTACAACTCTTCAAATTATTTGCCATGGCAGTTGGAGCTGATGAGATCTGGTGTTTAGAACAGATGGAGGACATGGTTACTTTTGAACTAAACCATGCTTAGCATGGTATCTATGTACAGCTACTAGTTTCTCCTGTCCTTCAGAGAAATAGAAGGAAAACTGACACAACTGTTTATTTTGCTAAAGATTTTCTCCTGAAAACAGAAATGAAGACATTTTGAATAATTTTAGACAGAACATTGAAGTATCAATTCATTAAGCCCCCAAGACATAAATTTCTCACAGGAGTCAATGAGATCTTTAACTGAATCCTAAAACATGAATCTTTTATTTAAAAGGGGGGGTTTGCAAACCTAGGTGAAGTTAAACAGATTTTACCTCTAATTTCTACTTCTAGTTGACATTTTTAAAAAAGTGTCAAAAAAGTGAAAAACAGTGCTATCAACAATTAAAGTAGCAAGATTATACCACTAAAACTTACAGTCTTCTACTTTCTAAACTTAACCACTAGACCAAACTGATTCTTTATGTAAATTAGTTGTGTGCTGCCATTTTCCTACAGTGTTTTACTTTCCCTTTATCAGATATAACCTTTGATGGTTTTAAAAAGAGTTGCTATACTGATGACCAAGACATCTGCATCATGACAAATCCAGGACACAGAGGCATCTTGCATCTGATCACATCTGAGCAGACCAGAATGCTCCATATCAGGGAACAAAATATGTTCTATTTTCATCCACTGCAAACAAGGTATGCTTACAATCACTTATAAGTAACTCACTTCGGATAACTCTTGCTGAGATTTCCACAATATTTTGTTTGATATATTTATAATCTGTAAAACCATTGGTGATTTGTTTTTCTTAGGGTTGCTTTCTCCTACTTCTTGTTTTTTCTTCTTGTTTTTTCTTATTTCAGCTCCAATTAAAAGAATACAGAGTAGAATAGAATATGCATAAGCTCACAGTGTACATATAAACAGCAAGTAATGGATTAAACAGTTTTCCAAGCAAAATGTATCATTGCATTATGCCGCGGTGTATAGTCATGCTGGCCACATAACCCTGGAAGCGTCTTTGGACAATGATGGCTCCCTCAGCTAAGAAACAGAGATGAGCACCACCCTCTAGAACAGGGGTCTGCAACCTGCAGCTCTGGAGCCACATGTGGCTCTTTTGGCCCTCTGCTGTGGCTCCCTGTTGGCTGATCCCACCACAGGCTGGCTCCTCCCCTCCCCGTCATTCCTCGCCTGGTCTGAGAAAGTAAAGGTGATGGTGGTGGATGGAGACTCGCTCCATATTCCAGAGCAGGAGGTGACTGGGTGGGAGTGAGTGACATTGAGTTGGCCATGCCCACCCAGTCACACTGGTTGTTAAATTATTGGTTCCCGGTGTTTTCTTTTCTGTGGGAAATGGGCCCAAATGGCTCTTTGAGTGTTTAAGGTTGCAGACTTCTGCCCTAGAGTCAGACATCTGGACAGGGGAAACCTTTTCTTTATCACCATTATGCTGTCTCCTATTTAACTTATATGTATATCAGTAATTGGTATGTTTGGTATGTTCCCTGTGCTGAGTTCAGAATAATTTCTCCGAAGTCTCATTTTTCTACCTTTCTTGTCAGAATAAATGAATCAATACTTGGCTCATCTGGTAATGCGATATGTGGGAGCTCAAGGAAAGCTCTTTTCAAAGATTTGGATGGAAGTGCCCTAGGATTGGATTCACCTGTATCAGTTTTCCCAAAATCAGAATTGGATTGGGAACAAGCATGCCAGGATGCTGGTAAGTTGCTAGTCATGGGTAGACAACAATACTGAATAATTGTATATGTGTGAGAGAGAGGAACTTAAAAGGAATCCAATGCTACTGTGGGCATTTGAAGACAATTATTGCTGGATATATACTTGGTATCTTTATTCCAGAAAGATGGCAGTATGACAATAAAGAATTTAGAGTCATTGTCTCAGGGGTACAGTTTCCAATTGTATATGTCTCTCCTAGTTCCAGGGCAAGTAACTTAATTCAACATAACCTTTATATGTATTAACGGCAGCCCAGTCCACATTTATTCTTCAATAGAGCAAGGTAATTTTATTCACTTTTCACAAGCGTTTTGAAATCCCTTAATGAGAGATGCTTTCTAAACAATTGACCTAATAAGATTTTGTGTGAATCCCACAGAGAATGGTAGGCCCGCCGGCATCAAGTCCTGCTCAGACTTTTTCGAGTAAACTGCCTTTTCAAAAGAGCTATTTTGTTATACAGCCATGTGCTGTAAGTGCATGCAGTGAGGCTCGGTTCACATCCTGATTAAGACTGTGCTGCGACTCCAGATAAATTCTTTAATTACAATTAGTATCTCTGGAGCCTGCTGTTCATGATGGTGGCCATTTTGCAGAAAAGTTACATCGTTTGTGACTTCTGCTGTATAGGAGCTTAATGCAGGAGACTGTAATTAATTCCATTTTCCATCTTGCCCTGGAAAGCGATTAAGCACAAAAAGAACTTTAATCTTTAAACAAAATGTTCAATCTTTAAATAAAACGTCTAATGTCTTCCAGGGTAAAAGGCATTTCTGTAAGGATCTGTCTTAGAGGCTGCTTAGAGGGCTGATTAATTCACTATCTTGCACAGACATGATCTTACCCCCTACTTTTGTTGACCTGATTATGAATCACAAGTCAAAGTCAGACACCAAGGTCCATCAAATACATCTTTAAAGGCAGGTTTAATCAATCTTTATGTTCATGCACACATCAGGCTATAAGTTCCTTGATTTGTCATCAGAAAACAACCATCTTTGCCATTTTAAGAATTTCCAGAAGAGTTTTCTAGAAAAGGACATATATGGAAGTAATTGAGAAAAGGCCCTTAGAAGGATTTGACATTGAGCTAATAATCAGTGTCATTAGTAAAAACTTTTTTTTAAAGAAGAAGAAATTGATCATCCACCTCTATCTCAAATGTACTTGTACATCTTGGAAACCTCTTTGTTTATTGGGTTCTCAATTACAAGCATGGACAGGAATCATATCTCCCGAATTTTAATGACCCATCATTTATAGAAGTGCTTTATAATATATCCCTTAACTGCTGCACTACTTTTTGGTGAATCCCAAAGCATTCATTCCTGGAAGTTCAATTCTGAAAACAAATGAGATGCTTTATCACCATATTTTTATTTTCTGGTATATTAGTTAATTTTTTATATTATGGTTTATTTTTATGTATCAAGCTTTAATTGGGGGCATCGATTTTTATGTTGTATATTATATGATAACTCTTTGGTGAAATGTTCAGATAATAGAAAATAACACCATACAAGGAAATGTCCTTTCCTGATAACTACTGATCTATACTCCTGAGTTGGAGATGTGCTTTCTTTATCTGTGTAAAGCAATTGTAGAGAGATGACAAGATGACACTGATGGAAATAATGAGGATGAGTACAGTTTTTTTTAATTACATTTATATGCCCTTCTCCAAAGACTCAGGGCGGCTTACAATTTTTGGAGCACAACCCAATGCGCTCAGCAATAGCCTTCATTCCATTGTATATGCCTGCTTATTACTAAGCGGCATTTTTACAAGGTCAGCTAATTGCCCCCAACAATCTTGGGTCCTCAATTTACCTACCCCGAGAGGATGGAAGGCTGAGTCAACCTTGAGCCTGGTGGGATTCGAGCCTACAGTAATTGTAGACAGCTGGATCTTAAGAGCAGGCATTTAACAGCCTGAGCCACCAAAGCTCTTTTACCAGAACAATGAAGGGAAAAGCAAATCTTAAATCCAAAACAGGCAGAAAGTATGGCAAAGAGACTCAGACAGAAATCTTCATATTCACATGAATATAAGACGCGAAGTATAGCACAATCAGACTGGTAACATTTTTTCATTATAGCCCTTCTCCATAAAAGTAGACTTAGTTTCCCTGTGAAGTTGATTCCTGGTATGATCTACAATACATAATGGAGCTAAGAGCAACTGAAGTTTTTACTGTTTTCCTGCTATCATGACTGTTTTTTATGTACCTTGAAAAGTGTTAGAACAGGAAAGAAACATTAACTAGATTTCCTCCCCCTACTACCATAACCAACCAACCAACCAACCAACCAACCAACCAACCAACCAAATCAACACACTACAATATTAGAAAAACCAGAACAGTTTTGAGGAGCAATATCCTCTAATACACAAAAGAGAAGTTAATTTTTGAACAAGGGGGCCTGCAGAGAAGTTAAAAACATTTTCTAGAATGCTACTGTATTATCACGGAAAAGGCTGCTAACCCCCCACATACAGGCAGTCCTTGACTTATGAACACAATTGAGCCCAAAATTTCCATTGCTAAGCAAGACAGTTGTTCGGTGAGTTTTGCTCCATTTTACAATCTTACTTGCCACAGTTATTGGGTGAATCACTGCAGTTGTTAAGTTAGTAGCACAGTTGTTAAGTGAATCTGGCTTCCCCATTGACTTTGCTTGTGAGAAGGTCACAAAAACTGATCACATGACCCTGGGACACCACAACCATCATAAATACATGCCAGTTGCTGAGCATCTGATTTTTGATCATGTGACCATGGGGATGCTGCAAAAGCCATAAGTATGAAAAATGCTCCTAAGTCACTTTTTTCAGTGCTGTTGTAACTTCAAATGGTTACTAAACAAATGTTGTATGTCAAGGACTACTTATGTATAAAACCCTCCAAGGACCTTTTTATATACTGCATGGATATTAAAAACTATATGAACATTCAAACTGGACCTGGAAGAACAGGTTAGGGAATGATTGTCACAGAGAAAATCTATCTATATGGTTGGTAGGAGTTGAAAAATCACTTAATGGCACATAATAAATTCAAAATAAGAATTTTAAAATGTATGTTTGAAAGAAAAAACAACATACAATTACCCTTAATTTGTCATAGGGGTCACTAATTTTCAACCAGCTTTGAGTGGTGTTCTGGTTCCTTGGACTGTGAGATGACTGAGAGATAAGATGGATGTTTGAAAAATGAAGGGAATGAATCTAGCAGAAAGAATTCCTCCTGAAAAGCTATAACATGTGAATGGAAATAATTCTTAAATTCTAGACATATGTTCTGAGAGAAACTGAATTCATAAGGACGTGTCAGAAATGAATTTTAAATAGGTTGAAAAATAGAATTCAGAGGAATTTAAGATTAATCTATTTGACTGATGTTGTTCAAAGAACAGTACAGTAATTGCTTATACATTGAGAGATGGGAGACAGGACAGCTAGACTTTATAGTTCCCAGATGAAAATTAAGTAAGTAACAAGGTCGGCCTTCTCAAGAGTGAATAAGCCTCACTCTTTACAGGATTTGCATGTGAACTTGAAGAATGGCATTGCCCTAAATTTCCCTGGCATATCCATAACGAAGACAAACTGCTGAGTGTCAGTGCGCAGTACTTGACACAGAAGAAGTGCTGTGTTTTGCAACAATTAATTTTGCAGAGGAAGCAGCCTGTTTAAAGATGCCTGCAGCACTCACTAAAAGTTGTGTTGTTTTTCAAGGCCACCAGATACACAGTTGGCTAGGCTGCCTAATAAACAAAACAACAATGCAAAACCCTTTGCCTGGTGGGGCTTGCTAGAGAAGGTAAAATGAATAATGTTTACCTGCCAGGGGTGGGTGAAGATAATAATTGTTTAGCCTGCAGCTGATCTCTGTAAGGGTTAAAAATGACAGAGATATTAGGTGAAAACTGTAAGATTGTTTGGTTTGAAGCTTTCAGCAATACCCAGACTGTTATTTACCGGACTTGGTCGATTTACTTCTTAATGCAATAATGACCTGTGAAATGAAACGTGAGCTAGACAATTGTTCCTCATTGTTTCCAGTAAAACATTCTTTCATACCCCATTAAACCACCATTAATTCCATATGAAAGAGAAGCCAGCACAAATACACTGAACCTGGTTTTCCTTTTTCTCTGTCACCAGAGTCCCTCTTTTTGCTTTGTTCCTCTAACCCTGTCATGTTGGCTATAGGACAAATGGTGTGTTTGTAGATTAAGTTTTAAACAATATACAATAAAGCCATACAAATATTGATTTAAGGCTGTTTCAAGGTTTGCCGTATTCATTCTGTGTGCTGTGTCTGAAGTCAGGGAAGTGCAGTTACTGGGAATGGAGGGGATAAACACAAGACGGGGACTGGCAACAGGGAGAACTCATTTCATGCTGTTATTGCTTTTGAATGGCTTAAGGATGGGCAGAAAGGCTTGCTGTTAATTTAATATGAACCTCCCTGTTGCATATAATTCTTTTGCCTGCTATGCTGCAGTGTCCACATCTATTGCAATATGGGGGGGGGGGAATTCTTGAATTGGCTACCCAGCGAGAGGGAAACTCAGTCTTCAGGTTGTGCATGTATGTTGTAAACCACACAAAAAGGAGAAAGGGAAAAGGGGAAATGAAGGATTATTATTATTATTATTTAGTGTATGATGAGAACAGGACAGAAGTGAAATAAACAGATATACACTGTTCATGTAATTATAAGTAAAACTTTTATGGGGGGGGTATCACAGTGGTTTCATAACTGAATATCCAATTCAGCTATCCAGGCGATCGCCTCTGGTGTTGTTTCATGCAGATCTTCTAGGGAACCAGAGAATGCACATCATGGGCAATCTTGCACAATATGTTTAACAATAACAACTAAGTGTATGGAAACATGGGAAGGAGAAGAAAGAATCCATGGGAATGGGGGCACAGTAAACAGAATGGATGAAACCATGGGGTCAGAAAACATAGTTGCCTATAATGAAAAATCCGGATCCTAAGAGAAGGGAGAAATCTGTGTAGAGGGGTGTTAGGTGGGTGAGAGTGGGTGAAGGACAGAGACAAAGGTTTACAAATATTTCTGTCTAATATAACAGAGAAATCTGACAGAATGCAGGGCCTTGCTTTCTGTGAAACAGGCATTCTAGATGAAGTAGCTAGCTGTGAGAAACAGGAAAGTGATTAGTTTGGAGATCACAGTTGCTCCAGCAGTTTCCACACTGGCCCTTTTATGTCCTGAGCAAATTATTAAAACACTTAGTTCCCCTTTTTACTTGCTGAGTTCTTCATGGCTTTGGGGGTATGATACCATATATTTGGTGCCTGTTTTTCTTTCTTCCTTTATTTATTATGGTCATAGACTGGGATATGCACATAAAATCCATCAGAATTCATAAATACTAAAGTAGCAAAGGATCCAGGAGGCAACAAATGTGATCAATTGATTGATTAAATAAATAATCAAATAAACAAACATTTAAATGCTTTTGTGAAGTTTCAAGCAGAAAGCTTCAATGGATAAAGGATGTAACAAGCTTTGCCTGTGTTTTGATTGTCTTATCTTTCAGTTCTTTTATGCTGTAACCTATTTTGTGAGTTGTCAAGAGTACTCTGATTATAGTGGAGTATAAGTTAGGTAAATAAATGTTGTCCTGTTCACTAAAGCAAGTTTTTTGGTGAAGGGAATGCAGTTTTGTGACACCACCAACACATTTTTGTATATGTTTTTCCCCTGCCATTCAGGTTTTTTTTTTCTTGGAGTCTGCCTGAACAGGTCCCTGCAGGGTTTTTTTTTTGGCAAGATCAGAAGTACCATGCCATTGCCTCCTTCCTAGAACTGAGAGAAAGTGGCTGGCCTAAGGTCACCTAATTGGCTTTGTGCATAAAATAGGATTAGAACTAGCAGTCTCCAGGTTTCTCGCCTGATGCCTTAACCTACTCACCAAATGACTTTCATATCAAATTAATATAGATTTGTGAAAGAAATAAATGATAGCATTATATAACAATTCAAGAAAATTAGGCATGACATTTGCTAATGAACTGAGACAATTTTATTAAGGATGGAGGGGACCAGCTTCCTCTCCCCTCCAGCCAATCTTGTCCCTCTTCTTTGGGATGTTTTCTATCATTAGGAGCAATCTTCAGTCAGATGTTCTGCTGGTGCTGTTCCTCATCAAGCACTCCTTTCCTTCTTCAGTTTCCCCCCTCTAGCTCAGAAGAGTCAGTCAGAATGACAAAAATAGGGATCAGATACAGCCTTCTAAAGAGGCTTGGCCTCAGCTTAAGTGTGTAGCAATCCAGAGTGTACCATCTTTGGAGCAGAGGACAGAGTTACAAAATATCAGAAGCAAGCAAAGAAAATACTGGCATGAAAATAGTTGTTGTAGATTAGAAGGTACATTTAGAATGTTCTGGGAGACATATGGCTTCTTCACTTTTTAAATCTTTTTCCATTTGCATTAACATTGATTAACATCTGATATGACTGTGACAGCACAGCAACCATGAAATATATTAGCATTTCCAAGGATTGCTCCGCAAAATTGAATCTCTTTTTATTTTTACATTTCCCCCTTTTCTTTCAATTTTTTGTGTATTTTCATGTGTTTTCACATATCAATTTTACTACTAATCATGGGATCTTTCTCAGAGGGTGGATGGGACTGTGGTATGAACCTCTGTATGGAGTACCAAAAACTTTCTATTTATTTGATAAAATTTTAAGTTAAATTTTAAAAACATGTAACAAAAAAACACAAAATAGATACTCGCTTTGCTAAGATAGTTCTTTTTACAGCGTGCAAGACTACAGGTAGTCCTCAATTTATGACAGGTCCTCAGGACTACTTATGACCTGAATTTGAAGTTCCAGTGACCCCTGCTTCCAATGGTCATGGGAACTGTTATGTATGCAGGTTTGAATGTCATTGGTTTAGTTTGAACTGTTCTTGTAAAATGTCAGAAATGATTGGTTTAAAAAGTGCAGGAAAATCCTGCACTCTGATTGGCTGGCAACTGCGGCTGCTGGCTATAAGTAGCAGCCGCAGCCCAGCCAAATCGGGTCTGTTATGAGCTGTAGTCACTAATAAACTCTTCACTGAAGCACTCCGCGTCTGACTCTTCATGCAAACTTAACACTGGCGATGAAGGTGGGATCCTTCCTGAAGAGAAGACGACGGAAAACAAGCTGAGAGAGATGGCTGCGCTGAACACCCCCCAGCCCGTTCGATCCAATGGCAGAAGACTGGGACTCGATGCGGATCGTTTCCAAATGTATTTGGAGGGAAACGATCTCACGACATTTCGAGAAGCGGAAGAGGGCGGTCTTTCACGCACCGGTCCGGCAGTTTTCAAGATGGCTAAGGCATTGGCGGGAGCTGCAGATGAAGGTAATGGACTGGCCCAACTTAGAAAAGCTTTTAAGAGCCCATTACGCCCCAAAGTATCATGCCTCATTAAGAGACACGAGTTTTACCATCGGGATCAAGGGGAAAGCAAAAACGTTAACGACTTCGTGGCAAGTTTAAGAGACATTGGGGGTGCATGCGAGTTTACAACTTGGAAGAGGCCATGCGCGATCGATTTGTTCTAGGCCTCAAAGACAAGGTGCTTCAGAGCAAATTATTATTAAAACCTAAGATCACATTGAAGGAAGCCATAGAAGAGGCCTCCTCAGCAGAAGCCACCAAGTCCTCAGCAGCAGCCATGAAGAAAATTAACAAGGCCTCAAGCCATCCTGATGTGGAAAAGTCCACAACAACTCATTGTGAGCAAATAGATTCTGAGTCAGACTGTAGTGAGGTGGAGGAAGGAATTTATAGACTCAGAATGGAGAGGAAAAGAAAGACCTGGGAAGAAAGAGGCAAGATTTTACTGCAGAGGTTGTGGGGAAGCCACCCCGCGCTGAATGCAAGTTTCTTGATACCATCTGCCTCCGTTGTGAAAAAGAGGTCATCTAGCAAGAGTCTGCAAATCATCCAGAACTCCACCACACAGAAGGAAGTTTCCTGAAAAAAATTCAAGCCTAACAACTTCAGTGAGAAAATGGGGCGCAACACAGAAGCAAATGGGAAGAATGAAACTCATCAAACAGTCACCATTGGTCATTCTTCACCCTTAAGAAGCAGAAAAGTACATGTGAAGGTACTAATTGAAGGAAGGCCTTGCCAAATGGAAGTGGACTCAGGCTCCTATTTATCTATGTTGTCATGGGACACTATTCACAGGCTACTTCCCAACATTCAGAAGCAACATTTCCAGAAGCAAGCACTGACTCTTAAAGACTACCAAGGGAACAAGATTCCAGTGGTTGGAACAAGAGATTTCAACGTGAAGTTCAAAGGCCACACCAAACGCTTTGCCCCTGACCATCGTGGACAAGGACCGCCCAAGCTTGCTGGGACTTGAGTGGTTCAATCCACTAGGCATCGAGGTGACTGGCGTCAATCACGTAAGCAACACTGAATGGGAGGAGGCCTTGAAGTCTGAGTTTCCAGAGGTCTTCAGCGACAGATTGGGCAAGTATATGGGGACCCTCTATCACTTTCAACCTAGATCCCAAGGTGCCCCAATTGTTTAAAGCCCAGAAGGGTCCCATTTGCCTTAAAGGAAAAAATTGATGCACAATTAGATAAACTAATAGCTCAAGGAGTTTTAGAGCCCACTGACCACTCCAGATGGGAGACACCCATAGTCACACCAGTCAAGACTGATGGGTCAGTAAGAATCTGTGGAGACTATAAGGGGACATTGAACCATGCTTCAGCAGAGCGCATATCCAGTTCCAGTGGTGCATCATTTATTACATTCACTTGGCAGGGGCACAGTCTTTGCCAAATTGGATCTGGCCCAGGCATATCAACAACTAACGGTTGATGATGCCACTGCAAAGGGGCAAACCATTGTGACTCATAGAGGTGCCTTCAAATGTAAAAGGTTACAGTTTGGAGTAAGCGTGGCACCAGGCATCTTCCAAAGCCTTATGGAAAGAATGCTCCAAGGACTGCCAGGGGTAGTGCCTTACTTTGATGATGTGTTAATCTCTGCTGAAAATGACACTCAATTACAAGAGAGACTCAGAGAAGTCCTTACCAGATTCAAGAAAGCGGGGTTAAAAGTCAAGGAAGAAAAATGCACTCTTAGAACTGACAAGGTTGAGTTCTTGGGCTATATGATTGACAAGCATGGCATCCACCCTACAGATGCCAAGGTTCAAGCAATCAAAGAAGCCCCTAGACCAAAATGCAAAACAGATTTGCAAGCCTTCCTTGGACTTATTAACTTTTATCACATGTTCCTACCTCAGAAGGCAACCATTGCAGAACCATTACACAGATTATTGGACAAAAAATCTGCTTGGGTCTGGGGCAGGAAGGAACAATCAGCATTTCACAATATTAAAAGACTAATCACGCCTGATGCTGTACTGATACAGTTCTCTGAGAATTTGCCTGTTGTACTTGTGATGCATCCCCTTTTGGAGTGGGCGGGGGTTTGAGCCACAGGCTTCCCAGCAGGAGGGAAGCCCCTATTGCATTTACTCTCGCACCTTGACCAAAGCAGAGAGGAATTACAGCCAATTGGACAAGGAAGCATTGGCAATTGTTGCAGCTGTCAAGAAATTCCATGAGTATCTATATGGGAGAACATTTACCATTGTCACAGATCACAAACCTTTGTTAGGCATTGTGGCAGGAGACAAACCTATACCCACTATCCTGTCACCAAGAATGCTGAGGTGGACTGAATTTCTTGCTGCTTATTCATACAAGCTCATCCACAAGCCTGGCAAAGACATTGGCCATGCTGATGCTTTGAGTCGCTGCCCACTTCCGTTTCACACTGAGGACTGTGAACCTGAGGCACACCTTTTTCCTAGAAACTGTTGCCAAGCTTCCAGTACACGCTGCTGAAATTGCCAGAGAGACTGCCAAAGACACTTTATTGGCTCCTGTTATAGGCTGGATTAAGCAAGGTTGGCCTTTTCAAGATCTACCTCACCTTGCCCAACCTTTTAAATCCAGGCAAACTGAATTATCTGTATTAAGAGGATGTATTTTGTGGGGTAACAGGGTGGTTATTCCTGCAAAACTGCAAAGAGAGGTTTTGGAAATGTTACATGAGGGTCATCCAGGTATTGTAAGGATGAAGGGATTGGCCAGGAGTTATGTATGGTTGCCAGGTATTGACAAAATGGTTGAAAACTGGGTTGCATCTTGTCCCAACTGTCCCAACTGTCAGGTAGTCAGGCCCCACCTCTCGCCCCCACACAGGAATGGGAATGTCCTAGGGGCCCATGGTCTAGGATTCACATTGATTTCGCTGGCCCTACCAGAGGGCACACCTTCCTTATTATAGTAGATGCATATTCCAAATGGCTAGAGGTCATCCCTATGGCATCCACCACAACTGATGCTGTCATCAAGCAGCTTAAAAACCTTTTTGTAACCCACGGGTTACCTGATGTTCTTGTCTCTGACAATGGCCCTCAATTTACATCCAACCTTTTTGAATCCTATCTAGCACAACAGGGTATCAGACACGCCCTGACAGCCCCTGGGCATCCTTCGGCTAATGGCCGGTCTGAATGCATGGTATGATTTACCAAGGAAAAACTTCAGCAATTGGGTCCAGAGGACATCATTGAGAAAGTTGAAAAACTTCTCAGTGTCAGCATATCACTCCCAACCCCTCAACTAACTTAACCCCAGCCGAGTTGTTGATGGGTAGGAAACTTAGGTCTCCCCTTGACCGCCTTCATCCCACTTACACTCCAACGCACCACTGATTCCACTAGCAAAGTTCGCACATCAGTGTGGGTGATTCTGTTTATGCTAAGAACCTTATGGGTGAACCTTCATGGATTCCTGCTGAAATAACTCAAATCACAGGCCCCTTCTACAGGGTACAAACAGAGGATGGAGTCCTCTGGAGCAGGCACATTGATCAGCTTAGATCCAGATTACCTCAGGAACATCGCAATTGTTCTCCTAGTTCCCATACCTAATGCCTTTCTAGGGGGAGGAGGAGCGAGGATAATCAGCAAGCAAGAATCAACCCCATGTGTAATGAGCCATTAGACAGGAACCATCCCAAAACCTGTCACAATGCCAAAATCCATCCTACAAGTGGAAGATTGCACATCACTACCTGACTTGGGTGCTGACATTGGGTTGGAGATGGGTTGAGGAGAGACCAGATTGTAACAATCAAACAGGGTCTTTTCACTGGAAGCTCCTAGGGAAATGTCAACAGACACATTTCTCTCACTGGGTGAGAACATTAAAACTTGAACCACTAAGGTCTCAACGACATCGTAAGAGCCCCACCTATTTAAAAGAATACATTAGATAGGTTGGGGTTTGAGTATGGACTGAACCTAGTGGGGAGGGGTGTTATGTATGCAGGTTTGAATGTCATTGGTTTAGTTTGAACTGTTCTTGTAAAATGTCAGAAATGATTGGTTTAAAAGCGTGGAAAATCCTGCACTCTGATTGGCTGGCAACCATGCTGCTGGCTATAAGTAGCAGCCGCAGCCCAGCCAAATCGGGTCTGTTATGAGCTGTAGTCACTAATAAACTCTTCACTGAAGCAATCCGCGTCTGACTCTTCATGCAAACTTAACAGGAACCTATGGGCTCTTGGCAAACAGCCCACATTTGCAACCATTTACAGTGTCCCTGCAATCATCTGACTGGGATTTATAATGTTTTCCCCCCTGGAAATCAGTATTTACTTCCAGGTTTGGCAAAAAACACCCATTACAGGCATTGATTTGCTTAACTATCTCTAACTTCATTAACAATCATGATTTACCGCAAAAAGGCTCCATAAAATTGGGCCTGGTCAACCAATTTTAACAAGCAACATGGCTCACAACCATAATTCCAGACTCAATCACTGTCAAAAGTCCAGGACTACCTGTATATTCGAAGAAGCATCTGTGCTGCATGAGAATACAGTGGATAGATTATACTTTGATTTCAGCAAAACATTAATGATATAGTCTATGACATTCTGATTGGCCAATTAAATATGGACTGGTTACTATAATACATAAGTGAGATTTGCTCATCAATGTTTATTTGTTAAAGTAGAATGTAAATATCACATACAATGGTATAAGTGCCATGCCCTGTTTTCTTCAACATTTATGTTAATGATTGGATGAAAAGGAGACAATGTCTATTAGAACTGCATATGACACAAGATTTAGTACAATAGCAAATACATAGAAGCACAATGCGGCCTCTACATTGGTTGCATGATCCTGACAAAAGAAGTTCTTGCTTTAAGTAGCAGTAGACAAGTGCTACATCCCAAGGTGAACACAGAATAAAAAACCAGGATGGGGGAAAAAAACCTAACAAGGTGTTAGTGAAAATGAATTACCAAAGTAAGCTCCATTCCACTAGATGTGTTCAAGGAATATTGGAGATTTCTCTGCGGATTTATTAAAACCTCACTCATTTGGATGGCCTCAGCAGTTTCCCTTCCAATGCCGTATTTTTATTATTCTATTCTCCTTTCAGTATTCTACTTGTCACGTACCCATGAGCTCCAGTATTATACCAATCTATTTCCTTTTCTTAACTGCAGAAAGTAAAATATCTCCATTTTATAAAATGATATATTAGACAGGATTACCACCTCCACCATGCTGGTTATGACCCCAAGAGATATTGATTGCGGCAGTAACCAAGTCACTCCTAAGTCTTATGCTATGACATCACCCACATTCACGGCATATTGGGGATTCAGGGTGATGTAAGTTGGGATTTAGTAGGATTTCCAGCAGATGGGCAGGAAAATGAAGTAAATGAAACTTTTTGGATGGTTACATTAATCTTTCCAAAAGGAATATGGAGACATTAGCTAAGCCTGAAAAAATATACTCAAAATAGAACCAGCAGTTTGCATCTGTGAATGGGATCTCATTTTCTGTTTCTGTTAATCACTACTGACCACAGTGAGCTGGAGGCTAGAAAATAAAGTGCAAGGATAAAGAAAGGGGAACTGATTTTATTGTTCTTGTCGTGAGATTTTAAAGAAACATGGCATGGAAAAAATGTCAGCAAAAATCATGACCCAAATCTCTTTATAAAAGAAATGAGTTCATAAAAGGTACAAAGAACTTGGAACTGCCTGCAGGCTGTTACATATAGAGGGTGAGTTTCCTAGTAATTAAAATTCACATAAGACCAGAAGTAAGCAAGTATACTGTATATTTGAAGCCTGGGAAAAGAGGCACTCGGGGAGTAGTTTCCTTTGAAGAGCATTTCTTAACAGCTTCTCCTTTCTATGGAGGTATGAAATTTGCATAGAAATGGTGTTTATATATATATATTAATAATGAATCAATCCAATTTGGAGCCTATGTAATTTCTTAATTGTGTTTATATCAAGCCTCTGCTGCTGAATTGTGCATTAAATTTATTTTGCTTTATTGTTAATTGGACAAAGTGTATCTTCAGTTACTATTATGATACAAATCTCCCATCTTCTTCCATTTTTGGAACCATATTTCCTGCTTACATGTAGATAGGAACATGATTTCATTGATATGCACAAACTCTTAAATATGTGTTTAAAATGATGTTACAAAACTATCAGTTATTTTTGCTTTTTACTGCCCTAGCAAAGTAATACTGGGATCAAATTTTGCTGCAAAATCTGGAAACATGAAGCAGTGTAGAATAAGATTACAGTGATGTGCCAACATGGGAGGAACTATCCATAAAAATATTTCAGATTTCTGACTTCCGGTTCCACCCTCCTTGCCGACGGACTGGGGACCACGACTGTGCGTGGCCTCAGTTCATGCTCTCTCATCAGAGAGCCCCAATCCATTTGGATTAGGGGCTGAAGTTGCCTTGAAGGGGCGGCGGAGTAAGGGGAAACTGCAAGCCAGGTTGAGGAGAACCACATCTCTTCTCCCTGGGCTTGTCTTTTCTCCCCCCGAAGACAACCAAGTGGTGGTCCAAAATGGCCACCCTGAAGAGAAGGACCTAACCAGACTAAGATTGTGCAGGAGGAAAGAAAGAGGTGGGCAACATAAGAACCGGGACAATTTGGCACAACAACTAAGTTAAAAGGTACCCCGGGATTGATGTTTAAAGAATTGCTTTTTGAAAGAAAGAAAGCAGCGGAATTAGAAATAGAAGAAAAAAAGTGAAAATATTCTTTACAGCTGAGTGGGGCTTTGAACCAAAATAGGAAGAAGCTGGAATAAGCTGGACTTAAGAGCATTAAAAGATCTGACTGGTTTGGAATATTGAGATTTGTAAAAACCCTGAATAATAAACTTGGAGGAGAAAAAAGAAAAGGCGAGAATATGGTATAACGGAGGGTGTTATCCTGTGGATAAAATTCTAAGATGAAAAAGAGAAGTTCTTATCTCTCTACTGATTTGATTTGATATTTTGAAAAGGAAATATTGAAATAATACAATAACTACCCCAAAAAGTGAAAATTGAGTCATAATAAAAGAAAAGGCATGGAATGTTGAACTGTTTGGTGACTTTGCTATAAACCCAGTTTTGGAATAATTGAAAAGACAATCTGATTTGTGGACTTTAATGAACATAAAACACAGGAGTGTGCAACGATGGTATCTGTCTGGGATTTTAAAATGGCACTTAAAAAATTTAAAGAACTGTTACATGCGAGAGGTGAATTACTTGTCTCGGGACTAAGTGATTTGGAAATGGCATTGGAAATGATGAAGAAGAAGCTCTGGAAAGGGAGGAGTCAGTTCAAGAAGAAGACATCTTAAAGAGACAATTAACACCAAGAATTTTACGAAGAAGAGGAAAAAGAAGAGGGGTTAAAAATGGGAGATCTAAGAAAATAACTAAAACGGGGAATACCAGTAAAAATCGGAAAGATAGAGAGATACAGCAGAAAAGTAAAAGGGGGAAGGAAAACATATACATAGAGAGAGATATAACACAGAGGAAGAAGAGGATTGGGAGAACAAAAGATGAGAGAGGTATTGAGGAACAGGAACAGAAAAGAAAGAAATATGGAGATTGTGGAATAAAAGAGAATATTTTTTGCCTAGAATACATAGAGATACTGGTTAATGAATTTAAAAAGGGATTCTGCAAGGTTATGAGAAATAGTAATAAGGTATTTTGTGATTATAAATTATAGAATATTGGTTATAGAATTGTCTTTTTCTTTTCTCTTTCTTTCCTATTTTTATTTAATATTATAATTAAACCTTATGGAAATAAAGGAAGAAAATATACTGCGGAATCTGATTTAAAACACAATGTAGACTTGTGTATTTTCTCTAGGAAATGATTATTATTACAATTAAGTAAAATGGATACTTAACTATGATTATTGATGAGGGAATGAAGATATATATAAACCACTGAGGGGACACCCCAAAATTAGAGTTGGGGACAATTTATGTTTTGCTTTATGATGATAAATTTGTATTGACTTGGATTGTATGGAAAGAATATGCGATGGAATTGTTAATCTGGCAGACAAAAAGATTTAAAAGGGAATAACTATGAAGATAAGGGGAATATTAATGATGCAAAGGAGAAAAGAGTACTTTGGAAAAGGAATTGAAAATTAAAATTGTTAAGTTTGCATAGAGGCAGACACGGAGTGCTTCAGCTTTTAAGTTTATTGTGACTTTCAGCTCAGAATGGACCCGACTGGCTTTGCTGCGGCTGCTACTTATAGCCGGCAGCCGCAGCTGACAGCCAATCAGAGTGCAGGGTTTTCCCGCACTTTTTAAACCAATCATTTCCAACACTATACAAGAACAATTCAAACTAAACCAATTATTTCAAACCTGCATACATAACACCCCTCCCCACTAGGTTCAGTCCACACTCAAACCCCATCTATCTAATGTATTCTTTTAAATAGGTGGGGCTCTTACGTGTATGTTGAGACCTACGTGGTTCAGATGTTTTAAAGTTCTCACCCTGTGAGAGAGGAAATGTGTCTGCTGACATTTCCTTACTTGGACTTCTAGTAATGGTAGAACCTGTTTGGTTACTACAACATGGTCTCTCCTCCCAATCCATCTCCAGCCCAATGTCAGCACCTAAGTCAGGTAGTGATGTACAATCATCCATCTGCAAAAATGGTTGTTGGCACTGTGACAGGTTTTGGGATGGTTCCTGTCGTGTTAGCTCGTTACACATGGGGTTGATTCTAGCTTGCTGATTATCCTCATAATCCTCCCCTTCTCCCCTAGAAGAGGCAGTAGGTGTGGGAACCAGAGAGGAGCAATGGCGATGCTCCTGAGGTAGTCTGGATCTTAGCTGATCAATGTGCCTGCTCCAGAGGACACCATCCTCTGTTTGTACCCTGTAAGACCTGGGGCCTGTGATTTGGGTTATCTCTGCAGGAATCCATAATGGTTCACCCAGGAGGTTCTTAGCATAAACAGAATCACCCACAGTGAATGTGCGAATTTTGCTAGTGGAATCTAGTGGTGCGTTGGGTGCATAAGTGGGATGAAGGCGGTTGAGGGGAGATCTGAGTTTCCTACCCATCAACAACTCGGCTGGGGTTAAGTTAGTTGAGGGGTTGGGAGTGATATGCTGGACACTGAGTAGTTTTTCAACTTTCTCAGTGATGTCCCCTGGACCCAATTGCTGAAGTTTTTCCTTGGTAAATCATACCATGCGTTCAGCCCGGCCATTAGCCGAAGGATGCCCAGGGGCTGTCAGGGCGTGTCTGATACCCTGCTGTGCTAGATATGATTCAAAAAGGTTGGATGTAAATTGAGGACCATTGTCAGAAACAAGGACATCAGGTAACCCATGAGTTACAAAAGCTTTTAAGCTGTTTGATGACAGCTTCAGCTGTGGTGGATGCCATAGGGATAACCTCTAGCCATTTGGAATATGCATCTACTATAATAAGGAAAGTGTGCCCTCTGGTAGGGCCAGCAAAATCAATGTGAATCCTGGACCATGGGCCCCTAGGACATTCCCATTCCTGTGGGGGCGAGAGGTGGGGCAGGCCTGACTACCTGACAGTTGGGACAGGATGCAACCCAGTTTTCAACCATTTTGTCAATACCTGGCCACCATACATAACTCCTGGCCAATCCCTTCATTCTGACAATTCCCGGATGACCCTCATGTAACATTTCCAAAACCTCTTTCTGTAGTTTTGCAGGAATAACCACCCTGTTACCCCACAAAATACATCCTCTTAAGACAGATAATTCAGTTTGCCTGGATTTAAAAGGTTGGGCAAGTTGAGGTAGATCTTGAAGTGGCCAACCTTTCTTAATCCAGCCTATAACAGGAGCCAATAAAGTGTCTTTGGCAGTCTCTCTGGCAATTTCAGCAGCATGTACTGGAAGCTTGGCAACAGTTTCTAGGAAAAAGGTGTAAGTCTCAGGAGCAGGTCCTCAGTGTGTGAAGGAAGTGGGCAGCGACTCAAAGCATCTGCATGCCCAATGTCTTTTCCAGGCCTGTGGATGAGTTTGTATGAATAAGCAGCAAGAAATTCAGTCCATCTCAGCATTCTTGGTGACAGGATCGTGGGCTTGGTTTGTCCCCTGCCACAATGCCTAAAAGAGGTTTGTGATCTGTGACAATAGTAAATGTTCTCCCATATAGATACTCATGGAATTTCTTGACAGCTGCTACAATTGCCAAAGCTTCCTTGTCCAGTTGGCTGTAATTCCTCTCTGCTTTGGTCAAAGTGCGAGAGTAAAATGCAATAGGGGCTTCCCTCCCACTGGGAAGCATGTGGCTCAACACCCCCCCCCAAAAGGGGATGCATCACAAGTCAGTACAACAGGTAAATTCTCAGAGAACTGTATTAGTACAGAATCAGACGTGATTTGTCTCTAAAAATTGTTAAATGCAGCTTGTTCCTTTCTGCCCCAGACCCATGCAGATTTTTTGTCCAGTAATCTATGTAGGGGTTCTGCAATGGTTGCCTTCTGAGGTAGAAACATATGATAGAAGTTAATGAGTCCCAAGATTGCTTGCAAATCTGTTTTGCATTTTGGCCTGGGGGCTTCTTTGATTGCCTGAATCTTGGCTTCTGTGGGGTGGATACCATGTTTGTCAATCATGTAACCCAAGAATTCTACTTTGTCATTTCTAAGTGTGCATTTCTCTTCTTTGACTTTTAATCCCGCTTTTTTGAATCTGGTTAGGACTTCTCTGAGTCTCTCATGTAACTGAGTGTCATTTGCAGCAGAGATTAAAACGTCATCAAAATAGGGCACCACCCCTGGCAACCCTTGAAGCATCCTTTCCATAAGACTTTGGAAGATGCCAGGTGCCACGCTTACTCCAAATTGCAACCTTTTGCATTTGAAAGCACCTCTGTGGGTTACAATGGTTTGGGCTTCTGCAGTGGCATCATCAACTGTTAACTGTTGATATGCCTGGGCCAGGTCCAATTTGGCGAAGACTGTGCCCCCGCCCAGAGAATGTAGTAAATGATGCACTACTGGAACTGGATATGCACTGTGTTGTAGTGCATGGTTCAATGTCCCCTTGTAGTCTCCACAGATTCTCACAGACCCATCAGCCTTGACTGGTGTGACTATGGGTGTCTCCCACCTGGAGTGGTCAGTGGGCTCTAAAACTCCTTGAGCTATAAGTTTATCTAATTGTGCATCAATTTTTGATGGGGTCCCCAAGTACTTGCCTAATCCGTCGCTGAAGACCTCTGGAAATTCAGATTTCAAGGCCCCTTCCCACTCAGTGTTGCTCACGTGATTGATGCCAGTCACCTCAATGCCCAGCGGGTTGAACCATTCAAGTCCCAGCAGACTTGGGTGATTTTTGTCTACGATGGTCAGGGGTAGACGCTTGGTGTGGCCTTTGAACTTCATGTTGAATTCTCTTGTTCCAACTACTGGAATCTTGTTCCCTTGGTAGTCTTTAAGAGTCAATGCCTGCTTCTTGAAGTGATTCTTTTGGATGTTTGGAAGTAGTCTGTGAATAGTGTCCCATGACACCATAGATAGGTATGAGCCTGAGTCCACTTCCATTTGGCAAGGCCTTCCTTCAATAAGTACCTTGACATGCACTTTTCTGCTTTTTAAAGGAGAAGGATCACCAATAGTTACTGTTTGATGAGTTTCATTCTTCCCATTTGCTTCTGTGCTGCGCCCCATTTTCTCACTGAGGTTGTTGGGCTTGAATTCTTTGTCTTTGGTTGCAGCAAACTTTCTTCTGCTTGGTGGAGTTCTGGATGATTTGCAGACTCTTGCTAGGTGTCCTCTTTTTTCACAACGGAGGCAAATGGTGTCTAGAAACTTGCATTCAGTGCGGGGTGGCTTCCCCACAACCTCTGCAGTAGAAATCTTGCCTCTTTCTTCCCAGGTCTTTCTTTTTCTGCTCCATTCTGAGTCTGTAAATTCCTTCCTCCACCTCACTGCAATCTGACTCAGAATCTAGTTCCTCACAATGATTCGTAGTGGACTTTTCCCCATCAGAATGGCTCGTGGCCCTGTTCATCTTCCTCATGGCTGCTGCTGAGGACTTGGTAGCTTCTGCTGAAGAGGCTTCTTCTATGGCTTCTTTCATGATCTTAGGTTTCATTAATAACTTGCTCTGTAACACCTTGTCTTTAAGGCCCAGTACAAATCGATCGAGCATGGCCTCTTCTAAACTGCTGAATTCGTATGCACCCCCAATTTCTCTTAAACTTGCCACAAAGTCATTTATACTTTCTTGATCCCCCTGATCACGATGGTAAAACTCATGTCTCTTAATGAGGCACGATACTTGTGGCGTAATGGGCTCTTAACAGCCTTTCCAAATCAGGCCATTCCATTACCTTCACGTCTGCAGCTCCTGCTAATGCCTTCACCATCTTGAAAACTGCCGGACCGCAGTACGTAAGAAAGACCGCCCTCTTCGCTCTCGAAATGTCGGCTAGATCGTTTCCTTCCAGATACATTTGGAAACGATCTGCATACGACTCCCAGTCTTCTGCCATCGGATCGAACGGGGCTGGGGGGGTGTTCAGCACAGCCATCTCATTCTTCTTCTGTTCTGCATTGCCTTCTTCTTCAGGGGAATCCCACCTTCGTTGCCAGTGTTAAGTTTGCATGAAGAGACAGACGTGGAGTGCTTCAAGCTCTTTAGTTTATTAGTGACTACAGCTCAGAATGGACTCGATTTGGCTGGGCTGTGGCTGCTACTTATAGCCAGCAGCCGCAGTTGACAGCCAATCAGAGTGCAGGGTTTTCCCGCACTTTTAAACCATTCATTTCTAACATTTTACAAGAACAGTTCAAACTAAACCAATGACATTCAAACCTGCATACATAACAAAAATGAATTGAGAAGATGTTTAGAATAAAAGTAATATTAATGATTAAGATTAATTTGTTAGCTCTTTTTTCTTTGGAAAAGTGGAGATAAAATGAGAAATTAATATTTAAGAAATATACTTGAAATAGATTGAAATGAATTGAGAAGATGTTTAGAATGAATGAATATTAATGATTAGAACATAAATTAATTTAAGAAGATATTTAGACGGAAAATAATATTATTTAATGGATAAGATAGGATACTGAATGTTAAAGGTGGATATATAATTACTGTCATATTAGCATGTAAAAAGAGTGACCAGAATTATGTTGTACACGAAAAGCCTTTTTAATGTTGTTTTGGAAAAATTGAATAAAACTTGTTTAAAAAAAAATATTTCAGATTTCTCACAGAAACATACAGTTTGGGAGTTTTTAAAGATCTAAACTGGCTGTGAGAACCTAGGAACCTTGGAATCTTTGCTGTAGAAAGATTTGACGAAAAGTCAACTAATTCTACTAGATTGTGGAAAATGTCAAATATACCCAATGAAGTACATTCTAGACTATTGTAAAAAACTTAGGCCATGATTCATTTGGCTTGGGGACCCCTGTCAACCTTTTTTAAGAGCCCAGATGATGAAGCATCAATTGTGTAGCAGGAAATAGTCAATAACTACGTGCTCCTGTTGGCATTAATCTTTTTGCCAATCTGTTAGCCATCCTCACAGCAAAATATGGTCAGGACTAGAGGAGAGTCCCAAAGGTGCTTTTTGCTCCTGGAAACTGGACTTTCTTGGTTTTTCTTTGAAAACATTTCGCTTCTCCTCCAAGAAGCTTCTTCAGCTCTGACAGGATAGTATATTCCTTGCAGACAGCTTCCATTCCCCACCATCTTGTCAGACCTGAAGAAGCTTCTTGGAGGAAAAGTGAAACATCTTCAAAGAAAAAACAAGAAACCTCCAGAAAAAAACAGAAAAAAACACCTTTGGGACAATAACAACCATGACCTGGATAACTGAGAATCTCTATAGACGACTGGAGTACAGAGGCACAGTCAGGCAAATCCTTTGCTTAAAAAAACCTGCAGTTTGGTGTGGCAGAAGACACATGGCCCATCCTGCTGATGAAAGTCGTGCCCTTGACTATAATCAAGGCAACTATGAAAACTGAAATTGCTCAGGCAAAGATTTCAAAACTCTGAAATAAAGTTTTCCATCAGATAAAGTGTGTGTGTATGTGTGCGTGCACGCAAAATCTATGTGTCTATGTGCCACCTTGTGCCAGATCCAATCTTAGTGGAAAACATTTTTCCCATTTTCACTATATAAAATCATTTGCCTCTATGGTGACATAGTATTTTAACTAAATATATATATATTATCAATATAATATATCAATAGTCTCAAATACTGCATCCAGAAGAATATTTTTAATTGTTAAAGAAGGTGAAAGAAGAGAAATTAAATTGAAATAATATGTTGACCTATTTTTGGTATAAGAAAAAAAGTAAGGCGCATATATTTTAATTATTTATGATAAATTAACTAAAAAGAGACAGAGGTTTTGATAATTTACTCAGAATAAATCCTTTCCTTTTAGTATCCTACAACTGAAGTTCAAGTAATAATGATTACTGGTAGCAACAGGACAAATAAAAGGATTTTTTTTCAGACAGTGAATAATGAATTTATGCAATATAGACTGTACAGTTTTATTCCTGAAACAGTATTATTATCCAGGCAAAACTACAGTTACCCAAAGAAGGTAAATTAAAAGTTTTATTGAAAGGCAATATAATGTAATTGCTGAGTATTAGACACAAACCAAGTCTTTCCTTCCTTCCTTCCTTCCTTCCTTCCTTCCTTCCTTCCTTCCTTCCTTCCTACCTACCTACCTACCTATCTTTCTCCTTCTTTCCTTCCTTCCTTCCTTCCTTCCTTCCTTCCTTCCTTCCTTCCTTCCTTCCTTCCTTCCTTCCTTCCTTCCTCCTTCCTTCCATCCTTCAGATTGGACTAACTTGATTTACATCCAGGCCTAATATAGCAGGACTGTTTTTGTGAATTTCAGCTTTTCTATGCCTTTTAGCAACTGTCTAGTAGACAGAGATCAATGGTTGAATATTTGGCAAGTATTTCCCAAGGAATCTGACATTCTGGTAGGATCATCAACCTTTGTGAAAAATGCAGTTCCATAAATCCTAGGATGTTGCTGCGCATGGTTTTGACAATTATTCAGGTGAAAAGATCCATCATGGGAACTACAAATTCCAAGTAGCCTAATGGTCTGGCTTGAATGGTAGCAGCTATACAAAACTATTGGGTTGTTGTTGTTGCTTCCTCAAGACATTGCTGTGATGCTGCTAGGTAGAGACTATGAGCTTAACTTGTAATGGGTTCAGAGTTTCTCAAAGGAGATACTTACTACCATAATAGTGCTTTCTGAACAACTATGACAAATGAACAACTATGACAAATGTGCCATGTTTAGAGATAGAAGGAGTGCAAACACTATGTTGTATTTGCTTTTATAAAAGAGAGGGAGAGAGGGAGGAAAGTAAAGAGAAGAGCACAATTCTAAAAGAACAGATAGAGAAAAATAAGGATTCTTATTTTTAGTTGAGAGTTGTATTTTGAGAAGCTTACACTTATAGAAAAATTTTACAATAAGATTTTGAATTTAATTATAAAGGACAAAGGATTTTATATGGGAAATAGATTTCTTTTGCTTTTTGAAAGACATAACAAAGATAAATAATTTTATGATTTTGACAAATGGACACTAGAAGAGGCAAAATATTATAGAGGGAAAAAAATGGCCAAGCCTACATGTGTTAATTAATTGGGACCTACAAAATGATGCAAAACATTATAGCTCTGAAAATATAAGGGAGACTTTTGAAAAATGGAGCCGTGTGTGTGTGTGTGTGTGTGAGTAGCCATTTACTCTACTTCCTTTTCTGTCATATCCTTCTGCATATAACAGTAAGTATTGTGGCATTGAATACAGTGGTAGAAGCGTTAAAGATAAAGATAATGAACTATGGCATAGATGAAAAATCAGCCAGAACTGTGAGCTGTAAGCTGTTGAAGCTAACTTAAAAAGTAGCTTTGTTTCAGAAATGTTTCAGACAAGAATAGAATAGAATAGAATAGAATAGAATAGAATTCTTTAATGGCCAGGTGTGATTGGACACATAAGGAATTTGTTTCCAGTGCATAAGCTCTCAATGTACAACAATAGTTCTAAGCAACAAAGTGATAACACCAAGATTGTGAGAGACAGAAGGAAGCTTTGCATGCATAGTTCCCTTCTATATCTTCATTTGAAAACTTGTTTTCTCTGTTGACTTCCAAATATTACCATTTAATGAAATACATATTTCTTTCATGTATTTTGAACATATTCCAATACCAGCAAATACCAGAATTTCAAATGTTATGATAGGATAGGTTCTTTATTAGTTTGTTTTCTTTTCATTCTCTTTGCTTTGACTATGTCCTTTTTTATTACAAATCCTTATATTTGCAATCAAGAAGTCTGACTAATCTGAAATGCTTCCAGCTGAGGTAGATAGCTATTCTTTACAAATTGTCCCCAAACCAATCCAGTGAAGCCAGCTGTTCTGAAAACAGGAAATTGAGGAAGCCAGGTTGATCAAGAATAGGGGATATTTCAGATAGAATATGTTTTTAGAAAGCTTATTGTAAGTTCTTATTGTAAAAATATATATATCCAAAAACAAAAGAAAAATGATGTACATGAGAAAGGTAATGATAATCTAAATATGGTGGAAGTTTAGTCATCTGGTTCTCTAGAGTGAAAAATATTGTCCTTACTTGAATTGTTATTTTGTTTTGGTATGGACATTTAGAACAATTTTACCTTAATTTTAAAGAATTGAGGAGTATTGAATTGAACCCAAAGATGGGTGGTTTAAATGACTTTTATAGGAGCATACCAATATTAGGTAGATTTCTTTTATTTAAAAAAATGTATTACAAGGCATTTACACATAGTGCATCTACAACATTCATATGTGCAACACCCTGTCTCTTTGAACAGTCAAGAAACCCTAATTATCTACGCCACATTGCATAGAGTGAAAAGAATAAATAATAAATAATTGGAGACATATTCTATTGGCAAACAACATTTTTGGGAAACTTGAGAGACTACAGGAGAGGCAAAGCTGTAGACAGAGTGGATAAATAAAATGTTAAAATTGCCATCAAGACATCAATGTACTATCAGGGGGCTGTGGGGAGGAAGAATCAGTACAGCTTGAGTTATGGTTTCAGTGGGAATTAGCATTTGGGTGGATATCTATTTTCCAACTATTTCCTCTACTTATCCTTAACTAATTTCTCTACCTATTTTGGGTGTTTCATTATTTTGTTTTATCTTTCTTGGAAGTTCCAAGTTGTATTAACTTTGTGACAGGAAAGATTTTTTTAAGCCAGTCTAACAATTTAAGTTGAGTGTCTGACAGGTTAATTGGCAGTGTTGAATAAAATGATCAATTAAACAATAAAATTGTGAAAATAATTAAGGTGACCTAATTTATTTTACAGTCTGTTCTGTTCTTACATTGTCTTCATCTTAAATAACTTTTGCTATGATAATTTTATTTACAATTAGCCCTACTGACAAAAGAAGACAAAGCTTGTACAGTAATTTAAGCAGTAATTATAGCTTATGATGATATAATAATTACTGTGGTGAGACCAGAGTTTGATATTATAAACTGATTTTTCAGGATTTTTTCTTATCAGGACCATTTCATAGATTAAAAAAAGAGAGCTTGGTAGGATGGAGTATGTGAACTCAGCACACTGGACTGTGCCAAATATTCACTGCTTCCCTATATACAGGTGAAACTCAAAAAATTAGAATATCGTGCAAAAGTTCATTTATTTCAGTAATGCAACTTAAAAGGTGAGACTAATATATGGGATAGACTCATTACATGCAAAAAAGATAGCTCAACCATGATTTGTCATAATTGTGATGATTATGGCTTACAGCTCATGAAAACCCCAAATTCACAATCTCAGAAAATTAGAATATTGTGAAAAGGTGCAATATTCTAGGCTCAAAGTGTCCCACTGTAATCAGCTAATTAAGCCATAACACTGCAAAGAGTTCCTGAGCCTTTAAATGGTCTCTCAGTCTGGTTCAGTAGGAATCACAATCATGGGAAAGACTGCTGATCTGACAGTTGTGCAGAAAACCATCATTGACACCCTCCATAAGGAGGGAAAGCCTCAAAAGGTAATTGCAAAAGAAGTTGGATGATCCCAAAGTGCTGTATCAAAGCACATTAATAGAAAGTTATGTGGAAGGGAAAAGTGTGGAAGAAAAAGGTGTACAAGCAGCAGGGATGACTGCAGCCTGGAGAGGATTGTCAGGAAAAGGCCATTCAAAAGTGTTGGGGACTTTCACAAGGAGTGGACTGAGGCTGGAGTCAGTGCATCAAGAGCCACCACACACAGACAGATCCTGGACATGGGCTTCAAATGTCATATTCCTCCTGTCAAGCCACTCCTGAACAACAAACAACGTCAGAAGGGTCTTACCTGGGCTAAAGAAAAACAGACCTGGTCTGTTGCTCAGTGGTCCAAAGTCCTCTTTTCTGATGAGAGCAACTTTTGCATCTCATTTGGAAACCAAGGACCCAGAGTCTGGAGGAAGAATGGAGAGGCACACACTGCAAGATGCTTGAAGTCCAGTGTGAAGTTTCCACAGTGTGTTGATTTGGGGAGCCACGTCATCTGCTGGTGTTGGTCCACTGTGCTTCATTAAGTCCAGGCAGCCATCTACCAGGAGATTTTGGAGCATGTCATGCTTCCTTCCGCAGACGAGCTTTATGGGGATACTGACTTCATTTTCCAGCAGGACTTGGCACCTGCCCACACTGCCAAAAGCCCAAAACCTGGTTCAATGACTGTGGGATTACTGTGCTTGAATGGCCAGCAAACTCGCCTGACCTGAACCTCATAGAGAATCTATGGGGCATTGCCAAGAGAAAGATGAGAGATATGAGACCGAACAATGCAGAAGAGCTGAAGGCTGCTATTGAAGCATCCTGGTCTTCCATAACACCTCAGCAGTGCCACAAGCTGATAGCTTCCATGCCACGCTGCATTGAGGCAGTAATTGCTGCAAAAGGGGCCCAAACCAAGTACTGAGTACATATGCATGCTTATACTTTTCAGAGGTCCGATATTGTTCTATGTACAATCCTTGTTTTATTGATTGCATGTAATGTTCTAATTTTCTGAGATTGTGGATTTGGGGTTTTCATGAGCTGTAAGCCATAATCATCACAATTATGGCAAATCATGGCTTGAACTATCTTGCTTTGCATGTAATGAGTCTATCCCATATATTAGTCTCACCTTTTAAGTTGCATTACTGAAATAAATGAACTTTTGCACGATATTCTAATTTTTCGAGTTTCATCTGTATCTAGTTCCTTACAATTTGTGCTACCTTTATACTAAAGAAGGATTTTAAAAAAAGTTTAATAATCCTTGTAAATTGTCATTCTAGTGAATGAGATCAATTCTAAATCATGAACAGCTGTACAGATGTCAAGCATATGAAAGGTTCAGCTTTTTAGATCAGCCTCATGGTATAATGGTAGTTTAAGAGAAAGGAAAAGAACGTTGCAAGAACTAAGTCCAAAGATGCAGTTAAAGTTGTGTCAATGAGGTAACATTAGTGACACTTTGAACTTCAGTCTGTGTTTGCTATCAAGATCAATTACTTGAGGTTGTTGGTTTTAATGCTGCTGTCATTTATGATTTCTCAGGACACATGTTAAGCATTGCACCTTCTTGGCCTTGGAAGTGTGCCTTTTCTGTTGCAACCCATGCCCTATGCAACACCTTCTCCCCTGAGACCTGACATACCTCCACCCTTTTAACCTTTTGGGGAACACTCAAGATTGACTCTTCCCCAAAATGTTGGGCTAGGGTAAAATGAAAACATTGAGTGTTGCGTCAGGAAAGTGTGTTTGTGATGCAAGGTTTTCTTGCCTTTGGTTTTATGTTTCTGCATTTGACTTTTGTTTTATAGTTGTATATATTGTTTTTATTTGTTGTAAGCCACCACTATGAAGTGTCTATGCCTAGAAACACTCAGACTCATGCAAGTTTTGGTATTCCCTATTGTTAAGTTTGCATGAAGAGTCAGACGCGAAGAGCTTCAGTGAAGAGTTTATTAGTGACTACAGCTCGAATGGACCCGACTTGGCTGGACTACGGCTGCTACTTATAGCCAGCAGCTGCAGTTGCCAGCCAATCAGAGTGCAGGGTTTTCCCGCACTTTTCAAACCAATCCTATTTGACATTTTACAAGAACAATTCAAACTAAACCAATGACATTCAAACCTACATATATAACACCTATGACACTTTATGGAGGTGAAAGTTGGACTTTTAAAAAAGAAGGATAGGAAGAATGTTGATGCCTTTAACTTCGGTGTTGGAGGAGACTTCTAAGAATACTGTGGACGACAGAGAAAACAAGCTAGTGGATTATTTAAAAATATCAACCCAGAATTCTCATTTGAGGCACACAAATGATCAGCCTCAGAGGATCCTATTTGGACACATCATGCTCTCCAGAAAACCTTCTAATTCTGAGAAAGAAGAAAGGAAAGGAAAGAGGATGACTAGCAGCTAGGTGGGTTAACGGGGTGATGAGTGCATGGTTGGGGAATTTGGAAGGCTATCTTTTAGATACATTGTCATGGAGAATATTTATCTATGTAGTCACTAGGAGTAAAAAGTGACTTGATGGCTCATAAACAATGAATCATGGGCCTGTCTGGCAATGCCGAGGCATATGCAAAAAATGCAGTTTGAATGTACAAGAGTGAATAGCAAAGAGTATGAACTGAAATGAAAGAAAGTAAAATAATTATGTTAGTCTGCAATCAAAAGAAAGGGGAATTTTGTTATAGAGTGAAGGAGACCTAATCTTATAGACTAGCATTAATAAACCTGGTGTAGTTCTAGGTTTAATTATTAGGTTTAATTAATTAATTATGAATGAATGAAAGATCTTAAATAAGTATCAGAAACTATCATTTTTGTTACCTATATTGTGGGCATGAATAAATGCAGGAATGCATAAGTTGGAAATAGTTTCATATTGCAAAAGAAAATAGTGAAGACTAGAGGGGGAGGTTCTGAATGTGAGGTAGATTATTTCTTGGTAATTTCAAGAATGGATCTTGAGAAAAATGAATATGATAGAAAAGAAAAAAGTGAAACAAAATTCAACAATTATAAGAAAAACTCCACATACTAGATGAAAAGTATTTATAGATACATTATCTTCCAATCAAGTAAATTAATTAATACATATATGTATATTAATTACATTAATATATAAATAATTATGTATAGTTAATTATATTAATTATATCTATCTATCTATCTATCTATCTATATCTATCTATCTATCTATCTAATGTGTAGAAGCAGCTTGGAACAGAGTGAAAACAATTATGTTACAAAGTACCACAAAAGTATGTGGAGTTCCACTATCTGTGAATTGATAAAATGGTAAAAGCAGTGAATGAGGAAAATGTGTTTAAGGAATTATATTATTGCAAAAGAATGAATATAAGAAAAATATAAATGTATGGAGAGGAAAAAACAACAGCAAAGAATGGCTGAAGAACAAGAAGCAGTTAAGTTTAAAAGACTGAAGAAATGATAGGGTGATTTTGTTGATTAAAAAAAAAGTTTAGGAAGTGGTGAAAAGGAGTCTCCAGAAGAACAAATTATATTAAAAAATAAGAGTGAAAAAGTATTTGTGATGATACTGAAGTAGAGGAATCTTGGAAGAATATTTTAAAGATTGGTATGGGAACAATGGAAGTTATATACTGTAAAAGTGAAAGTTCAGTACATTAGAAGAAACTTAAAGCTGCTATAAAGACATTGGAAAAGGGATCGTTAAGAAGTATGTATGGCAAAAAAGAGGAAATTAGTTGAAGAATGAATTGAAGCGGAATTATATGTGAATTCAGTACAAATGTGCATGACTAGTAGGAAAAATGACTTGTTGATATTTGGGCTTACTTCACAAATAAATGAAGATGAAATTTCAGAACAAATATATTAAATATGTGATTGGGCAAAAAAGAGGGGAAGACAGAGCATGTTGTATGTGGATGGAGTTAATGAGAACTTCACAGTAAGATATTTAAAGAACAAAACATATGAAGCAGTGGATTGAAACAATGGAAGCAAAGATGTTTTGTAAGAATAGAAAGATATAAAGAGTTATAGAGGGTGGTGTTGGTGTAAATGAGGCTAGGTATATTTCCTTTTCTTTTTCTTATATTCACACCTTTAATTTCTTTGTCTTACTATTTTACTGCTTTTCTTCACTCTGCATAAAGTGCCATAGCCTGAAAGGGTATAGTGTGACAGATGTGTATCTAAAGATGCAGAAAAGGACATAAAAGAACAATCTTCCTGGAGTAAAATAAAAAGCTACTAAAGAAAGAGAATAAAAATCTAATAAGTAAAGTTTAGAGAAGTGGTTAAAATAATTGGGTGTTGGTCCACTTGTTTGTCATGTTGTTCAATGCTTATTTAGCAGTCACTAAGTACTATCTTATTCTCTCAAAACACTTGAAAGAGTAGTTGGAAAAATAAAATAAAATAATGGCTAATCCTAAATGCAAATGCCCAGTGACTTCTATCTTTAAATATTCAAAGATGAAAAAGACATTATTGAGTAAGCTATATGACTGCTTATTCTGAGTTATCCTCACTCTGAGCTTTGTAAATGGAACTATTCCAGGGAGAGTTGGGCTCTATTAAATTTAATGCGATTAGGATTTATTACAAACAGCATCAAGTGAGTATTCAGCTGTTGAGCTAAGCACCCCTCCAGTGTTGCTCATAGTTCAGGAGTTTAATCATGGGCAAAACACAGATCACTAGATCAACCAAGTGGCAGTGATTGATATTGTCCTAATAGCAATAGCACTTAAACTTATATGGTGTTCCATAATGCTTTACAGAACTTAGGATCAAACTCTTGGCTGTGGGCAGAATTTGCCTGCAATACTGCATTCTAACCACCATGACAACAGGGCTCCTAACATAGCCCAAACTTTCCATCCTTCTGCTTGCTGTGTGAGTTTAGCATACTATAAAATATATCTGAATTCAAACTGAAGCAAATAATAGTGTTTCCTAACAATAAATTTCATCCATTCTGGCTGGAAGACCTGAGTTTGCCATAGACTGCACATAAATCCTTATGTATTCCCCTGGTTTGTAAGTTAGGGTTGCCTCTGCCAAGCTCCTCATTTTATTATCTGCATGGAAGGCAGACATACAACATGATTTTTTTCATGTTGTGGATAGCTGTACCATTGACTTTGTGTGACTTGTGTAACTAGATGAAAATTCAGTTCAGCTGAGCTTTTAAAAAAGACCCTAAATTTGACAAACATCCTCATAAACAAGATGGGAAGAATGCAAGTGACAGCATCTATCCCTTTCACTCATTGCTCCAAATTATTCATTTGTCCCTACACCAACCATTTTTAAAAATAACAGTAGATAAGCTATCCTAGATCTAGTAAACTTCTAAATTTTAATGTTCAGATCTTTTCTGGAGAGTGCTAAGAATATTTGATTCATTCAACTGTTTAGTACATTTTAAAAATGAATATAGCTTTTATTAATTATATTCATTTACATAGTATTTTAAGACACTGTCTTATATCACTACTAGGTCTTATATATTTATGGTGCCAAATAGTAGGGGGTGTTTCGGGTGCAGGTTGCTCCTGAAAAGTCTTCCTGGAACTGGAGATTTACACTAGGTCTTATTTTCGGGGTAGGTCTTATATTAGGGCAGGTTTAGAAAATAGTGCTAGGTCTTACTTTCGGGGTAGGTCTTATTTTCGGGGAAACACGGTACATGCTCTAGACAAGAAAGTTAGCGCAAAATGGCATTTTAATTCTAAAGTTTCTCTCTACCTAATTTAGCTAATTACAAAATGTAGAACTGTGCTTAATTGTCAAGGAATATTTCTCAAGTGATTTCAATTAACTTGAAATCAGGTTTTTGTTTGTTTCAGCTAAATGTTAGGAATGAAGATAAAGATTAATTTGGATAAGAAGTAGAAAAATAAATGCTTAAATCTCTTCAAAATGTTCTGCTTTATCTGAATCGCGAGTAACAAGTACCTGGGGAGTTCATCTGTAATCCTTTATTTCTTTTATCTAGAGCAAGGTTGCTTTCATTCCCAGATGTCAAGTATGAAAAAGTGGGTGAAGTTCAAACTGCCTTCCTACCAAAGTTGAGTGTCTAATACAGATTTAGGTTTGGAGCTTGGGAGACATTGGTTTAAGGCTCATTTTCAGCCCCAAATTCTAGTCTAGTCGATCTTATGTGACCAACCATAATATAGACAAAGTAATAGAAATAAAAATGCTAAAGTACCTGGGGAGTTCATCTGTAATCCTTTATTTCTTTTATCTAGAGCAAGGTTGCTTTCATTCCCAGATGTCAAGTATGAAAAAGTGGGTGAAGTTCAAACTGCCTTCCTACCAAAGTTGAGTGTCTAATACAGATTTAGGTTTGGAGCAGGATTTATAAAAATTAAAATAAAGGTATGGTTATGAGTTGGGAGACATTGGTTTAAGGCTCATTTTCAGCCCCAAATTCTAGTCTAGTCGATCTTATGTGACCAACCATAATATAGACAAAGTAATAGAAATAAAAATGCTAAAGTGCTCTGGGACTTTAGAATTCAAACAGACAAGCAATTGCCACATACTGTAATAATCCAGAGTTAACAATTATCAACAAGAAAGACAAAAAAGTCTGGATAGTGGACATGGCAGCATCTGGAGATGGCAGAGTAGAAGAGAAAGAATTGGAAAAAAATCAGTAAATATAAAGACCTACAAATGGAAATAGAGGACAGTATACTATGAATAGCTTAATGTCCAATTGTACTGGTAAAGCTTGCTGGTAAAGCTTGCAAAGGACTGACCCAGTGTCTTGAAGCTGTTTAGAGCTGGATGGGGAGGAGTAGACTTGAACTAAAACCTGGTTAGACTGAGTGGCTGTGCCTGTTTGGTCCCCATGTGAGACTTGTGCAACTTGGGAAAGTTTTCACTGTTGGTCCCCATGCGAGATTTGAGCAACTTGGAGATCCTCCTGGAGTCATAGTTTCTACTTGAAAAGCAATTGTGCATGAGGAAGCCCTTTGCACGGGTTCATCTTGTGTAGGAGTTGCACACTTTTCTTTTATGAATGGCAATGTATGTATGTATGTATGTATGTATGTATGTATGTATGTTTCACCCATCTCACTACTGAATGATTCTGGGAAGCTTACAACACCATCCTTTTCTGTCAATGCTGATTGCAAAAGAATATTTCTATAAGAAAGGTTTCCAGAATCTTTCCCAAGTCACACACAAATCCCTGTGGGTAAGAAGTTGTATCCCACTTAATATTTTATAAATTAGAACAGGTATACATTCAGTATCTTTGCTGCTTTAATTTATATGTAAGGGGAGGATAAAAAAACTAATAGCAACAACAATAATAATTGGGTTTTTTTTCTTTTTCTTTTGCATCCTCTAGGATGATTCTGTTATTTCAGTGACTAGTTGGATTATTTTACTGCTAATTTGTTGTATTAAATTGGCTTCCAGGACACAATTTCAAATGCTGGTGGTTGCTACCTGTAAAACACTGGAGTTTGAGATTACAAATATGCAGACTTCCTGACACACACACACACACACACACACACACACACACACCCTCCCTTGAAAATATGTATCAGTTTCCATCTTTGGCATCAGGGAAACTTGTTCTGCACCCCTACCTGTGATGGTGGGTTGGGGATTGGTGGAGAGCTTTTTATTTTTCTTCCATAAAGTTCTTAAAGAGAGATTGAATTACCTCTCACCCTTTTAAGCTTTGGATGCAATTCTAAGATTTTGAAAAATCAGATGTAAAGTTTTGCCTCATTGTCTGATTGCATTCTGGTTAATTTTATTTTTCTGTCAGTTTTACTGCTTTATTTATTTCTTTAATAGATTTGTGTGTCCACCCAATTGACACACAACCCAGGGCAGCTAACAATCAATAAAATAAACACCACAATCAATCAATAAAATAAACAGCATAATTAAAAACAATTTAAAATGTTTTGACTTTGAATGTAGTGTATTTTTCTTTTTACGTTTCATTATGAACCACTTGGGAGTTTTTCTGTGAGGTTGAAAAGCTGAGTAATAATAATAATAATACAAGAATGTTTAAATAAGTGGTAGTTTGAGGGGAGGAACACAGGAAGCTTCTTATCCTGAATTGGCCTATTGTTGCACCTACTGTTGACATGGATTGGCAGGGACCCCCCAGGGCTTTTGCAGCCCTACTTGGAGAAGCTGGAGATTGATCTTGGGACAGCCTTCATGCCAAGCAGCAGCTTGAATTGGTCATCAATTTTTCAACACACTCTGCTCAAATGCTATCCTGCTTCCTGGACAGTTGTATATTCTCCATAGGAAAAAAAAGGAAGGATTCTATAATTTGGAGAGCTTTTATATTGGTTAACTGGGTGAAAATGGAAACTGTGAAGGCAGCATCTCCAGAATGGAAAAGATTCCAGAGTCCCTTAAAATCACACAGTTGTTACCAATATAGAATAGGATAACAGAGTTGGAAGGGACCTTGGAGATCTTCTAGTCCAACCCCCAGCTTAGACAGGAAACCCTATACCATTTCAGGCAAATGGTTATCTTAAAAACTTCCAGTGTTGGAGCATTCACAACCTCTGGAGGCAAGTTGTTCCACTGATTAATTATTCTGTCAGGAATTTATCTTTAGTTCTAAGTTGCTTCTCTCCTTGATTAGTTTCCATCCAAGAAGGTTTCCAGGAACAACCTTCCACAGTGCTGTAATTTCTATTTTTATTTCTGACAACCCCATTAAGCTTACTGGAGAAGCAGTATGATGTGACAATAGGGTTGACAAGTGGAAGAAAGCATTAAACTTCTTTGTCCTTATACACAAAGATGAACTTGTTTAGTCTTTACAAAGCTGCTGTTATAACGTCATCCTTTCCTTTCTCTTTTCCTTTTTTTCCTTGTTCTCATCAATATTTGATAAATACTGTATTGAGACTGTCCCAAAACTTGCTTATGTCTCTCTCCCCCCGTCCCATGTGTTTTTTATTTTTTGGTTACTATAGTCCTGCCATCTCTGATCATTATGTGAAACAATTATTATAATATATGAAGTGATCTCTCTCTGTGTCTCTCTTCCTCCCTTCACACACACACATCTATCTGTCTTCTATCTATCTAATATTTCCATAAGTACATTTGGTATTTCCCCATTATTAGGTGCTGCCTGTGACAGACAACAATAAGGGATTGATATACAAAACTTTTCCTGCATCTGAAATGAGGATATTTACCTTTCCGGAAGGTAGATAACCATTCTAGTGTGCAGTGCATCCTAGAGCAAAACTGAGACTGCGTATTTTACTTATTTAGATTTATTTTTGTTTTTACTGTTGTCTGAAATGCAATTAATTATTTGATGGATGTTAGAAAATGTAGATGTGAACTTGAAGATCCAATATAGTTTTATTTATGTACTTAAAATATTTATATCTTGTCCCTTAATCAGAATGATTCATGGTGTAGCTAACAACTATAACAATATAAAATAGCCACAATAAATCAGGAAAAAAAGCAGCAACCAGTCACTTGCTGAAGGTCAGGAAGGCAGAGCCAGGGGAATGGAAAGAGGAAGGGGAGCCTGAGGCAAGGCACTGCTTATGAAAAGCCCCCTTCCTCAAGCAGAGGCTTTGAACCATATTCTTAGGCAAGAACTGGCATGGTACCATGGTACCCAAAGGCACCATAGTATTTATGACACCACCAGGTGGTGCTAGGCATTACTTTTTCCTTTAATAGCTAACGGTGTGTTGAGAGAAATATTGCAAGACCCCTATGTTCTTGCATGTGATTTCATAGAAGTTGCAAGATAGATAAATAGACAGACCACACATCAACATGTAGCACATTAGATTTGAAAAGGAAGCAGTGTTTCAGAACACCTCCACAAAACGTCTGGGTCTTCTGCTCAGAATTTACATCTTTAAAGCAATTGTGAGAAAAATGTTTTAGGTGGAGAAGGAATTGATAGGTACTGCTTGTGTGCATTGTGTAATTGTTCTGCAACGTTGTACAAAACAGCACAATGATACCCACTATTTTGAAAAGATAATTGATCCATTTGATAAAACTAGAAAAATCTTCAGGAATCTTAACAACACACATTTTAAAACTGAAAGTTAAGAATTCATTATCTCAAACAAAAATGGTATCCTGTGTAGCGTTTCTTCTGTCAAGGAATACTGGCTAATAGTTTTAGCACTGAAGAGTTTAGTTGCCTCTGTGCCTCATGTATATATGTTTTTTTTAAATGAAAAAGCTCTTTATTTCAAGTGAATACTCAAGGAAACATAGCAAGTAATTTAGAAATGGTGTGATAATCCAGGTCAGATATTTATAATTTTAGATTTATTCAATGTGGGCTGCAAAAATCCAGGTAACCACTAGATGGCATCAAAAAGTGTATTCTTTGCAGCATCTATATTATGATCATCAGGCTAGGTTGTTTTTGTCTCGAGAAGTTCACAATTATAAACAGATTTTTAGGGAGCTTTATAAAGTCCCTCAGCCTAAATAAATACACTGAAAAGGAGGAATATATGAGTAATCAAGGAATTATAAATGTATACATAATGTCAACCACACACACAGCAGTTCATGAAATCAACAGATTTCAGCCATGTTTACATGCTGAAATGCATGTCCCCCCGCCAAATGCAGTATTTTATATAATTTAAATCTTAGCAAGCTAGGCAAAAGAGACATGTCAAAAAAACCAATTAGTCATCCACTATTTTCTTCTTTGTGAGACAGCAGTAAGCAATGAATCAGAATTTTGATCACAACTCAAATGGTGACTCTAATTGCCCTTACCATTTTCTCTACAAGTATGGAATCATTCTCCTTTCTTTTTGCCTCCTTGTCCTATCTTTCTAATCTTCCATCTGCTGGAGGCAAGATATTTTCTGAGAACTAAATATTGTATATCTCTACAGGCAGCCTCACACCCCTGGATTGAGGGTTATACGCTCAGTTCAGGTCCATGTTTTAGTGTAATTTGAATGAATCCTGAGTGGCAGGCAGGCTGCTCGCCTGAGGGTGGAGACATCTGCCTTATAACATTATGAGAAAGAATGAAAGGTAGCAGCTCACTCCATTATCAACCTTCTGGAAAGGGACTTGAGACATCTGATTTCTGCCTTGTTACCCAGTATGCATTTGAAGGCCACTGGCTTGCAAATGTGGTTGTGTGGGAATGCTGGAGGTGTGAGAAGTCCATATTTATGTATTTATATCAACTTATACAGTTACTCGTCTCAAACATATGACTCTGGGCAGTTCACATCAATTAAAAATGATTTAAAATAAAGCTCCCCAGAGTATAAAAGCAATGTTAAACATGGAAAAAGAGACAATAATGCAACCATAGCCAAGATTTTAGTTTCACAATAATCAACGCAGCCCATGTACTGGCTGTAACACAGGTCCCCATGCTTAATGGAAAAATCAAGCTTTAAGGCCTTGCTGGAAACAGTAGAGTTGGAGCTAATCTGATCTAAAGGTATTAAAATCAAATATATACCCAGCTTTATAGATGGCGGGGTTGGCCAAAAGCCCTGTCCAAAAGTGTCCATCACTTTCTGCAGGAAAGATGAGAGGTGGGAACATGAATTAGGACCATGACACATTACCTTCGCATATTTGTGTGAATGCTTATTTAAACAGCAGGTTCTAGCTCTTGTAGGAAGAACTAGTAAGATCAGGTTTAGGCAGGAATGTGGCTCCCCCCATATGACTGTATATACATAATTCACATTGATCAAAACTCTGAATTGTCTCAGAAGGAGAATTCCTCTTGCAGCCAAGAATAACTCCTCTCCTGGTTGAAATAGAGGCGGAGCACGGAGAGAAGGTTGGGGACTGTGGTTCCTCAGGAGAAGCCTGTACACACCTGCCTCATTACCCTGACATGGACTAGGAGTGACAAACAAATTAAGTGCAGGAATTAGGCTCATGGTAATTGTAAATGCTTAAGAACACCCTTATTTTCTTTGCAGATTTATTGATTAAATTTATATGTTGCCCATCTCACCAATAAAACAGTTAGAAACAGTTAAAATTAATAAGATTTAAATTATGCAATATTTTAATGTTCAATGTTATTTTTAGTTTCAATGGGATAGCCAAAGCATTTTTATGAATTTTTGATGGCGTCTTAGAAACAGAGACCTGACTTCTATGTACAGAAACTAGCTGGTCCATAACTCTGTACAATGTATTAATTTTCCTTTTTTACATGGAGAATTAACGTTAATTTCAACAAAGAGCAGCAAATCATTAAGCTAAGGGATGCAGTGCTATGACACCAAGCACTTGGGAATTAAATTGATTTGGTAGACCACCAACTGTTCTGTGAGGAGAATTTTAAATATTTATTGCACTTTTATTTACAATTCTTTGTATTAATGTGCAGCTGATTCAGACAACTGTTATTCTGAAAGGCGGAGTATAAGTAATGGTAATTAATGAATTATACACAAAATAACAATCAACAGGTTTCAAAGGATACGATGTACACCCGTCAACAATTCATAGGTTTTTAGTGCCAGTTATGTTAGATTCGAAGTCTGTTTGTACAAGGCACTGAAAAGTATCTTTAATTCATTTTATGGTTTTTGTAAGGCAATATAATACCAAAGTGCTAAGTTTGGTAAGACTGCAAGTTCCATCATCTCTGAAACATTGGTCAAACTGTTGGATGCTAATGGAATTTAGAGTTCAGGAGTATCTAAAGGTCTCTCAGCTCCTATCATATTCTAATATTGGCAAATGTATCTATAAACTTGGTGGCTCAGGCTGTTAAATGCCTGCTCTTAAGATCCAGCTGTCTACAATTACTGTAGGCTCGAATCCCACCAGGCTCAAGGTTGACTCAGCCTTCCATCCTCTCGGGGTAGGTAAATTGAGGACCCAAGATTGTTGGGGGCAATAAGCTGACTTTGTAAAAATGCCGCTTAGTAATAAGCAGGCATATACAATGGAATGAAGGCTATTGCTGAGCACACTGGGTTGTATCCCAAAAATTGTAAGCTGCCCTGAGTCTTCGGAGAAGGGAGGCATATAAATGTAATTAAAAAAAAAAACCTGAAGGGTGAAGTCAGTGATATATTTTTAGTTTCCTGTAAGAATGGGTCAGATATTATTTATTTATTTATTTATTTATTTATTTATTTATTTATTTATTTATTTATTTGACTTATATGCCGCCCTCTCCGAAAGGACTCGGGGAAGCTCACAGCTAAAATACAATAATAACAATAAATTACCTAAAAATCTATTAAACAAATTGTAAGCTGAATTAAATTTAAAACCCCAAAATTAAAATAAACAAACCCCAAAGAGTCAGCACAGCCCAGATTGTAAAAACAGCCAGGTTTTTAACTCATGGCAGAAGGTGTGAAGATCGGGAGCCAGCCGGAGCTCCGGCAGAAGAAGATTCCATAAAGTGGGGGCCGCCACAGAATAGCCCCTCCCTGGGTCCCCGCCAGGCGACATCTGTGCGCCCATACAGGGCGGTTGGTATTTGATGCTGGGAGGAGTTGTTCTCGTAGATATCCTGGACCCATGCCATGTAGGACTTTGAATGTTAACACGAAGACCTTGAATCTCACCCAGAGGGCAACCGGAAGCCAATGCAGGCCGCGCAGGAGGGGTGTAATATGGGAGTATCGGGGAGCTCCCATCACTACCCACGCGGCCGCATTCTGCACCAGCTGAAGCCTCCGAGTGGTATGCAAGGGCAGTCCTAAATAGAGAGCGTTACAGTAGTCAAGTCAGGAGACAACGAGCGCCTGAGTGATCGTGCACAGGGCATCTCGGTCCAGATATGGGCGCAACTGGTGAACCAGCCGGACCTGGGCAAAGGCCCCCCTGGCCACGGCTCCCACCTGCTCCTCCAACTTGAGCCGCGAGTCCAGGAGGACCCCCAGATTCCGTGCCCTGTCCACGGGGGGTAACACCTCCTCCCCCATGACCAAATGTGGAACCTCCGAACTGGGCCGAGATGTCGGTATGCACAACCACTCTGTCTTGGCTGGGTTGAGTCGAAGCCTGTTCCTGTCCATCCAGATCCGCACCACTTCCAAACAACGGGACATCACGGAGAGAGCATCATTGATGTGGTCCGGGGTGAAGATGTATAACTGCGTATCATCAGCGTACTGATGATAGCTCACCCCGAAACCAAGGATGATCTCACCCAGTGGCTTCATATAAATTAAAATAAAAGATTCCCATACTGGCCTAATTCTTATCGACTCTTACTTGCCATATGAAGACAAGTAATGCACCACATTGCTCTCCACATTGTATGACTGATTTCTAAAATGTATCCCATGGTACTTCATAATTCTGTAACAGCTATAATGTTTAGTCATAATATTCAAGAGAGGGAGAAAATTAATGTTTAAGATTTCATTATAAAACAGTTTCTGATGGTTAGAGATCCAGCTCCTTTTTCTTGCACGTGGTATCAATTATATTATTAGTAATATTGCTTTGCAAGTACTCCAATTTAAAGCTTTTGAAGGTATTTTCTTAGAAAATATGGAACCTTTCCAGTGGCCAAAATACCAGCCCTTTCTTTGCCAAATATCACTGCTTCTTTTTTAGCTCTAATAGATCTCACTGGAGGCAGGAAAACCTTTTCATCCTGCCCTGAACCAAGAGTGAAACCTGACTTAAGGAGCATTCTTTCTTTTGAGAAAGATAAAGTGTTTAGCTACCCATACTTCCTAGCCTGAATTTTGGTGGGAATGGGATTGGAGAGACTATTGGTGAGGTGATGGCAAATGTAAATGTAAAAGAATAGAAGCACAGCTTAGAGGGGCTGTTTCCAATTCACATTGTTGCTTTTGAGCAAAGAAGTACACTAATACATGATATCCACTGTTTACACGTTGCTGGAAAAAATCCTACTACACTTATAGTGTTTTCCTATAGCAAGCATAATGTGTAGTGCTATCTTAGAAATCTCAGTCAGCCAGAATTTAAGTTCAGGTGATTCAATTTCTATGCAGAAGTCACCAGAAGCTCCAGCCTGCTTTCAAAGCAGGTTTTGTGCATCAAGAAGTATCTTTGTGCTGCCAGGAAATCACCCCCATGCTGAGCCTATTTGGAAGATCTGGACATAGGAAAACAGCACAGCCTGAGCCAGCTGTACATTGTGATATCGGTTGTGCTCTGCAGAAATAGAGTATTGGAAGCTTGACTCATGTTTGCCAAGTTAGGCATGTTTTAAAAGACTCCACCTGAATGTTCAGGCAGCTCCTGATACACAATATGGTGAAAGGAGCAAGCCATTCAGTGCTGAGGAGAACTTCCGGGGACTGAGGATAGGAACAGAATTTCTCTTTATTAGATAAATTGCTATGCAATAAATGTTAAGACTGCAATTTGGAATGGATTGTTGGTGATCCCAAATGTGGAAAATTATCAGAATCTTGAGTTTGTCTTTCTGCCCATCAAAATGTGGTTTTTTTAGCATCCATTTGTTACACTTCTGACACATCAAACCCATGTTTCTGCTGTCTGGGGATTTCTTCTATGATTTCCTCCCTTCCCATTTTCAGATTTGGGCCTTCCCATGCAATTATGAGGTTCAGCTATTAGCAGTTTGCTAATAGAAAGCAATTGTGATTGTCACTATTGCTGAAAGTATCCAAAAGAACTGAGGGTGTCAGGAAAGGGTTTGCTAAGGGCCACTGCTGCTGTGGGAGTTTTTGGTTATCTAATACTTGATGCTTGACTCCCAACTTAATTTGGGAACAGTAAGATAGAGAACAGGAAGTGCAGGCATTGGCATCAGTAATTCATCATTTCAGTTTTGTGTGCTAGGATTCAAATTGTTACTATAGATGAACGAACCAAGATAGTTGACACTGTATAAAATATTCATTTATTTATTGTTAAATGATAAATAAGCAAGCCAAATTCCTTAGGGTATTAGTTTTCATCTTCTATGGTAAGTACTTCTTTAGTAGGTGACATGTTTCAGAAGGTTTTTTTAATTAAAAAAGGGTTTCTCTTCCTTCTGTGACAGACTTTGCTTGCTGCTTATAAATCCTGATAAAAATATACTACCATAATGATGCATCTAGAAATCTTAAATTGTTCTTTTGAAGAGTTATTTTTTCACATAGATACCTGTATAAGACAAAAAAATGTCAACACTGTTTAAACTATTCTCCACCTTCAGCTGAAAGAAATTTTGAAAACATATAGACACAATTCTGATCCTCAAAATTCATCAGAATCTCAAAGTTTTCCTTTTTGCTGTTTCCCTATTTAGCTTTCTCTATCTGTAATTCTCTCCTGATACTCCCGTATTACACCCCTCCTGCGTGAGCTGCATTGGTTGCCGGTTGCCCTTCGGGTGAGATTCAAGGTGCTGGTAATCACCTATAAAGCCCTATATGGCTTAGGGCCGGGGTATTTGTGGAACCATCTACTGCCAGCAACACCCTCCCAGCGTCCTGTGCGCTCCCACAGAGAGGACCTCCTTGGGGTGCCATCGGCCAGACAGTGTCATCTGGTGACCCCCAGGGGGAGAGCCTTCTCTGTGGGTGCACCCACCCTGGGGAATCAGCTGCCCGTAGAGCTGCAGATGGCCCCTGACCTCCGATCCATCCGTCGCAACCTGAAGACATGGCTCTTTCAACAGGCTGACCTGGACTGAGCGGGGGGTTTATTGTTTTATGAGCAGTATTGGCCATTGGTGTTTTTAACTAGAATTGGGATTTTGATTTAATCATTTTTAAATTTTAAATTTTGTATTATTTTCTTTTATTATTGTGAGCCGCCCTGAGTCCTTCGGGAGATAGGGCGGCATATAAATCCCATTAATAAATAAATAATAAATAAATAAATTGTTGTAGGCTACTTTTTGGCATTTGTAAGAAATTCTGATCCTCAAAATCCATCGATTAGAGCTAGTAATAGAAGTTTTGCCTTTATTTTCTATTGAACTAAAATGGTTATTACTTGTTTGCAGAAAATAAGTCATATATTTTGGTCTAATATAACTTTAGATCATATGCTATTTTCTCCTTTCAAAGAAAATGTACAGAATGCCAAATGGTTTCAGTACACAAACTGCTGCAGGATATGAAACTTGACTGCATTGCTTCTAATTTTCACTGCAAACAAGCATCTTTGGCTGGAAAGACAAAGTGTACATTCTTAAGTAAAATAACAAAACACAATTCATGTAGCCTTTTTGGGTCAAAATTTAGCTTTGCACATGACTAAGTTGTAAAACAACTTTTTGGAAATCACTGCAGACATACACACACACATACACACACACTCAATTGGTATCAATGGATGAGAAGCTTGGTCAATGACTGTCATCCTTATTTATTTATTTATTTATTTATTTTTGTTGCCACTTTGTACAATAAAATCAATTAAGTCTTGGACCAGTTCCTCCAACTTGATTGTGCCCCAAATGTGAAGGACCTCAGCATCCATAACCCCCAATTGTTTGTATCAATCAACTTGTAGAAGTTTGCTTGCCTCTTTTGAGAGCTCCACTATAAACATTTAACAATAGAATTAAGCCTAAAGTATAAAGTCTTAAAAAGGGAGCACTTTAGTCTTGGGGAATCTTATAAAGATTCTTATACATTAAGCATTTTGATAAGTTTATAATGTTCTACAAAAAACATGTTCATTTTTTGGAGAATCTATTAGCATGAAGAGTGTCAAAGTTCACTGGATATTGGCCCCCAAACCTGGATTCACATCTCAGAGGTCAGAAAGTTGCCAATTGCCTACCTAATGAGGGCAAAAATAACTACTGAGGACCCAGAGAGGCAAAAGTCAAATTCTATAATCAAGAAGATACTGTGACATTTTCCAAAGTTAATTCCTGCAGGCAATTCCAGATTGATTATTCTACTAGTGTAAGTTATATGTGGAATAGCAATTATGAAACATGGTGTATTATTAATATAATTGTTTGGTATGTTATTAAGGAGTCTGGTTTTCTATGTGCAAATACCCTGCACTGTTCTGTCCAACTAATGCATGAATTACAATTGCATCAGGGGTAAAGGCGATCAAGCTTTGTCTCTATTGCCTTCAACTGGGCAATGTAATGGCAGAAACGCAATCTGATCATTATCTGTGCCAAGCCTGTTCAAGCTGCTATGGGGAAAAAAGCTGTGCTTTAACTTTCCATTTCATTGCAGAGGAAACTGTTTTATTCTGGTAGGAATTGAAAAGCAGCATTAAAAGGTCATTTTAGGAAGGGTGCAGGAGTAGCAAACAAGCAATGATTAGAGACCATAGCTGCACACTTCCAGCTCAAACTATAACATTAGGGATTGGAAAGCAATCTTCCACCCAGATAAGTAATTAGGTTTAAAACCAGCATAAGTGAAAATTCTTCAGTCCTACACGTTATTCTCCAAAATCTTCATGAATATTAAGGCATTATTTGAATTTCTTACCAATATTGTGTATTATTTTCAAAATACTGAAACTGTGCATAACACAAATATTAAAAACATACTACTAGTGGAAATAGTAGCTTGTTCTTCAAAAGTTGGGATTTCTTCAGGCTGCATGAATCGTCAGGGGGAAGGAGATGTAGAGGAATCCAGTAGAAGTGGCAGCTCCACATAATTCTACTGATCAGTTCCTAACCCTAAAGCCCAAGGCATTTAATGTATGCATTTGTTTGTTAGATTTATATTTTGATTTCTATGTTATCTTTTCCCTCAAAGGAATTCAAGACAGCAAACATTGCTCCTCCCTCCCAGTTTTCCTCATAACATCAATCCTGTGAGGTCAGTTGGGTTGAGAAAGAGTGACTGGCTCAAAGTAACTGAGTGAGCTGAGAGTTGGTTTGAACTGGAGTGTCCCCAGAAGGAGCCCAACTTTAACGACTACACCACACTGGTTCTCTTATTTGTGTTGGTGATATGAAAGCTAGGATCTGACCCTGTTAACCCTTCACAGGCCTGCCTATTGCTCCAGGAATTCTGCACTACAAGGTTAATTGAACAATTCTAGTGAAGTGCTTTTTTGTTTTGCAGGTTGTTGTTTTAACCAAGACATCATGTGTGATATGTTATGGTGGTAGTTTTAACCTTTGCTTGCTGCCCAGAGTAATTGCTGGGAGATGGGCAGCTCTAGAAATCATAAATACACCTTGTGGGAAGTGACTAGTAAAAGGAAAGGATTCTTCTTTTCTCCCTAGCCTTTTGGATAATTTGATAACCAACCTAAGCAAGAATTGTTGGCATTAGGGAGAAGGAGAGAAAAAGAAGGTTGTGAAGTAGTAATAGATTTTCTTTCCTAATACATTGATGCCCATAAAGATGCACTCCTTTCAAAACTCAAAATAATGCCACTTCTATGTTAAGGTTGTGTTATGTATGCAGAGTTTAAAATGACTGGTTATTGTTGTAAAGTGTTTGAATTCATTGGTTGTAAAAGTGCGGGAAAACCCTGCACTCTGATTGGCTGGCAGCCGCGGCAGCCGGCTATAAATAGCTGCCGCGGCTGAGCCATTGGGGTCCGTTCTGAGCTGAAGTCACAATAAACTTTGAGCTGAAGCACTCCACGTCCTGCCTCTCTATGCGAACTTAACAGGTTGTATTTTCTGAAATAGGCAAGACACAAGGGGAAATACAGGAGCTAAGCTGTTTGATAACCATATGTATGTGAATGCAGTAAAAGCAAGGGGACAAGAAACAATAATTCTCCCCACCACCATAGTTATGGAAGCATTTGAAATGGCCATACATGACTGACATGAATGGAGTGATGATCTGACAAAAAAGAAACCCAATACTTTTTGTTGTTGTTGTTGTTGTTGCATGGAAAAGGAAGATCAGAGAAATTTTGCGATATAAACTAAATGATACTGATTTCAGTATTTATTTATTTATTTATTTATTTATTTAATATACAAGGCATTCTATTCGCACAGTAGACTGAATTGGGAATATTAATAGTTTGCATTGAATGTTGTTCATTTATTTGTTGTTGACAACAGCCTAGCCCAAACTACACCTTAGATAGGGTATTAGAATGTGGTTCTGATGTTGTAAGCACTAGTTTGAGACTGCCCTCCTTATACTTTGAATTTTTGTTTAGAAAATATAAGTGTTAATCCCATTATAAAGTACCTTTATAGTTTTGTAAAAACTATAAATGGATGTTCTTTTGTAAATATCTGGAGTCAGATCCAGGAACAGTGGTTTTGGATCATCTGTGATTACTGGTTTACATTTTGTGGTTAAGCTTGTGGGTATTTCACATGCTTTTGTTCTCATTCATGGTACCCTATGCTAACAGAAAAGGATTCTCAAATAACTAAACATAACATTTCCATTCTGGAGCAATCATTTGATTTCCAGTCTTTATTTTTGTAAAGGAACAGGATCATTTAGTGATGAGAGAACTCCCTCTAGCAAAAAAAAAATCAAAAACCAAAACTATACTGATTTTTTTTTCTTTTCTTTTTGAGTGGAAAAAAAACCCCTTTTCCTTTGAAAGTGCTGAGAAAACTATGGCATTTTCTCAATTACTTCACATCTAGTCACAAGAAATGTATGCAGAATAGGCAGCTTGTCTTATATCACATCTGCACACACTCTGGCTATTTTCACCTTCCTCAGAAAAGATACCTTATCTTTGAGAAGAATGAGATGCGTAATCAACAATCGCTACAGGCAGAAACTCTTTCCTGGCTCTCTTTAAGTAAAGATCACTCTCATGAACATTCCTGCATCATTTTTCTCCCAGCTCAGTTTGGAATGCTAGGACAGACAAGATTCTTTTGCCCTGAGCACCACTTTTAGTGACTACGTCATCCTCACTTTTCAAAGGTGCTTGTTTGAGAAAAGTTTCTGTTGTAGTTGGCAGGAGTGGGTGTATGTGCGATGAATCCCATTTTATTTTGGACCTGTTTAGGAAGGGCTGAGTTTGACTTAATGTTTTCAACCTGGGGAAATGTGTATTCTGGAAACCTTCAATTGGGAATTTATTCCCCTTTCCACAGTTTACCTCTTAGAAAAAGATAGAGAGAAGGTACATTTGGAGATAAGAGTCTCAAAATGTTCTTGCTTTAAAGCAAAACCTGGTAACAATTCCTTGCAAGTTTATTTGCCTAATTCTTTCATTGCTTGTCAAAGAGCATACTTTTGTTTTGTAGTAACAAACAAGCTCTTTCCTCTTCCATTTCTGTAGCAAAGCTGCAGTGGTGGTGAGTACACACACTCTTGCTAACTGTTATGATGTTTGCTGTCAAATTCATTTATTTATGCAACTGCTGTGGAAGGGCCCCAGGCGGATAAGCAGCCATGCAAGATTTCAGAGTCCTGGTGTGGGGTCATGAAAGGGAAAGAAAGGAAGAGATCGGGGAGGGGGGAGGGAGTTGGGGGGAAAGACCACTGGTTATGAGAAAGGAACTGACACAGGAAATAGTCACATATGGCACAGATTTATTGTGTCCAGGACTTCCCATTCAAATCCCTTTATAGCTACGGCTTAGAAGGCTTGGAGCAGCTTGGAGCACAACCCTCATTTGTTTTTAGATCTGGCATCCAATGAAATCAAAGCTTCATCCTCAAAACAGAAGTGATGTGTTATCATGTGAAGGAGCCAGGGCTTGGTAGTGCATTTGAAAAGAATGCAGTTTTGCATTCTGTTGTGGGAAGCAACCAATCAGAACTGGAGAAAGGGCTGGAGGCAGTTTTGCGTGTCTCTGGGTATGTCAAAATAAACTGGTAAGCTTTAGGTTAAATTAAAGCAGAAATAACTGGAGAGGATAATATAGAACATTAAAACTCTGTGACACAGAAAAGATGAAGACTTTGGGTATTTTCAGCTCAAGATGCAGAAGGAAGTTGCTTATGAGGAAACAATGAAGGACTAATTGCATTGGAAGATGTTTTAATCAGGCTGCAGATTTATCAAAATGCATTCCTACCATAAGACAAGAAATGATTTTTGAATTATTGTATCTCCACCTGTCAAGTATGAACAACTTAGATCCACGCATGAAGAGTTCAATCAGCTACTTTATTGCTCATGCCTATTTCACAGGAATCTTCCCAGACTGGCAAATCTGCACCTGGGCCAGACTAGATAAGGTTGGACCCTGCTTTCTTGTGCCAACTAAAGATTCCAGATAAATTCTCCGCTTCACTTCTCCCCCTGGCTTGGCCAGTCTCTCCTCTGACATCACCTATTCATACTAATTGCACACATTGTCTTTTCTCCCCCACTGGTTGACTTACATTGCTTTCATTTAACATTTTCAGATACAATGATGTCTCCACCCCACAGGTCCTCTCTATTATTTGCCTTGTACACATTTAAGTTTCTAGGCTTCTTGGTGTCTGAATACTACTGCTGCTCCACAGAGCACCAGCAGTTACAGGAATGTGAGATTGGCTATGATACTAGAGTCAGTGGAGAACTTAAATCTAATCCTCTTGGCTTTCCAATCAATAAAATTAAAACTGATCCTGCTGCAGGGTGTCCGCTTTTCATTGGTTTTTCCTTTTATCAAGGCAAATACCTATCTTTCAAAAGAAATGATGAAAATATTACACTTCAGTTTCAAAACAAGGGTAGCCAACCAACAGATATTAAGAAATACATGGCTTTATATAGCTAGTTATTTTTCAGATGTTAATTAGAAAAAATTGTATGTTTTACAGTTAGCTGCCTTGACTGTTCTCTAGGCATGGATGGGACATGGATGGGGCTTTACAACTTGAATAGACATTTAGTGTAATTACATTAGTGTAAAGACATTTGGTGTAATTACATTATTTCAGACTCCAAGTGATGTCTTCTGCAATAAGGGGACTCCTACTTAATTGACAATATGTTAAACCGTCCCAGTTGTGTTTGGGGAACTTCCTTCTTATTCTTCTAACTGGGCTTATGGAGCTTCTAGTGCTGAATTAGCACTTGCCAGAAGTTGGATGAAATTGTAGATAACTCTGCAGATGGATTCTTGCTCCAGCTCACAATTCTTAGGATAAGTTGTTTTTCTGACTATTCATTATTCTGACTCAAGTGTCTGTATACAGATTTGGTTTTCTTGTTATCATCCATTCACCCAGTACTTAAGTACTTAATCCCAAAGCAAACAAACAATTTATGTCATCTTGCAAAAACAACATAAAAATACAACCTACAACCATGAGAAACAAATGAATAAAATATAACAATAATGATAAGTGTAACAGATCAAAATAAGAGGGAAGGGAAAATATTAAAATGGTATCAGATATAAACTTTTTAAAAGCTCTCTGAAATCATTTGGTTGTTAACATTTTTCTAAAAACTGGAGCTATGGAGAGAGCTAATCAGATCTCCATTAGGAAGTTGTTCCAAAGTGGTGTTGGCTGCCACAAAAGATGTTCAGTCCCTTAATGTCAGTCATCCAGGTCCAGTTCCCTCTTGAAAAAGCACCTTTGGTTCAGGCTCTTAAACATCTCAGAAATGTAGATTCAAGGTCTTGGTTTTAACATTCAAAGTCCTACACGACATGGGTCCGCAGTATTTAAGGGAGCGACTCCTGCCGATATCGGGTACCAATTGCCCTGTGTGAGCACACAGGCAAGGGCTTCTCGGGGTCCCATCGGCAAGTCAATGTTGGCTGGCGGTCCCCCGGCGATGAGCCTATTCTGTGGCGGTCCCCGTCCTGTGGAACCAGCTACCCCTGGGGCTCCGTCTGGTCCCTGACATTTGCACCTTCTGCCATGACCTGAAGACCTGGTTATTTGACCAATCCAGGCTGTGACTCCTCCCGGGAATGGGATGGTTCTAAATTCATTTTAAATTTTAAATTTGGTATTATTGGGCTTGTGTTTGTTTAATTCTTTTTTAGCTATTTATTGTTGTTGTATGTTTTAGTTGTGAGCCGCCCCGAGTCTTCGGAGATGGGGCGGCATACAATAAATAAATAAATAAATAAATAAAAATGTAGGACGATAAATAGCTTTGGGAATAATGATATCCCTTTATTCCCCTTTGATCAGACCCCCATCTCAACAGTCCTGGATACCTCACTTCAAGAAGGATTTAAAGAAACTGGAACTGTCTCAGAAAAGAGTAATAAGAATGAGAATTTGAAACCTTGGGTAAAATGTTAATTTACAAATGTCAGATTCAAAGCGGAACATCCTCTTGGGTTGTTTTTTGAATTACTGAATATATTAATCACATAATGGTAGAATCAAGAAACACCTATTAATTATTTTTGTTGTGACAGAGTTTGATAAAATATGCAGGTATAAAAGATATAGGCCAATGACAGTTGCAGAAACTGAAGTTTTATGGATCCTAAGCAGTCCTTGAGATTTGATGGAATTCAAAAATTAGATGTAACATATTACAAAGGGTACAGATGCCTATATATTGTATTACAGACAGTGTGGGTAAATAGTCTCATAAAATATACATCAATCACAGGCAAACATAATCATACAAATGCTTGCAAATGCACATGATCTATAACATTAAAATATTAAATGCTCCTGAGCCAGAAGAGAGGAAAGAAGGGGGGAGGATGGAAAATCTAATAAATAATGCTATAGATAAGATCCAAAGAAGATCCTTCTGTAGCTAGAGTACTTTAGGATAAAATGGACTGATAGATTTTAAGAAATGATCAAGAATGAGATATGGAATAATCTTCCAGTATTACTTCATCTACCGAAAATTCAGAAATACTTTGTTCAGGCCTGAAGAAGAGTGTGGCTATGGACATGACTAGTTATCTTACTAATAATGTGAAAATAAGTTGCAATTGCTTTCTTCCTATCTGGACATGGTCTTTATATATTAGGAAGATTTCTGCAACTTGGTCAGATTCTGGCATAGTTTCTGGAAAATACTGATGAAAATGAATTTTTCACATGAAATTTATTGCTTGATAAAAAATTTGAGAGAGGGTTATTACAAAACATTTAGTCATTATTGAAGTCTTCCATATTTGTACATCAGTTACAGTATTTTCATATCTTAAATATCATATTCAAAGTTTAATTATTCCCATTATCAGTTTGCATTGTACTTATTTTCAAAAACCACTGAAAAGTATTGGTCATACTGCATTCTAAGTCACTTTCTTCCACATTGAGAAGGCAGAGTTGGTTTTTATCTGTGTAGAACTTAACAATAGAAAATAAAATCACATTTCCATTCATTTGCACAAACTTGTTGCTGAATCCCAGATTCACCTAGCATTCATATATTGGACAGCCTATTGAAACAAACTCTAAACACAGATAAATGATTAATTTTATCTTTTTCATTACATTTCTGGGAATAATGATTGACAGATTCAGCCTGTATGGAATTATTGCAATTTCACAGAGGTTAAATTGAGATACAGAGAAACTGAGATTTGAATTAGGTTTCAAATGCAAATGAAGACTATAGGAGAAATGTGCCACATATTTATTTACATGAACAATTGTGTGCCTTGAAAACAAAGCATCTTGTGACTTGAATTGGCACATACAGGTGAAACTTGAAAAATTAGAATATCGTGCAAAAGTTCATTTATTTCAGTAATGCAACTTAAAAGGTGAAACTAATATATGAGATAGGCTCATTACATGCAAAGCAAGATAGTTCAAGCCATGATTTGCAATAATTGTGATGATTATGGCTTACAGCTCATGAAAACCTCAAATCCACAATCTCAGAAAATTAGAATATTGTGAAAAGGTGCAATATTCTAGGCTCAAAGTGTCCCACTCTAATCAGCTAATAAAGCCATAACACCTGCAAAGGGTTCCTGAGCCTTTAAATGGTCTCTCAGTCTGGTTCAGTAGGAATCACAATCATGGGAAAGACTGCTGACCTGACAGTTGTGCAGAAAACCATCATTGACACCCTCCATAAGGAGGAAAGCCTCAAAAGGTAATTGCAAAAGAAGTTGGATGTTCCCAAAGTGCTGTATCAAAGCACATTAATAGAAAGTTATGTGGAAGGGAAAAGTGTGGAAGACAAAGGTGCACAAGCAGCAGGGATGACCACAGCCTGGAGAGGATTGTCAGGAAAAGGCCATTCAAAAGTGTTGGGGACTTTCACAAGGAGTGGACTGAGGCTGGAGTCAGTGCATCAAGAGCCACCACACACAGACGGATCCTGGACATGGGCTTCAAATGTCATACTCCTCTTGTCAAGCCGCTCCTGAACAACAAACAACGTCAGAAGCATCTTACCTGAGCTAAAGAAAAACAGACCTGGTCTTTTGCTCAGTGGTCCAAAGTCCTCTTTTCTGATGAGAGCAACTTTTGCATCTTATTTGAAAACCAAGGACCCAGAGTCTGGAGGAAGAATGGAGAGGCACACACTGCAAGATGCTTGAAGTCCAGTGTGAAGTTTCCACAGTCTGTGTTGATTTGGGGAGCCATATCATCAGCTGGTGTTGGTCCACTGTGTTTCATTAAGTCCATGGTCAACACAGCCATCTACCAGGAGATTTTGGAGCACTTCATGCTTCCTTCCGCAGACGAACTTTATGGGGATGCTGACTTCATTTTCCAGCAGGACTTGGCACCTGCCCACACTGCCAAAAGCACCAAAACCTGGTTCAATGACCGTGGGATTGCTGTGCTTGTTTGGCCAGCAAACTCGCCTGACCTGAACCCCATAGATAATCTATGGGGCATTGCAAAGAGAAAGATGAGAGACATGAGACCAAACAATGCAGAAGAGCTGAAGGCCGCTATTGAAGCATCCTGGTCTTCCATAACACCTCAGCAGTGCCACAGGCTGATAGCTTCCATGCCATGCCGCATTGAGGCAGTAATTGCTGCAAAAGGGGCCCAAACCAAGTACTGAGTACATATGCATGCTTATACTTTTCAGAGGTCTGATATTGTTCTATGTACAATCCTTGTTTTATTGATTGCATGTAATATTCTAATTTTCTGAGATTGTGGTTTTGGGGTTTTCATGAGCTGTAAGCCATAATCATCACAATTATGGCAAATCACGGCTTGAACTATCTTGCTTTGCATGTAATGAGTCTATCTCATATATTAGTTTCACCTTTTAAGTTGCATTACTGAAATAAATGAACTTTTGCACGATATTCTAATTTTTCGAGTTTCACCTGTAATTTCTGGATTCCGCTATCATTCATTTTAAAATATTTCTTATCTTAAAAATTGCATACAAGAAGTGTGTTCTGGTTATAGAAACATTTATAATTGTGGGAACTATAGATAAAATATATTTGTTTGGGAAATTTGCCTGCTTAAACAAATTTATATTTACTGAAAGAAGTGCTGTTTAATACTTGTTTGCATGGTATTTAGTTAAAATCAGACTCCATAGCTACTTTTTTCCAAGATACAGATCCATAGCAAGGTCTTATTGTGATGTTTGTGGATGGCAGAAAAAAACATATAATTCTGTATATGGTTTACTGTATTATTTGTTTCATTTTCTAATGGTGGAATATATCTGATGGCTTGCCCAGGGCAACCAAACTACAATGTGTACCTAGTGCCCCATTAATTATGTCACTACTTTTATTTTTACTGTGTACCTGCATTGATATTTGCATTAGAAATATATAACTGGCAAATCTGGCTATGTGGAAATAACACTACATGACATTTATTTTATGTTGATAAAATACCTTTTAGAGAAACTTGATGATATCTTTTTGTTTTAGTCAAAAACAGTTTTGTTCTTTACAAGTATGTATTTTGAAATCTATCAAAAATTACAGTACTAAAGAAATTAGTTGCAGGAAACATTTGTGCCAACCTGAAGGAGAATTCATTAATGTTAATGTATTTCATTCAGTTTTAAAGATAGAACTTTAAATAGGTGACAGAAGTGGTTGGAAGATAGCAAAGGTCTCCATGCCTTTAAGTATCACATCTATTTTTAAGGAACATTTTTAAAACATTTGCCTTCTTCGCCATTTTCTAAATAAAGGACATGAGTTGTGCTTTTTTCCTAAGTAGAGGACTCCCATGGCATATTTTTCTTTTCAAATGTGAAATGAGGTGGAAAATCCTCATTTCACGACAGGAAGGACAAATATTGATACAAAGTTAATATTTGTCAGAAACCCTGCAAGCAACTTGAGTGTTTTTTTAAAGTAAATTAAATAAAATAACAAATTTGATGTGAAGATGTGTTTTTAAAAAAAAATTGCAAAGAGGAGAGTGTACTATCTTAGATAGAAAAATAAAAAAAGAAAGAAATGAAGTTAGCAGACATATTGTTACTTGTCTCTTCTTAGATGCAGGGCAGATTTCTGTGTCACCCAGTGTGTGCAAATAACCTGCCATGAAGTTCAGGGTTTTGTGAGTGAATAAACAAAAATAGATGCTATTTTTTAAAATAAATCAATAAATCATATACATATTAAGTCTTCTGTCACATCTTCATAGACATAGAATAACAGTTAGATTTAAAATATTCACTTTTCTGATCTTATGCATTCACTTAGGTTTAAAAATATCTCCCATCTCTTTGATCCTGGGTGTTCACCTTCATTTTGGTTTTCCTTACTTTTCATGGCACATGTGTACATCAGTGGTATGTGAATGCCAGTTTTACCAAATCCTCCTCCTCCTCCTCCTCCTCCTCCTCCTCCTCCTCCTCCTCCTCCTCCTCCTCCTCCTCCTCTTCTTCTTCTTCTTCTTCTTCTTCTTCTTCTTCTTCTTCTTCTTCTTCTTCTTCTTCTTCTTCTCACACAGAAACATAACCAGTTTGATTTAATTTTGATCATTTAGAAAGAAGCTTCTGGAATTTATCAGTGTGGTTCTTCATCCTCAATGTAAATAGCTTGTGTCACCTCAATCCTCAGTGGTGAATCAGTATTTATTAAGGCCTGTCCACTCTGGCCTTTTCTCCAAGGAGAGCCTCAGGCAAATTAGATGCTGCCCCTGACACCCTGTGTCACTTATCTATTTGTGTTGATGATGAGAGTCAGCTGCACACAGGCCTCCCTTTCCATTCCCTTCCCAGCCCCACTTACGAGCACCCCTGCTTGGATTTTCATGAGGAAATAATCAGATTAGGCCTTCAGCGATGAGTTCATATGGAGTTCTCTTTTCTCCGATGTGCTACTAACTGAATAAACGTGTTTTGTGGCAAATTGTAAATGACATTATGATTACCAAGGCCAGCATGGGTTTCATTTGAAAAGTGATCAAAATTGCTGGCCGCAAATATTGTGACTGGCAGATAAGGCTGTTTAGAAGGAGGAGGGACTGGGGGCAATGCAAGAGAAAGGAACATATCCGGATTCTAGCAACCTGCTTACAAAAGGAGCAATGGAGATCCCAGTCATTTCACAGACAGGCTGGCTCAGAAGTGGAACGTGCAAGAGACAGGTCACATGGGTGGTTGTGAAACATGGATGTGAGTGGTTGGCTCAGCTGTTTGTGGGGATCGGGTAACAACAATTAACTTGCACAGTTCAAGAAGACTTCCAGGTTTTTTCAGTTCCTTTCTGACAAGAACCTCTCAAACTAAAAGTGCCATCGTAATCTTAGGGTGCTGGGGAAAAAATGTAATACATGCTAATTGATTTTCACAGGTCCAGCCTTTTATAATTTGGTAAGTGCTGCCAGCTGTATTTTTCTTTCTTGAGAGCTATTTTTTAATTTTATTTAGTTTTGTGCTATGTACACCTGAATGGAGCACCCATGCCTGTGCAGAAATGTTTGTGGCAATATATATTGCATAGGGTTCAGATCAAATGGATTCAAAATGACAGGCAAAACACTTCTTTACATAAAAATGCCTCTGCCCCCAATTCAGGATATGGTACAATATGAAATTGCAAAGCTGCAGAATTGGATGTAAACATGACCTGGTGAAACTGGGTGCTGTTGGTGCAGCAATAGCAACTGAAATATTTTGGCCAGCAGTATTCAGACCCATTAGGTGTTGTTTTGCTACCTGGGCATAAATAAGGAAACCTGAAGAAGGGAATCAGTCCTGGGAACCTTGTTGCCTCATTGACCTAGGGCCATAATGGAGACTCAAATGGTCTCTTCCACAGCCAGATGAATGACCAGTGAATTGCAAGGAATGGTATAAAACTAACTCAATAATTTCAGGAGAAATCAATTGCCAAAGTGAGTGATGGATGTTCTGATCTTTAAATCTAATTTAAAAACTTTCCATACTTGAGATCCATTCAGTACACTTTCTCTGACTCAACCAATATATAATCAGTTTTCTTTCTGACATGTGTATATCTGAGTGATTTTCTGAAGAGCAAAAAAATTGCATCTTTGCACCTTTTGCCTGGCATAAAGCCATACTGCACTTCCCAAATGTTGCTAATTGGCATTTCTGTTTCCATTTCAATCAGAATTCTGTGAAACATCATCATGTACTTTTTCACTTACTGTGGATATTTTTCTTTTTATGTAGAGGAATAATAACAGCCTTCTTTCAATCATCATATCTAATCTTAACCACATATGTTAAACAAGTGGCATGGCTAAGCAAATCACATTCATAAGTTAACTTTTCTCCAGTTTATATTTTTTCTAATATTCTCACAGCACTTATGACTTTCTTTTCAGCTTTTTAAAGTATATTTTTCTCATCCTCATTTTTTTGCAATAATAATTCCTTTTTGTCACCCATAACCTCTTTCACTTCATCGTTCCACCAAGTGCCACTTCCTTACTTCCCATTAGGAATGCTGCACTGGCACTAAGTAAAATAATTCTGTTTCAAGCAGCTTCTACGTCCTCTTTCCATGCATCCATTTTCTAGTCATTCTGTTGTGAGGTCATTTTTATAATTGAATACATTTTCATACAAGGTATATTTCTTTTTGGTTCATTGTAGTTCTCTTTACTTTTTTCTTAAATATGTATTTTTTCTAAGATTCACTCTTGACAATACTAGTAAATTATCTGCTTCACATTCACTCTTATATCATTGCTAATTTAATCATAATCTTTAATCATAAGTGATCAGATCTGTCACATTTTTATATTTATGATTCATACCTCTTCTTAGTGTGCATTCAGAATGTGTCAACTGTGTTTTTGAAACAATCATTTTCTAAGCAGATTATACCAATCATTCCTGGCTCTCCAAATAGTGTTTCACTTTTTCAGCATTCTTTTATCTCATTTCTATCTATTTATTCATGCCAGCCAGTAGAATAATTTTCCCATATTGCATACCTTATGTTTTTATTGGTTTTAAAGCTTTTACACTATTTTTATTTTTCCATATTAAATCATAGCAAGTCATTTCTGTTCAATCCACCAGTTTGTAAACACAACAAACAAGCAATTGTATAATTCAGAATCTATGTATTACTAATGTCTGATTGTTTGTAACCTTCAACTGGGCAAAACATCATAGGCAACATTTCTTCAACCAACATACTCTAGGGTAACTTACAAAAAGTATCCAATCTCCAGGACTCATGACTTCCTTCAGTTTGATGTTGTGGCTGCTTCACTGCTGCCATACGTCCATGCTGCCATGGTTACCCACATCACGTGATTGTAATTTCCAATGCTCCCTGCCAACTTTTTTCAAAGCAAGTCAATGGGGAAGATGGCAGGAGTCATTCCTGCTCCCACCGCTTTTTTGTCTATGACTATTCTGTTTCTCTGTTTAGGTAAAGAAAGATCTCTGAAACAATGATCCAACAGGACACAGTTTGCCTAGTGTTCCACTGTTTTTCTCTCAACTCATATCTGATTCTTCTATTTTCATCATTCAAAAGAATGAAGCATGTAACCATCACCAATTTATAGATTTCTATATGTTCAACACAGCAACCTGTAGATTTCTATATGTTCAACTTAGCAACTTAGCTGGTACCAATTCATATCTCATGACGTAGTTTAGCCCTTTCACTTGTAATTAAGCCGACAGCTTCACTTTCTTGTGTATATTCAGCTATACTTGATGTTGTAAGCCACCTGGAATCACCTGTGGGTGGGTTGGGTGGCCATATAAATTTCTTTCATAAATAATTTCTGTTTCTTTCATTTGCTTTGCTAATGGATCTTTATCATTTCCTTAACTTACATTCCAAATCACAATCTGTTGATGTCAATTACTTTTCTCCAAATGTACACATGGTGTCCATCATGGTCAGTTTTGGTTTTCTAATAATGCTTTTAGTCACCCAGAATAGAGTAAAATGAAGTTGCCAGCACTGGTTGCATTTGGCCACATGTAGCATTTCCCGTTATTGAAAGGACAGTACCATGCTGTTTTGGCATATTTGGAGTAGTGATGCTACAAACCCAACCAAATTCCAATTTTATTTCAAGAATGGCCATGCTATTTTTTGCAAGGTAGAATATCGAATCTACCTTTCAAGTCCTGCGCGACCTGCATTGGCTACCGGTTGCCCTCCAGGTGAGATTCAAGGTTTTGGTACTAACATTCAAAGTCCTACAAGGCATGGGTCTGGGATATTTATGGGAGCGTCTTCTGCTGGCATTGAATGCCAACTGTCCTGTACGAGCACACAGGCAGGGGCTCCTCGGGGTGCCATCTGCGACCCAGTGTCATTTGGCGGTGCCCTGGGGGAGGGCCTATTCTGTGGTGGCTCCCGCCTTATGGAATCAATTACCCCTGGGGCTCCGTTTGGCCCCTGACCTTCACACCTTCCACCACGATTTGAAAACCTGGTTATTTGGACAGGCTGGCTGTGCTGACCTCTTGGGGGGAGGGTGGTTTTATATTTTAAATTTTTAAGGGGTTTTTAAGATGAATTGGCTTGTATTATTTAATAGTGTTTTAGTTAATTAATTTATTGTTCTGTTTTTAGTTGTGAGCCACCCCGAGTCCTTTTCGGAGAGGGGGCATCATACAAGTCAAATAAATAAATAAATAAATAAATAAATAAATAAATAAATAAATAAATAAAGGCTAACTTGAAAGGCAACAGGCTGATGTCCTCATCTGATCAACTAGCAGATATATTCAGCATATGACTCTTACTTAGCATGGTTTGAAGCAAAACATCTTAAAAACTATGCCTTATGAAGCATTTTCTGTATTTAAAGTTATGTATGAAGAATGAAGAAACTAGAGAGGTCTGGGTTAATTTCTTTCACAATAACAATATCTATCAAGGGTTCTTCTGGGAAATGTAGTATGTTCTATGCTCTAAGCCACAATTTACACACTACTTAATGGTAACTTTTAAATATTTTAGAACTATCTTTAAGAATGTCTTCTTTTTTCTCCTGGGATGAGGAAAATCAGTTTCAGCCTCTGCTCCAAACACAGTCCCTTCATCAAACCATATTTTAGTTTCTGTTCCATTCAGAATCTTTACTCATTTATTTTCATCATTAAATATAACATTCAAACCCTGCTTTTGCAGGAATATCTGCTAACAATGCTGGAGGTTTTTGTGTAAGCTGCATAAATGTGCAAATGTGATTTGCATTTTTTAGTTTATATTGATCAGAACATAGTTATGCTTCAGCTTTTGCATGTCTTTGAATTTTGGGAGTCTTAGCTTCAACAAAACTATAGCATTCTGTGAATACAGATTCTTTTTTGCATATGAAAATACATCTATACAAGGTATATTTTAGGATAACATGCAAGTGCTGTGGAGAAAAAAATATACTTTTGGTATCATTGTTTGTTTTAAAAATATTGATGCAGAAATAGATGGAATAAATTCACATCAAAATGTCTCAGATTTGAAGTTCTCCCAATGAATAGGATATATTTGGCAAAGTTATATAAATTTCTTCTAGTCTTAATAATCTAACTGATTGCATATATCACAAGTTAAAATAAACGTCAACTTTTTAAAAACAAAAATGCCTTTATGCTATTTTTCTTCATTAGAAATAGATAAATGAATATCTCTTGTTTTTCCTTTCCCCACCAATCTCTAGAATTTCTAACACATTTGATGGACACTGAAATTATGTACAATTGCTTTTCAAACACTGTGTTGAGGAAAATGGTTCTGGAAGACTGGTGACTAAATTTATAAGAGTTGTTTAATCTGTGCTGATAATCCTTTTTTTAAAAACTGTTATTTAACAGGCATTTACAGGGAAGAAGGAAAATGCATCCTCAAGCCTTCATCCAATGTTTACTTCTGTAAGGAAACTGATCATGCAATGGTGATTTTGGAAAGTATGGACACCAATTTAGATCACAGGAACCTCTTTCCACCTTTATTGATAGCTAGTACATTTGTGGACACTTTCACTGAAGCCACATCAGAGGGATCTTGCTGCTCCAAAGAACTTCCTGTGATATTTTACTCTATACTGCCATCAAACAGCCTTTCAAAGATTTGCTTTGCTGGACCAGTTCCTTGGTCATTAAGACTCTACTCTAATGGTGGTCATGGCATTGTCAGAATGCTTTTAGCTATCTCCTACGATGAACCAAGAAGCTTTCATGTTTTTGTGAAAGAGAACGTTATCCAACCAGTCTTGTTTTTTTCCAGCCTTTTTTGGGAAAATGCCACAACAGGAACTAATTACTTCAATTTTCAGGAGAATCTTCTGTATGTTGCTGTTCACTGGGATGAACCTATAGAAATATATACACACAGTGCTCTTCATATTGCTTTCACCATATCCGAGAATACTGGAGAGAAAGCTCAGGCAATGATCATTCAACAGTTGGCAAGTTTTTTACAAATTGGGCAGGATGAAATTAGAGCAGTCTCCAGTACTTCAGGAAATGAGAACACATTAAGGATGATTGCAGACAATAGTATGAAGAGGAAATATCAGTGCCCTCTAGAGAGGTCATGCATTTTCACTCGTCATAGCACCAGCCAACAGGGGGGTTTGCATCCATCCCATGTAATGCATCATGGCTTGAGAGTGCTCATCCTTGAAATCAGTGATCCATTACACACCTTAAAATATAAACTTGATTCCTCGTATTCAAGTGTCAGATTCAACAGTTTGGCCAGTATACTTATTGATGCCCAACAAATTGGGAGACTTCAGCATATTCTCAGATTGCCAGTTGATTCTCTGGTGGTGATGGTTTCCTCAGCTTCAGTTCCAGCAACAGAAAATTCTAGGTAAGTGTGCTGATTGTTAAATACTTACATTTTTAATGTGTTAAATAATATTATAATACTATTAAAAACAAGCAGAGGATTGTTGTCCTTTCTTAGATGAAGGGCCACTGAACAGAATAGGGGATTATTTCTCAGTTACCATTCATAGTAATACTGTGCAGCAGCCCTCAGATAGCTTCAGAAGGGAATTTATTTGTGAATGTAAGAGTAAATAAGACAATTTCCATTATGTTCTTGTGTTACAAAGTTTGTTAGTTTGGGTTTAGTTTTTTGTTATATATTCGTTTTAAGATTCCATATTGTTCCCCTCCCCCAGAACCTAGAAAGAATGTAGAGTTACTTCTGAATAGTTTGCTGTATTGTTCCTCACTTATAGACATAAGCTTGCCAATTATTTACATAAGTATAGATATACCCTGGAAATCCCTAGGGAGGAGCTGTCTTAACCCTCTTTCTCCCTACCAAACTCTCCATTCTTTGCTTCCTCTTTACCCTTTGGAATGGAACCTCTTCTTCTTGGGAATCCAGACTACATTCCACTGCATATAATTTCACTTCAAGTTAGCAGCTGACACAATCAATAATATTACAATGTATTACCCCAAATACTGAATGAAAAAGGGCAGTAATTTTTTAATAAAAGCAGATTAAAACAAAATCAAAAGTAAATGTAAATATTTTTATTGGCTACTCAGGCATAGTTCTGTTGTAATGGGGTGGGAGTTCAACAGATATTACTAAAAAGGCTCTTTCTGAGTTGCCACCTGTTTTATTTCATTCATGTCAGGTTGTCTATCTCTATCTATCTATCTATCTATCTATCTATCTATCTATCTATCATCTATCTAATCTATCTATATCTATCTTTCTCTCTATATCCCACCTTTATTATTTTACATTTTAAGATTTATTTTATTTGTCATTCAACATATTCCTTGCCCACCTCTTTGTAGTAGACTGGATATGAACATCAATTCTATAGAAGTTCCCTACATGGATTCAGTAACACATTCAGACCATGTGGTCAACCATTATTGTTGGTCAACTGTTTAGTAATGATACTGCTAAAGACAGGTCCTGGGACAAAGTTTTTGACACAATAGTATGATGAAGTACAAAACAGCAATCTGCCCATTCTGATATTTGCTCAGAATTTCACACTTCAGCCATAGGTATAGTAGGTTAAAGGTTCTGCACTGTGGAGATTGCTGTCTAGCATCACAAACATCATTTCAGAGCAATCTAATTACGACAAAAGAGTTTAGACAAAACACCCCTTATGCAATGATACATTTATTGATAAAAGAGAAGTAGTTCAAAAGGAAGAAATTAATGTACATTACAACAATGGCTTCTTAGATGGTTGTGACATCTCTATGGCAGCCATGATGGAGTTCAACTGAGAAATAGAGATGGTGGTTGCAGCTGGTTACATACTTTGCCTCAGAGTCTTGAGCAAAAGTCTTTTTCTTAAAAGTCCCACAAATATCACCATTAAAATGGTTGGAGCAATTAATTGTATAACTGGGTATGTTATAGACAAACTGCTTAATCTTTTTTGAACTAAATTAGGAATCACTGGATTATTTTTATGCAGTACCTAATACTCCTTTATTTACAATGCTTTTAATCTATTCAATAACCATACTTTTCTGGTTGGATTACAGAGTGTCTAAAGCATTAAATGTTAATGTAAGAGAGTTACATTGTGGAATAATAAAATGCAATTAATAAATAATAGAAGAGGACCAGTTTGATGTAATGATGAAAGGCACTGGAGTAGAAGTTGGGAAACCATGATTTCTAGTCCTGTTTTAGTCATAAAAGTCACTTTGGGACAGTCACTTTCACTTATTCTTAGGAAAGTCATTTCTTCAGTCACAAAATCACATGATGCTGTTCTTCCAGTTACCAGGTATCAGGGTTGACTCCATGGACCATATCAAACTACTAGAAAGTCAGTTTGATCTGGTGGTAGATGAAAGCCAGCTGGGTCACCTTGAGTGAATCACTCCTGCTCAGCCCAAGGAAAAGGCAATGACAACCATTTCTGAAAATGCTGCCCCTGACTCAAAGATTAAAAAAAAAACAACCTTATACAACATTGGAATTTGAAAGGACTTAAAATCAAGCCGATTTGAAAACTATAGCAATGCACATGAGAACATCAATGTTTTCTTTCTTACTGACACAATTGTGGGCATGCTTCCCTGGTAATGGCACAGCCAAGAAAGCTCTATTCCTTGTAGCTTTTTGTCCAACTTCACTTAGTTGAGAGATCCAAAGGAAGACCTCCAAAGGTGTCCAAAGACTTGGACAGATGCAGCACTTTTCTATGCAGTATTATTCCCTAACAAGAATATGATTTGGATATATTTGGTACCAGCAGTATTGTTAATTTAAAAGGCCTTCTTTCTGGATGCAGCATTACTCAACATATTCTAAGCCACACGTGTTTTTTATTTGGACCAGATTAACTGTGAACTCTCTTTAATTCCCTTGGGCCAAACATTCTTTCCCTAAATGGTGCCAGATCTTATGGGGAGAGTTTGCTAATGCAAATTAATTCTTCTTTAAAATTCATGTATTTGTTTTTATACAATTTTGCTGGATTTCTTTATGCTTTATTCATTTAAAAATGACCATGTTAATTTGTGGTTTATATCTCTTCTAAATTTTGGAATCAGAAGTGCTGATATACACTTATCTGTAACAAAGCTATATCAGCCTGAATCTGCTTATTAATAGATATTTCCCCATTTCATAGCTATAAAACGATCAGTGTCGGCTATTAATCTATTAAATTTAATAGGAACTCAGACTCCAAAAGATTTTTTTTCCTGATCTCCTCTTGTAGCTTTGCTGAATTGTGATCAAAATTCAGGAAAGAAGCAATGCAGAAAAGAAGCAGTGTGTGCTTCTTCTTCTTTAATTAACTAAGTCCTATTGGAATCTTCACCTTGTGATCTACTCATATGAAGTTCTAAATTAAGGGAAAACCCAAACTACCACATTCAAAATCCTATCCTTGTGTTGTTATCATTACTATTGCATTTATGAGACATGGGCATAGTCCTAAATCTTGTGGAAGATTCCTTTTAGATGCATCAAGGCAGTTGAGATAATAAATTCATTTAACAATTTTGGCACACTTATTTTGTCATTGTAATTTCATGTACCGAACTAATTTTACAATGGTCCAGAGTAGGTACAAACTATAAAAAAGCACACCTCGGGGGGAAAAAATAAAATAAAATTACAGCTGGAATAGAAATATATTCTGACATGAGAACTTTTCAATCCTCTTTGATTCAGTAAACTAAAAATCTATATCAGAAGTCAGCATGTGCTAACAGCAACATACATTTGACCTATGACAAGAGGAACTGCATCTCTATGTGCTAATTTAGAGAAATTAGTGAAGCAACCTGAAATTAAGGCACAGTGGAGGGCATCAGGGCCCACATGACATTTGCCACAGCCCGCTGCCTAGCACAGCTCTTTAAAGAAAGCAATAGCTAATTGGCTGAAAGCACAGCAGGTGAAGGGTTAAATACTTTAGCTGTTGGGCAGTTGGAATTTTTTTATATCTTTGCTGGAGGACCTTGTGTCTGCAGGCCATAGCCACATTATCAGCTAGAAATTGGATAAGGACAGCACAATGACAAATCCAGGTTGCTTGCAATAAGGTGCTAATCCCTTTGCTTTAATATCGAAGCAGCATGTAATGATGTTTGGACATCACTCCAGTTTACTGACGACCCCACTGGGGCTTGCAATAGAAGCGTACAACCACCTAACAAGGCGTCAGCTGACTGCCGTCGTCAAAGCAACGGACCTTGCAATCTAATCTTCCTTCCATCCCTTCCAGCTCCCAATAAGGCCCAGGTTATATAAGTGGCCCATCGATGCTTGGTAACTGGAATCAATTAACGTTAATTCGCACAATGCTATGATGTATTGTGATCACTTTCATTTCAGGGAAGGGGGAAAGAAATGGCTATAATTCACCTAAAATGAGGTTGTCTATGGTACTGAGGTATTAATTGGGTGTCCATATTAAATGGGAAAGGAGCAGAGCAGTGAAGGAAAAGTGGAAGGATGAGTGACTCTCTTGGCTGCTATTGACCTATCAGAAGAAGACAGTGCCCTTTTCCTTTGCTTTTATCTATTACAGTTTTCCCTATTGCGTGTCAAGTTGATGTATTATAAAAAATTCATTTGGTGACCTTTCACCCTCTTTGCAGATTAAACAATTTCACCAAGATGGCATCATTAAGAGGGCCTTGCATTTAATGATGATTTCTCTAAAAGGCCACGGAGATTCGATTTTAAGCTAACAGATTTATTGCACTATTATAACATATCGTAAAAAATTCTACCACCTACGGTCTAGTTTTAGGTTAGGAAACTGTTAGAGAGTTTGTGCGGAGTTTAAAAGCGGTATTACCTTGGGATATGCTGCTGCACCAATTGGCACATTCTCTCCCATGGCATAATCCTGTTTATGTTTAATAAGTTATTGTTCCTGAGGTGCTAAATTTAAGGGGCAAAGTAGAGACCTGCCTGGATCCACTTTTTAAGAGTCCAAATTAGATATTTAGGCCTGTAAAACTGTCAGAGTAAACCACAGTTTTGTTAATCTGTACAACATACAATTTGAGTTAAACTTAATGCTTTGAGGGAGCAGAAAAGGGGCCATCTGGTTACCATTAGCAACTGCAGAATGGCTGGAAGGGACAGACCACTCTGGGGTGAGAGACAGAGAGAGGTGGAATTCTACCGTGGGAACAAACTCATTTGTTCTGAAGCTCATTTGTAAACACAAGTATTGTTCTTTCCATTATCACCCAAACCTTAGTGCTTCAGAATGAGAAGATATGGCTAGCACCAAGAAGAAGATGAAGGGGAACCCCGCCCCCAGAAAAAATGGTTTTAGCCAATACAAGATAGACTGATGGCACCTACTAAGAAAGACCGATAGAACTAAAGAAAGGAGTCTAACCAACAACTGGACAAACTGACCAGGAATATAGAACATCCTATAGGAATTTTCTTGCTCAGTGAATGTATCTAATAACTTATTTTGCTAACATTGGTTTCTTGGCTTTTTAAAACTTAGCCTTCAAATATGATATGAATCAATTGCCCGAATCCAAAAGATCTGCATCAAATAAGTCTACTTGTATTATTTATCTCTGCCCAGAATCTATACATACCCTTGTATGAATGCTATTAAAAATTTTAGGCCTTTACAAATAGGGAAGAGATTTCCTTCCAGTCCATTACTACTGAATTTAGTCCTTGATCTCATTTGCCTAATCTCAAAAAAAGAATGTCTTGGAAACCTAAAGCAATTGGCTTGAGAAAGATGGTAAATCCAGTTTCCAGAATTCCATCTCCTTCCATTCAGATTCCATCATACTGATTTCAGTATGAATTCCAAATATACATAAAAGGATTGCATCTTAATATGTGATTAAAACAGTTTTTAAAGAGACAGAGAAACAAAAGAAACAAGAAGGTCATTGCAATTCTTATATTGAAATTAAAGCAAATTTGCAAGTGCAAGATGCATTCTGCCACCAGGGGGCACTATCATTTTCAGAAGAAGGTGGAAGAAAAATTGGTACTTTCTGTTCAATTTATAAAGATTAGTAGATATAGCAAAAAGAACAGCAATCTATTAATTCATGAAAGGATTAGATTGGATGCAAGGAACTCATCCAGCTTGGTAAAGGTAGAGCAAGTCTAAAGGGTTTGGAATTGGAAGGAATGTCTCATTCTTGCCCCATGAATTTGTCCTTGAAATCCTTACAGAAAATTATCCATCTATATGCATTTTAAAATTTACCACTCAATCATATGTTTTTAAATTTAATACACCACATTTATTTATTTATTTATTTATTTTAATTACATTTATATGCCGCTCTTCTCCGGAGACTCGGGGCGGCTTACAATTTTTGGGATACAACCCAGTGCGCTCAGCAATAGCCTTCATTCCATTGTATATGCCTGCTTATTACTAAGCGGCATTTTTACAAAGTCAGCTTATTGCCCCCAACAATCTTGGGTCCTCAATTTACCTACCCCCAGAGGATGGAAGGCTGAGTCAACCTTGAGCCTGGTGGGATTTGAGCCTGCAATAATTGTAGGCAGCTGGAACTTAAGTGCAGGCATTTAACAGCCTGCACCACCAAGGCCTCTTTTTCATCTATCATTTCTCTCTCTCTGCAATAGTAGTGGATCTCTCTCTCTCTCTGTTTCCCCATTTCTGTAACTTCTTTCTATTTTCATTCTCTATAATGAATTCATAATAGTAGAAATTATATTTGGATGGATAAAGCCGTTTGATATTAAAATCCATAATACTACTTTTCTGCCTTTGCAAAGGCAATGGGATTTCCAAGTTCTTTCCTTCAGATAGCAGCTCCAGGTGCTGAATGCCTACTCTCACATAACAAGGATAATAACCACCCTGTGTATTCCCTAATGATTTACAGTCAGTTACTTATAGTCCTTGGCTTTCAAATGCTTTTTAGGTGGAGACAAGAGAAATAAAATGATGTATTGACATTCTTATTGAGGGCTGATAGAACTGATTCATACTGAAACTATTTTGTTGAACAGAAAATTCTTTTTTAATATGACTACTGCAACTGGGGGAAAATCTGTTAAATTACATGCCTCACTAAAATAGTTTTTCTGTTTATATATGATAAATTTCAACAGTAGTTCCAAGAAGTCATATATATATAATTCTCTCCGAATATTCTGCAACCCATTTTTCTATTCTGCTGTATTATTCCTAAATAGTTATATCAGAAAATAATAGTTTAAACTAGCCGTTTAAAAATGAGCTCAGTTTTATTTTGCCTCCCTACTGTAATTTGCAAGGGCAAAATCCTTGCAGACAAAGAATGTGGTAAAAGCTTCAGAATGCAAAGGAATTGTGTTAAAGAAATTGAGTTAAACTAAAGTGAATTGGCTCTCAATAAATCCATTGTTTGTAGACCTTTTAAAGCAAACACCAAGAGAACTGAATAAATAGCCATGTTTGAAGCATATAATTCAAATTATTCCCAAGATGCTTCAGATTTACTCCTGGAATATAAACTAAGTGGGGTGTCTATATGCATGGTACAGCTAAAAAATAAAGAATCAAAGTATTGTTAAATAAATACAGTCAACCCATCTATTGCATGTGATGCACATTATGAGAAGAATATTTTAGAAGTATACCCTGAGCTGTGTAATGGAAGAGGAAAAGTTTCTTCAGAGTTCTATGCCACTTCTATGTACCTTGCAAATTAATTGGATTTGGTATTTGACATACTTTTAGTTTGGAAACATGCTAATTATATGGATATTGTTCACACATTCTTTCTCTGGGTGTTTGGCAACAATTTCAATTTTTATTTATTTATTTGTAAGATTTATTGGCCGTCCATTTTACCATGTAATTATTCCTGAAATAACCAGAATTAACCATGGTTTTCTTTTCTTTTTACTGTATTTTTCCGTGATGAAGAAATGGAAGTAGCCCAACTTCATGGAGTTGCCTCTATGTTCGTCCTTACAGCATCTCTGTCTGGATTCAACCCTCCAATGGAGTGGTAGAAAGGCCACTGCTGAGGCAACCACAAATTATTTTTTTGGACAAACAGGTATGAAATTCCAAGACATACACTTCATGCTTTAGATTAGAAACTGATGTAGGATCTAGGGCTCCTAGATTTATTTATTTTTTAAAAGAATCTTGACCTTCTTGGATATTGTTATAATTTTGTTAAATTGGAATATGTTGTAATCAGAGGGGAAATAAAGGAAATTCCAGATAACTTGGTCAACATGTTCCACACAATCCCTTGCTTTTTAGCCTTTCAGAACTAATATTAATTGTAGCTCAGGAATCTTGCATTTCTACTACTCTCTCCAATAGCTGCCAAAATTTGTTGTAGGTTCCCATTAATGTTACCTATCATTTCCACTGTTTCCACAACTTCATCGTTATTAAGGATTACCAGTGTTTTAGTCATGATACCGTGTGTGTGTGTGTGTGTGTGTGTGTGTGTGTGTGTGGGCATGTGTGCGTGCACACGCACACACACAGAAGGAGAGGGAAAATAGGAGAGGGAAAGGGAGAGAGGGAGAGAAAACAGAGTACCTACAAACTTCATTGTAATTGATTGTAATTTGCAACTGATAGCAAATTTTCTGCAAGACTTTACATGAAGCTTAAAATTAACAGACTTGTTTAATCTTGATAAGAAGGCAGAAAGCTTGGAAGACATGGGAAGTGAGACTGGATTGTTTAATCTGAGATTATGTGGGCCTCCTCTCTTCTGCAATTGCTAGTTTAGACAATTCTCTCTGCTCCTCATTTGCAGACTGTACATTTTAAACAGTATCACTAATATGTGGTATTTATATTAAAAGAGGTGTGTGAACAATGACTAGCAAATATGTGCCTTCAATTTACAAGAATCATCACAGGGCAGGGATGGCTATTTCATATTTTTGCAGTCCAGGGTGCTATCAGATTAGCTACAGAGATGCTTCTTGTGTAAAAGGAAAAAGGAAGTTTGATGGCTCCAGTATTAGTTGACTAGCTATGTTGAATAACATGAATTGATACACCATTAAAATCACGTTTCTTACTCTGTGAAACAGAGAAGAAAGTGAAACTGAAACAGTTCTGATTTGTTTTTCTAGTAAGCCTTCTGTAGTATTTATGGAGTCATCTCCAGAGCAATTTATTGTGTTTGTTTTTATTTGTCTGCCCTTTCTTAATACAATACTTTAACACTACTTTCCTAAACAGTTTTAAGAGAATATTGCATTTAACATATGAAGGATTGTTCTATAGGTTTTTTGCATGTTCAGTTGATTAGCCCTGTAATATGATCCCTAGTAAAAGTATAAAAGATAAAATGATAAATAACAACATATTCTTTCTTTCTTTCTTTCTTTCTTTCTTTCTTTCTTTCTTTCTTTCTTTCTTTCTTTCCCTCCCTCCCTCCCTCCCTCCCTCCCTCCCTCCTTCCTTCCTTCCTTCCTTCCTTCCTTCCTTCCTTCCTTCCTTCCTTCCTTCCTTCCAGGGACGGAGAATTGTGTCGTTAGGTTTCCCTTCCAAACCATGGTTTGTGACAGCTTACCTCCAAAACCACCCAGAAATTATGTTGAAAGGTTTGGATAAGTATCATCAATATAAAACAAAATAACAGAAATACAAAGAAAAACAGCAGGAAACCCACCAAATACAAAATTATCTAGCAACTACAATCAAGCAGTGCAGATATATACACTTATTCAACTAGAAATGGTTCCTTTTATCAACATAACCTAAATAAGGAATTCCCTGTTGGGATGCTGAGGACTATCATCACTGAGCTTCAGATACCCAAATAACTTATGAATGGTAGCAGAGTTTGGGTTTTCATCATTCTTTGCTTTCATCTTGTAGTCACTAGGATTTATGGAGTCCAGATCTGAAAGCTTTAGGGGAGCCACCATTAAGAAAGTCTTTACAAATATTCTCTTACTTGTGAAAGCAACATTTCTTACAAGAGATCTTATATTAAAAGATGAGCAGATTCATGTGAGGGAAAATAACAAGTAACCAGATGTCATGTCACATAAAATTTTAAAGATAGTAAGTGACAATCTGAAGTGTTCTCAGAAATGGAATGCTAGTAAGATCAGTGTCTGTCTTGTAAACCCAAGAACAAGAATCACTGTTCAAACTTTGGTGTCATATAAACAAGGTACTTAAAACTAGCATGGACTCATAATAGTCTGCAACTCTACCGTTCTTGATCTAAAGCTTTTATTTTTTATTTTTTTATCAGTTTGGGTGCTGCCTCAGTCACTAAAAATAATTCCATGCAACTTAGAGAGATTCAAGACACTACTTTTAGCCAGCTAGAGATCTCTGTAAAAAATACCAAATAGGCATGCTTCATCCAAGATCAATAAAAACGTTTAGAAATTTTGCCTGAATTCCATGACTGATGCTGATCCAAAGCACACATCAATACTACAAATGTTCTCCTGCAGTAGACTCTGAGTGAAATGTTTTTTAGCTTCATACGTCTTGGGATTTCCAGCAACAAATGATGTGGCAGGATTCTTCCCTTGTACAGTTTGACAAGATAGGCACATAGGAAGTGAATATTCTTCTTCTGCCAGAGTTATATTGCAAAAGCAAATATAGAGTAGATCAGTGATCTCAACTATTTCAGTATAAAGAGGGCAGAAAGGGTTAGTGTTAAAGTCTGCCTCCCCTTCCCACTCAGATTTAATTAAACCCTTAAGAGAAAAAACAGGGTGGATGGTTTGAAGTACTTTTGCCTCTTTCAAAATGGTAGCTATTAGGTATTAAATATAACCCATAGTGACACCCCCCATGCTTGCTGAGCTAATGAAAAACAAGAAGTAAATAAGCATCGTCAGCAGCAACAGAGCTGCTTCCCATTGTGCACCAATTTGAAGTCACAAATGGACTTTGCAGATATGGGCCCTGATTGTGCTAAATATACCTTTCCAGGGGCTGTGCAGGCCAGATAGGTAGATATGTGGCTGACTGAGAATAGAGAAAAGAGAAAAGGAATTCAGTATGCAAATGTCTTTCAATTATCCATTTAATGATCCCCAGTGCCCCCCTTGTGGTCTTTTAAGCAGTGAATGTAATGGCCTGATTGCTGTGACTGACATTAACCTTGGCAGTTGCTCAGCTGGATTAAGCTGGCCTTGTGCCAAGGAAGCCAATGAGGTAATTGTGATTTACATGCTGGCTGATGACATCAACTACGCTGCTCGTTTCACTGGGTGGAGGTTTGTCTACTAGGAAAGAACAGTAAACACCTGGAGCATTTTGCCCTGGACAGCTGCTGAATTGAGATACTAATGATTTGTCACAGCCTTGACAACCATCCGGACTATAAGATACTTCATATGCAATCTCTTGAGTAACTCAGCATCTTTATTTATTATACAATAATTTTTCTTATTCCCCCCTCCCCAAATTAAGAAACCACTTTTTCTTCTTTGTTCCAAATGGAAATATATTAGTCCATGAAAAAAGGAATAGAAAGAAGAAAACTAATGGAAGAAGAAGGCTCAAATAAAGAACAGTCACTAAACAGGATTGGGGTGGGGGGGGGGAAGCATTCTTTAAAAGAAACATACATCAAATTAATGGACAATAAACTCCAGGAATAAAAGAAGAGTGCTGTGCAGATGTTCGCTATGTAATCATTTGCTGCATTTATTCCTTTGACAAATGCCCAAACCTATAACAATTATAGATTGTTGTAACTAGCATTTCAAGAAAATGATCTGCCACACATACTCAGCCTGCTTCATCTGACAGCCGCCAAACTGCTTTTTGCAAAGTAGTTTAGCTCCAAATTAGCTCTCTACAGCATTAAATACCAGCTTGCCAGGAGATCTTTGAGATGAATACCATATATATCCATAATATTCTGGGATTTGAAGCATATGTGCCAGAAAGCTGAGATCACCTCCTTTTGAAAATACAGTATATATTACTCTGGGGTTCATGTCAGTCTCAGAAATGGCAGTTTTAAAACCTTCCAGGGATGCTGATGTTAGGATACTTTGGAAAATTGGCACTTCTATGAACTGAGGATGTTATGAGTGGTCAAGATGTCCAAATAATTATATGATAATTTAAGATGTGGAAATCCCAAGTAAGCTCCTCAACAGAAAACCATATGTTCATAGAATTTGTTATTTCTTTTTTCCCTCTTAAAAATATTGCTATTTTTTTAAAAACTGAGTTTGCCCCAGAGCAATGATACCAAAAAGAAAAAAAATTGTGATGTTATATCTAAAAATTTAATCTCTTACTTCAGATTTATAACAACAGTGTAGCTTTTAGCTTTCTAAAACACCTATATCTTTAGTCTTCCTCTATGTACTGCAAAGTCTTAATTTAACAAGCCCTTCTATATTAATACATTGTGCTGTGCATGAGCTTGTCCTTGAAGATCGCTGCATAGTAATTGCCCATGTAAACCTCTGTTGTGTGAAATGCACTGGCTTCCAGTTTCTTTCCAGGTGAAATTCAAGGAACTGGTCATCACCTTTAATGTCCTACATAGCATAGGGCCAGGCTGTCTGCAAGACTGTATATCCTTAAGGACATCTAGCAGTCATACAGTACCATGTCAGATAGGATGTGTTAGATTTGCATGAAGAGTCAGACGCGGAGTGCTTCAGTGAAGAGTTTATTAGTGACTACAGCTCATAACAGACCCAATTTGGCTGGTCTGTGGCTGCTACTTATAGCCAGCAGCCGCAGTTGCCAGCCAATCAGAGTGTAGGGTTTTCCCGCACTTTTTAAACCAATCATTTCTGACATTTTACAAGAGCAGTTCAAACTTAACCAATGACATTCAAACCTGCATACATAACAGGTTGGGCATGATTCTAATCCCTTTCCCTAAATGATGTCACCTGTTGAGAGCTATGAAGCTGTCTTTTCCATTGTAGCCCCCCCCTTTTTTTAAATTACATTTATATGCCGCCCGTCTCCGAAGACTCAGGGCAGCTTACAATTTTGGGGATACAACCCAATGCGCTCAGCAATAGCCTTCATTCCATTCATATGCTTGCTTATTACTAAGCGGCATTTTACAAGTCAGCTTATTGCCCCCAACAATCTTGGATCCTCAATTTACCTACCCCGAGAGGATGGAAGTCTGAGTCAACCTTGAGCCTGGTGGGATTCGAGCCTGCAGTAATTGCAGGCAGCTGGAACTTAAGTGCTAGGCATTTAACAGCCTGCACCACCAAGGCTCTTTTCATAAGGCCCTTGCCTTATGTGACACTCTACTTCCTCAAATTTGGCAGCCTCCACCCTTTTAGCTTTCTGTAATTTATAAAGAATGGTCAAGCATTAGGAGAAAATTAGATGATCGTACATTAGAACTAACTGACACCAGATTATTGTTTTACCATTTTGAAATGTTTTAATATGTCTTTTAATTTCTAATTGGGATCCATCCAGAGATAGTAGAAGTATAGAAGTATAGTATTAATTTAAAACATTTATATAGCCACTTGTTCTGACCCAAGCCTTGTTCCAAGGAAACAAACACAAAACAGAGGTAACAGCAAAACCTTTTAATGATTCTTTACGAATTCCGTTCCTTCATGGTTAAAAGGCTGTTTCAAATTAATTGTCTCTGATAAGAACGAGCCTTGCCAAGGTTGTGCAAGGCTGCCAAGAACACTAGATAAAGTTACTAAGAAATATTTCAAACACAAAGAGTCTCCAAACACCAACCAAGATATTCTGAACATCCACAAGGCTTGAGTGCAAAAACTTCTTTGCTTTCTGCAAAGAACTCCAGTTTCTCAGCTGGCTTTTATCTTTTAACTTGCAGCCTTACTCCCGAGTCACCCGTGCTGCTGCAACTGCTCTTTCCTTTGAGCAGCCCTGGGCACACACACTGGGCACAGGCTCCTCAGGAACCTCTGTGTCACTGCTGCCAGCCTCCACAATCTCCGAAGGCAGAGCCTTCCACTCCCTGATGGTCCTGGCCCCATCCCTACATTACATGCATGCCCCTCATCTGAGTCCTCGCTCTCCGAGACCTCAGCCGTCCACACCTGCTGCCCATGTACCACAGCACCACTTGTCTTTTTAGTGGCTATATAAATATTTTAAATAAATACTATACTTCAGTGTCAGAAGTACCAAAGCACTTCCATGATAAAAAGATCAGCTGGTGACATCACCATTGCCCAGGGGATGCCCAATTTGAGGCTCCTTTCATGTCCCTGTTGATGAATCCACTGAAGTGGTACCTATTCATCTATTCACTTTTGCACGCTTTCTAACAGCTAGCTGGGTAGGAGCTGGAGCAAATGACAGAAGTTCATACAGCAGTCTTGAATGCAGGCTTGCTGATTGTCAACCCAGTGTTCTAACCACATGAGCCATCGCACTCCCAATTTTTAAATAAATAAATTGCGGCAAGAGTGTTTATTAAATCCAAATGTCTATTAAATCTAAATTTATATAATTGGCATTCTACATTATTTGTATCAGTTTCCCTCATTTGTGCAAATTTGATCTGTTGCATTCAAAATCCATTAAACAGAAGTTCCTAAATTGAGATTTCACTGTAATATCCTATTGCATGGAAGAAAAAGGTAGATGTTCATGAGCTTTCTAAAATAATAATAAATTATTCAACTCCACTAGCCATATTTTATGCTTGATTTATTTACTAAACAGATATTGTATTTTACGTACCTTTCTCTTCCAATGTTTAAAATAATTGTCACTATTGTAAAAGAGTTCATAACCCAAGTATGGATGTAAATTATTTCCAGGTAACACAAGAGTAAAGGTCCAAGATGGACAAGCTAACTTTCAGAATTTGATTGTGTCCAGCTCTTGCTCTGACTGCCACCTCATTTTCAAAGTTACTTCTCCTCCAGGTAAGATGCTTATCCAGGGGTGGGATTCAAATTCTGCAATCGGCTACCTGAGTTTATCACATAAAATTTGTTTGCTAGCAAACTCATAAAATTTGCTAGCAAGCAAACTCACAAAATTAACTCACAATACACTATGTATGTAAATATTGAATTGTGTTGCTCACAGAATCACAGATTCACTTAGAGATCTGTGTTTCTGCCATCTGCTACCTGAGTCTGCACTGAATAATAGAAGCCTTCAGGCTCAGCTCTGCTTTTAGATTAGCTAGAAAGCAAGAAATCCAATGATTTCCTGCTTTCTAGCTTATCTAAATCTCCCAGCACAGCAGAACAGCTGATGGTCGGGGAAAAAAAGGAAAAATAGCAACTTAGCAGGCAAGTTTGATGGCACGCATGCCAGGTAAGGAGTGAGTGGACGGGGTGCGGTGGGGCCAGCCAGTGGCGCAATTTGCCAGTTCTCCAGCAGGTAGAATCCCACCTCTGGTGAGAGTGCGTTTTGCGCATGCATGTATACCATTTCCTAAAAACCTCAGCTATGCAGCCTGGACAGCTGACAAGCGCTGTGCGTGGGTGTGCAGCATTTGAAAATCCTCTTCTTTCCTGCTTTTTTAACCTCAGCTGTGCTGTGCAAAGCAGCTGAGGTTGAAAAAGCAGGAAATAAGGACAGCCAAGAGCCTGGGCGGGCGGCTGGGCCAAACAGAGCAGCAGACACTGAACTGGACCAAACTGGTAGCATCCCACCCCTGTGCCTATATAGTAAAAAGTCTAATGGATATCATATAATGAACATTTTCTGAAATTAAGCAGGCAACGGATAAGATCAAAGCCTTCCTATAACCTGCTCTTGTGCTTTCTTAGGGATATCAAAACTTTATTGTATATATGTATTTTATTTATTTCGTTCAATGTATATATTGCCAATCTTACTAGCAGTATCTACAGATATATGTATATACATATACATCATATATACATGCAAAATAGCAATATCATTAGTAATGTTTTTTCAAGAAATTATAAAAACAGATATATAACTGTATTTATTAATGTCTTCAAATCCAAACTGCTAAATAGTTCATTTACACTAGAAATGGTGATCAATTTGTAAAACTTTTCATTAATTGTGTATTTATGTTTATCTGTATCTATCTATATACCTATTTAATAACACATTTGGGTTTTTTATCAATTTAGATAGATCAATATTTCAACTTCTAGAGTGAAATGAAGTCTGCTTTTGCACATTTCTAGATGGATTCCAAGAGTTGGAAAAGCAGATTTGTGCATGATGCACACCAAATGTAATGAGATAATTTTTCCCATTTTCTTTGCTTTTTAATTCAGATAATTCAGATTGGATGAGAAACTTAATTGGTCCTAGATTTAATTTTTTAGTTCAAATAAACATTTCTCCCATAGTGCAAATAATCCATGTTGCTGTAATTTTAACATGTACATAGTGCTGTTACATATTGCTAAAATGAAATTCAAGACTGCATATATATATATATATATATATATATATATATATATATATATATATGTGGGTCTTTGTGTATTCGGGTCATGTCCCGTGTAGGATTGAGAATACCTTGGCAGCGTTTGAAATCTCATCCGTCATCTTCAGGCTGGTGTCTTCAGCCGTTCTCCCAGGAGAACGAAGCTGAAGTGACTGCCTCATATACCTGAAAATCTAAACATATATATATATATATATATATATATATATATATATATATATAATATACACCAAGACCTATATATATATATATATATATATATATATATATATATATATATATACTGCCCTTGCATACCATCCGGAGACTGCAGCTGGTGCAAAATCGCGGCGTGGCGGTGATGGGAGTTTCCGTTCTCCCATGTTAGCCCCCTCCTGCGCTGCCTGCATTGGTTGCCTGTTGCTCTCCGGGTGAGATTCAAGGTTTTAACTTTAACATACAAAGTCCTACATGACATGGGTCCTTATTATTTAAGGGAGAGACTGCTGCCGACATTGAATACTAACCGCCCTGTGAGAAGTCACAGACAGGGACTCCTTGGGGTCCCATCAGCCGGGCAATGCCGGCTGGCGGTCCCCCGACGACATGCCTACTCTGTCGCGGTCCCTGAACTCTGGAACCAACTTCCCCTGGGGCTCCACTTGGCCCCTGACCTCCGCACCTTCCGCCATGACTTGAAGACCTGGTTATTTCACCAAGCCGGGCTGTGACCTATGGGTGGGGTGTTTTAGATTTTGTGGTTTTTAATGTTTTGTATTAATTGGGACCATTAATTTAATTCTTTTTAAAATATTTATTGTGTTTGTTTTATTGTAAGCGGCCCCGAGTCTTTGGAGATGGGGCGGCATATAAGTCCCATTAATAAATAAATAAATAAATATAGGTCTTGGTGTATTCGGGTCTTGTCCCGTGTAAGATTGAGAATACCTTGGCAACGTTTCGATGAAATCTCATCCGTCATCTTCATCTTCATCTTCATCTTCAGGCTGGTGTAGATAAATCTACGAAAACATATATATATATATATATATATATATATATATATATATCAATGAACTGCTTAAGATAATTGCAGAATAGCTTTTTTCAGTAATGGTCTGTAGGGACAAATACATTGAGAAATACATTGAACTCTGGAAAATTCATAATGAACTGATTCTATTTTAGAAATTGGATATGGAATTTTAAATTTGGTGAGAAAAATATGATGAAAATCTTGTATAATGGTTATGTTAATTTCTTATTGAGGGTTCTATTTTTTTTCTTTTTTGTACCTCAGTTATGTGTGAGTCTGAATGTGTATCTCATTTTTATAGTAAATGTGTTTTAATGATTTTTTTTACTGTTGTTAGCTGCCCAGAGCCATGAATTTGAGATAGGTGAATGTATAAATTGGATAATTGAATTGAATATATGAATGAATGAATGGCAGAAATACGGAAGGTTTCAGTGTGTAGTATTGATTAATGAATGACAGAGCAATTTATATTGGTTCAACATGTTGTCAAAACATTTCTCAAGAGACGTAATTCATTTCACATATGAAATTCTTAGCATACCTGTCATAGGAGATCTTTTACTTTTCCTACTGACGAGTATCTTGCAAAAGGGAAGGTAAAGAGTAACCCATTTTTATCCTAGCCATTGGCAAGCCACCTTGTTTCTCAGAAAATAATCATATCAAAAAGAAACCAACTTTTCACCCTTGCTCCTACCAAACAAGGAAAAACTATGGAGAATTTTGGTGCCTACCAGAAAGATAGAAGATGCCACTTGTAACTGAAAGTTGAAACAGGAAGCAAGAATTGGCCTCATCAAAAGTCAGTTAGCCAAAAGACCATAAAATGTTACTTTTGGAACAATACAATAAGGAAAGATCGGCCACATCTGAACTGTATAGATGTACTTGTGCATTTCTCTACATTTCAAAATGCAATTCAAAACACACTGACGATTCTCCTCGAATGGTGACAAAACATTTGCAATTAAATTGCCAAGATCAAAGCTCAAACCAACAGCTTAACTACCAACCAGAGCTACTAATATTCCAACACATTGCATATTTAAATGTCTTTTGAGTCAAAACTTCAACCCCAGTAACCTCATAGACACCTCAATGAAATTTCCTTGGCAATGGAAATTGTTTACTACTTCTTTCTTCTAGGATTTTTTTTAATTTCCTAGTCTAGCCTACAGCTCAGGGATTCACCTGTATTCCTATCAAAGTATTATAGGGACACATGCCTGATCAAAGACCAAATAATATTTGGAGCTCTCCAAAATTGCCCTATAAAAGCAATAGATTCAAGAAATAGGCCAAGGGGACAATACTTTCAAGGTATTAAATTAATTCTTTGCACCAGTAAAAATAAGATGGACAGATTGTCTGTTTCTGAACTGCATTTTTATGAAACAGTATGTCTTTGCAGGTGCATTCAGTTTCATCTGCTGACATCTTCACTTAAAGGGATAACAGACAGGTTGAGACTGAGACTGGGAAGGACTTTTCCCTAGGACTTTTACATAAGTGTAAAGGCAGCTGTTGAGAAAGATAATCAAGTATTAGCATGTTGATATTTATTATTCATATTCATAATGACTTCCTTGTTTTACAGTGTGAAGCAGTCTGAGACACAATTTCCTTTCTTGTGATACTTGTTTAGGTTTAAAGCATGTGTTCTTTGTTTTAATTACTTTAAGCTATTTTTTTTTCAGGTGCCACCTTATCTGTTGAATCAAGTTCTTTTACTGTTTCCCCTGTTGCTGTATCAGAAAAATCTGCCATCATCTTTTCTGCTCTCCTGTGTTCAGTAGCCTCCATGCTTGTTTTGGGATTTGTTGTTATTTGTTGGCTCAAGAAAAGCAAGAGAAAAAGTAAGTCACAAATTGGCATGATAATTATCTGCTGTGATTTATAGGAAAGACGGACTTTGCAATTAGCAATATAGTTGGTTAAAGAATGTTGCAGTCCCCCGGTTACAACAGGGATGTGGAAATGCTTTCTGCTGATCCACATTTGCTTTGCCTTGAGCCTTCTGTGCTACAGTGGTGAAATTCAACCACCTCGCATCACCTCAGAAGAGGTGGTAGGAACGATTTGAATCAGTTGACCCCACCCACCCACCCACACATGCATGCGTTCTTCCTTTTAGAGACTAAATCCCACCAAACCATGCCCACTAAGCCACGCCCACAGAGCCGGTAGGGAAACATTTTGAATTTCACCCCTGCTGTGCTAGTTCTTGATGGAGCATCTCTTGGGCCACTTCTCCTATCACCATTGGCACTATGTTCCCGATGAGTTAGGCAAATGGGATCAGGAGACAAATTATGGAAGGGGAAAAAAAATAGCCATTGCACATTTTTATGCAAAATTGACTGTTTCATTCTTCTTGAACCAGCACACAAAGCAGAATTAGATTTTTCAAAAATTTGGTGAGCAGCTATTTGATTTTTTTTAAAGTATGTAAATGCTTATATTAGAAGTAATAGATACATAAAATGTATGTTGGCAAAGTTAATGTACAAGAATGTCTATGAAGAAAAAAAATTCCAACTGCAAAAAGTTTATATGAAAAAGTATGTATTAGAAGCAGTGAGTATGAAAAAGGTTCTGGAATAACAATATTGTTGACTTAAAAAAAATGACTATCTGATGCAGATATAGAAAGAAACAAACCAGGATGGAAAAATGAGAAACAATAAACCTGAATTTTATCCAGCTTCACTCTTTCTAATTGTGTCAAATGTATTCTGCTTAAAATATGATATAATTGGTACTGATTATTACATGTTGCCCTGAATATCTTTTACTTTTCTAACACTCCAGTGGTGTATAGAATAAGATAGGGACTTTTCCATGGTCTTCTCCCAAGTTTCATGGTTTCATGGTCTCTACTAATATAATAGCAATAGCACTTAGACTTATATACCACTTTATAGTACTTTTATAGCCCTCTCTAAGTGGTTTACAGCGTCAGCATATTGCCCCCAACAATTTGGGTCCTCATTTTACCCACCTCAGAAAGATGAAAGGCTGAGTCAACCTTGAGCCTGGTGGGATTTGAACTGCCAAATTGTAGGCAGCTGGCTGCAGAAGTAGCTTGCAGTACTGCACTCTAACCACTGTGCCACAGAGGCTCCTCTGGGTGTACTAGTGAGCCGACTAAAAACCATTCAAGTTGCATTTTTCCCAACCAGATATGTAGTCATGTGTTTCAAGATACAGTCATATGTATTGTTTGGAAATTTTGCAGTTCAATTCAAATTAAAAGAGTCTTAATATTTCAAAAAATCGAAATGTCAGAATTCAAGCATTTATGTTTAATTTTTTAAATTATAATGTTTATAACTATAATACTTTTATTTGTCAACCCATTGCTCTGGAGAAAGTGTTCCTGTAAAAATCAACAGTATACATAAAAGTGGTTCTAGATAGACATAAACTTATACTAAATTTATTTGAATTAATGAATGTTTACTGTTATTACTTTTTAAATATTTTGATATAGGAAATAAGCTCAGACAATCTCTGAAGAATAAAAAATGCCCCCAAATACAGGAAAATCAAACAAATTGTGGTATCCCTCAGCACTGTATTGGGAAAGAATATGAACATTCCACTTCTATGAGAGAAGGTGAGTTTATTGAATACCAAAAAGGCTGCATCCTGTTACAAAGCATATTTTATCTGAAACATTTTAGCTATGTGCCTGGCAGAGATTCAATTCTCTGAGCTGGACTTTTCTGGTACATTAGTACATACAATATACACACAAAGAGAAAGTGAGATATACAAATGCACATGCCTCTATTGTAAATTATTGCTTTAGAAGTAAATTTTAGAGTTAGATTTTTTGGGGAGATGGTGTAATTCCTGAAGAACAATTTTTGTTTTCTGTTAGTCTCTTTTGTCCCAAACAGAACGTAGATTTAATCCTTCAACATTTTATTTCAGAGGTTCTCAAGGAAACCTCAGATTTTGGAATCATACAGGTTGTCCTCAAATTATGACCACAATAGAGCCCAAATTTTCTGTTGCTAAGTGAAACATTTGTTAAGTGGGTTTGCCTCATTTTACAACCTTTCTTGTTATAGTTGTTAAGAGAATCACTGTAATTGTTAAATTAGCCAAACTGTTAAGTGAATCTGGTTTCTCCATTGACTTTGCTTGTCAGAAGGTCACAAAAGGGGATCACTTGACCCCAAGACACTGCAATGGTCATAAATATGAACCAGTTGCCAAGCACCTGACTTTTGATCACATGACCATGGGGATGCTGTAATGGTCATAAGTGTGAAAACTGGTCTAAGTCACTTCTTTCGGTGCCATTATAGCGTTGAACAGTCACTAAGCAAACTGTTGTAAGTCAAGGACTACTTGTAGTATTGGGCAAAATGAATCAATCATTTTTGTACTGGGTGCAGTACAGATAAAGGATATCTAAGGTTGATAACTATTATGAAAGAGAAAACAACCTTTATTGAAATTTGAATGTTCACAGCCAAGCAGAAGTTGTTTTGACTTGCAAGTCTCACATTATTTTAATGATACAGTTATTAAAAAATCCATTATTGCAAAAATATTACTTGAAATAATTGATATTAAATATTGATTGGCTAGATTTTATATCATCTATATTATGGACACTGCTATAAATTGTTTTGATCAATCCTTTGTGAGTTTAACACATCTATCAATCAATCTATGAAAGACCATGGCTTTTGTTTAAAATGCTACTTAAGAACACAACTTCTGGTTGTTTTGATATATGCAAGCATTACATTATGTCATAATTCATCCTTAGAGAAACTGAGAAAAATTATGTAAAGCCACATAGAAAATTTTATGAAAAATGAATTATCATTTGAGACAATGTCCCAGAGAGGATGGGGTCAACCTATTTTCCCAAACACCAGAAGGCCAGAAAAGGAATAACGGATGGAAATAGTTCAGGGAGAGATTCAACCTGGAAATAAAGAGAAATTTTCTGACAGTGATAGCAATCAACAGTGGAACAGTTTGCCTTCAGAAGTTGTGGGAGCTTCATCACTAGAAGCTTTCAAGAAGAGATTGGACTGCCACTTGTCAGAAATGGTGTAGGATCTCCTGCTTGGGTAGGGGATTTGACTAGAAGACCTACAACTCTGTTAATCTGGTAACTCATCATGGCCAACATGCTGAAGGATAACTTACCATGGCAAACTCATCAGTAGACAACTCATTGCATGACAATTCAACAAATACAAAAGTTAAATTAACGTGTTTTTTTTTAATTACATTTATATGCCGCCCTTCTCCGAAGACTCAGGGCGGCTTACAATTTTTGGGATACAATCCAGTGTGCACAGCAATAGCCTTCATTCCATTGTATATGCCTACTTATTACTAAGCGGCATTTTTACAAGGTCAGCTAATTGCCCCCAACAATCTTGGGTCCTCGTTGATGGAACCATGGCCAATAATAATAAAAAAGTCAATCCAGAAATACAAGAGTTATAATAATTTTGATGAAAATGTGGTCTACAATAATAAAAGTAACCGAATGAGACAATTAATACAGTATTGAAATGTCCCATGGTGAGTTGGCCATGGCGAGTTTTCCTAAACCCCAGCTGGTAATGTTGAGATGGCAGATGAATTATTTGATATATCTTACTCTTCCTCATATGCAAGATGTTGAGGAGATCCCTGTCTTATTACAAAAGCAGAAAATATGTTTAGAATTTTTTCACTTTTCTCATACAATGTTACATAGTGGAATAAAGACTTTCTCTAGAAAGAAAAGTTATTGCATTTGTTTCTGCAAGTGAAATAGCATCTTTGGATCAGGTCAGATATTTCCTCGTGTCCCTTCAGTTATTCAGGTTGTCTGGTAGATAATGGAATTTAAGTAAAGTTAGGATTTTTTTTAAAGCTTTGTCAATTATTTACTCCATATTCGTAGAAATCATTTTTTATCTGGAAATTGCAACTAGCAATGTGCACACTTCAGTCAACTAGCTTGTTTTTTCAAACATGTCCAACAATTCTTCACTATTACTTATGTGGCCATGATTTTAAATCCATTTCAAACCTTGTTCATTTGGTGGTGGGGATCTTTCAAATTTGAACCCCTGCCATTGATACAGTGTATCTCAAAGAATGCACCTGGCTACAAGTTCTATCATAGAGTTTGGTTTCCATTCATGTTCTAGGGTTGGAGGCAAAGCTTGGGAATAAGAGCTTAGCCTCAGTTTTCTCTCTCTGAAAATATTGCTTGAGAAGGCAGAAGTATGTGTGTATAAACTGGGGAGCGGAATCATATGTTATTCTGCTGAAGGTAAGATAGAATGCAAAAAAGAATGGCAAGTGCTTTTCTGGACTCAAACTTGTTGCATATGAAGGAAGCAGAAAGAAGCTAGTTTTAAGTTTCATTTTCTGATTTTAATTAATATTTATTACAGAAGAGCAGAAGGAGCAAAAAGGAAATGCTACAGTTTGTATGTTTTGATATTTGCTATACTCTTTCAAAATACAGCATTCAGCTGTATGCCTTAGGATACATATCTGCTATAAATTCATTTTTTATCTAATTTGTCTGAGATCTAAGCTTCCTGTGGAGGTCTGAGATCAAAGGATCTGATTCTTTCTGATGTTGGCTCTGACATATAATGTGTGCTGACTTAGTTCTGTCTATAAAATCACAGTAGGAGACTGTCATAGTCCTTTGGAACCTTTACATAGTGGACTTTTATTTCAGCTGGTAAGGATGACAGGTACCTCAATGATTGGAGCTAACATGTAAATAATTAATGGGAAGATTTTATTTTACTCTCTTTCTCTCTGCAAAAGAAAATCCAGGCCTTTAGATTATTTTTTTAAAAGAAATTGCTGGAAGATCAGTAAAAAAATCCCTGATATATTCAGATTTTAAATAGGAATATCAATATATTAAGCTAATATAAAATGCATAACATGAAGTATCTAATTTCTTAAACATCCCCTACCTTTTAAAACATTGTTGCTTTTGAAAATGGAGAGGCCGTCAAAGGTAATTATTTCTCCTTTATTTCTGCCAGCTAATTTTATTTTCCGTGGAATATATTTGATCCAATATATTTTTTGGCATTTTAACTAGTGTTTAGGGATATAAAACAGAGTAAACCAGTTTAGAACTTAATATAACATAAATCATCTAAGAGATTAGATTTGCTTTGATTTAGCTACTTTCATCCAACTGCATAATGACATAGGACCAAATCCAAATATTTTCCCTTTGTTGATAAAAGATTTTAATCAGCAGGTTGGAGAAAGATATGATTTTCATCCATTTCTGCTCCTTTGACTCTGCCCATTTTCCAAATTCTCTTACAGAAGGATACTTTCTAAAGCCAACCATACAAGAATTCACTGATTAGCCCTCCCTGTTCTACTGAAGGAAGCCTTTCGTTGGCAAAGGAAATTAGCTGGATTCTATTCATGGTTTTAAAGGATCACTATATGTAGGCCACCATAATGAGAAAATATGTGTCCTCTTTTTTTCTTTCTTCTGTTCTTGTTTTATTTCTGGAACATAATTACCATTTCCAGATGATTAAATGTAAAACACAATAAATAAATAAACAAACAAACAAATAAATAAATACTGGGACAACGTATGAAAAGAAGACAGCAAACATAGTTTGGCTAGTCCCCTTTCCTTTTTGGCATCTAGACTCAATATACAGTTTTTCTATCATGTGTCAGTAGCTGTTGAGCAGCTTTTAAGAAAGCTGAGAATGTATTAATTTACTATCATCACTGACAGACTACATGTTTTCCAGCAGATGTAAAACTGTGTGAAGAAGTTGCAGGAGAGCCATTAAAGAGGTTGCATCAAAAAACACTGAGCACCACATTTGCAGGAACAGCAAACGAAATCAAACAAGACCACTGGCTCAATAAAAGGAAATCAACCAGGGAGTCTCTGGAGCTTCAGGAACTTCACATCAAGGAGCTTAATGAATGGAAGAAGACCAAGCAGCATATCACTGACTATGTTCAGTATAAAGAAATGAAAGGAGAGCAATTCATAGACCAAAAACATAAAAGACACAAAGAGATCCCTGTGACAAGATCTGAAGAAGATATGAGGGGAAAACAGGAAATTACTGTATCATAATATCCAAATGTTCCTGATTGTTTGGCTGCTTTTGGACTTCTCAGTCTTAATGTAACTGCATATTTTGAGACATATAAAATGGAGACAATTTGTTTAATTTTTAGAGTGAAATGAACAAAACCAATGGGCAAGCAATGAACTGTTTCTAGCACAAATCCCTGGAGACGGTTTCAGTACTGTTTTGTTATCTCATGATCACTGTCATTTCTCTTACTTACTGATTTTAACCATATTGTTATGTATACAGCCATGGTGGCACAATGGTTAGAATGTAGTATGATGGGCTAACTCTGCTGACTGCCAGCAGTTTGATCCTGACAGGCTCAAGTTAACTCAGCCTTCCATCTTTCCAAGGTCAGTAAAATGAGGACCCAAATTGTTGAGGATAATATACTGACTCTGTTAAGCACTTAAAGTGGGCTGTAAAGCACTGTGAAGCAGTATATAAATCTAAGTGCTATTGCTATTGCCATAGCAGATGTAGAATGGTAAATCAATCACTCTTTTTGTTTGTCTGGTTACTTGCTTATTTAGTTGTGAGCCTTGTTTCAGAAAATAATATTAAATCATTATAATTGTTTAAATTATACAATTGTTTAACTAAATAAAATAATTTAAAATGCTAACATATCCCATGGCTAAGGCAGCGATTACAGACATATCTTTCCAGCACCATTTTCAACAACTGTGCCAAAGTCTTATGAATAAAAGTTGATTTAGAATTTATACTGGCCTTTGGAATCAGCATCTCCCAAAACTGCTGTCGAAGCATGTAGTCCACCAGAACTCACAAAGTAAGCAGAATCAGTATAGTGATTTTTCTCATTTTCAGCATGAATAGATGTAAATGTCAGCCTTGGAAACCATATTAGCACTAGAAGCTTCCACGCTACCACATTCCTATGCCTGGGAAATTGGGAGGGGGGATTTCATAGAGTGGATGTAGTTAGACAAAATAGCATTATTCTTTTCAGTCAAGGTCATGTCATCCTGAACCTGGTTGAGAAGTGGTTAGAGGATTGTCTCAAGTTGTGGTGGATGGTGATTGGGCCATGGGATATACTTAGGGGTGCAGGGGATGGGTTTTTGATTTTCAATTGTTGAGGGAAAACCCGGAACTCTCAGATTCGGGTTTTCCCAGATGTGCCAGTATGACAACTCTAATAAAATGGAACTTTGAGAAAATGCCTGTCTCGGAGTTTTGGTGTTGGAGTTTGTTTTTCTGGAATGCTGACAGTAAAGAATTTCAAGTGAAGGCTTGAATCATTCCATAATTTCTGAAAAATTATATCCAATAATGTAAATTTCCATTGGATTAGCACTGCAAGTATTTTATGTTATTACTGTAATTTCTAGTGAAGAACATATGAGTGTAGTTCCATGTGCATATATGCACACAATTAAGGTGCACTTTTGTTTTGCAAATTAGTTTTTATAACTAAGAAATCATAGTTATCTACTGTTCTCTAGAACCCAATACATCCATTATTTACATGCCTGGGTAAATTTCTTAAACTAGGTTGCATTCATATAATGGCAAAATTATGTTTGCTTCGTTATTTCAAAGAGATAGCAAGAACTAAAAATATGTTGAATGTGTCACATAAATGATTGTGTCATTATATATATATGTATGTATGTATATATTTGTTTTTGTAGATTTTCACAGGTAAAGGTATGTAGGTCTTGGTGTATTCGGGTCTTATCCCATGTAAGATTGAGAATACCTTGGCAACGTTTCGACGAGATCCCACTCGCCATCTTCAGGCTGGTGTCTTCGCCTTTGTGCTTGTGCCAAAGCCGAAGACACCAGCCTGAAGATGGCAGTGGATCTCGAACGTCGCCAAGGTATTCTCAATCTTACATGGGATAAGACCCAATACCAAGACCTATATATATATATATATATATATATATATATATATATATATATATATTATATGGGAAACTCAACACTGAGGAAAAATAGCAAACTGTTTAATCAATAATAACTGGTGGCTTGGTGGCTCAGGCTGTTAAATGCCTGCACTTAAGATCCAGCTGTCTACAATTACTGTAGGCTCGAATCCCACCAGGCTCAAGGTTGACTCAGCCTTCCATCCTCTCAGGGTAGGTAAATTGAGGACCCAAGATTGTTGGGGGCAATAAGCTGACTTTGTAAAAATGCCGCTTAGTAATAAGCAGGCATATAGAATGGAATGAAGGCTATTGCTGAGCACATTGGGTTGTATCCCAAAAAATTGTAAGCCGCCCTGAGTCTTCGGAGAAGGGTGGCATATAAATGTAATTTAAAAAAAAACTGGATCCCAACTTTTCAAGAATGGGATCAATGGGAAATGCCTATAGAAATTCTCAGTCATCCAGGTCATAGATGTGCTTTTTCAAGAAGTAACTGGACTTTCTTGTTTTTCTTTGAAAATGTTTGAAGATGATGATGATCAATGGGAAACAAAGATTTTTTTACAGAAATTGAGAGCTACAGGGTGGGAAATCCTAGGGATCTGATTGGTTGATGACATTTAAGGAAGCTGGCTGATTGGACTGTGGTAGGTAAGGAAGGCTTCAATTCTTTGGCTCAGATGAGATTGCAGGGGGCATTCTCCAAAGGCAGAGTGGATCAGGTTGGGGCTGATAGGATTAGGCAAAAGTCAGGGAGGAAGGAGGTGCAGCATCCATTTGGTTTCTCACCTACATTTTCTGCATCCCTTTTTTATACAAGAAAATGGTGATGGCCAAAACCATGGTAACAAGTCTTTTAATTTTGCTCCTATTAATAGTTTAGGGTTTAAATTAATTCTTTCATTCCAATTATTTCATAGTTAAGTGTTGATAGTTTTATATCACCCTACAGTTACAGGCTGTAGTTACAGTTACAAAATTCAGATGCATGGCAATTGACTCATATTTATGACCATTGCAGTGTCCCAGGGTCACGTGGTCATTTTTTGGGACCTTCTGACAAGCAGAGTCAATGGGGAAGCCAGATTCACTTAACATCCGGGTTATCAACTTCAATGATTCACACAACAACATAGTCAAGAAAGTCATAAAATGGAGCAAAATTCACTTAACAAATGACTCAGTTAACAACAGAAATTTGGAACTCAATTGTGATTGTAAGTTGAGGACTATCTGTAATTTGGCAGCAAAAATAATATTTACTCCCACAGGGCAAGATAAGTTGTTGGATAAGTTAAAGTTTCCCTTCTTCCCTTCTTCCAGTCACATTTTATGGAAAAGACTTCTTCTGAAGCCCTGGCTGGTTAAGCAGGTTAATATAGAAGGAGATTTTCTTTCGTATAGTTGGATGTCACTATTTAGGAACTCAGCTGGCTTGGAAATAAATTGAGAATTAAGACAAGTCCTTGGAATATAGTTACAGCTTGATAAATTTGGTTGGAATTCTAGCAGCTGAATTATTCATCTGTTGAAACTTCCAAGGGTAAGCCCACATATAATATTCTGTCATAAAACTACTTAAAATACTTACAGATATATTTCTATGATTAACTATCTATGAAATACTCTCATTGGTGAAATATCAAATCCATTTAAATCTGTAGTGACCATACAGGAATAAGGACCAATCCCTCTATCCCAGGGGTGTCAAACTCAATTTCACTGAGGGCTACATCAGGGTTCTGTTTGACCTCAGGTGGCAGAGGTGAGTGTGGCGAGGGTGGGTGTGGCCAGGTTAGGTGTGGCTAGTTCAACTTAATTCATGTGGGGTGCCTGTGGTGGCCTCAGTGTTCTGCCAGCAAAAACAGGCTCCCAAGCTCCATTTTTGGCTGTGACAGCCTCCTGCAACCCTCTGCCAGTGAAAACAGAGATTTGGAGGCCGTCTGTGGCCTTTGCATGTTCTGTTTTTGGCTGCAATGGCTTCCTGCAAGCAAAAACAGACCCCAGGAAGGCCACCCGCAGCTCTCCCAAGCTTCATTTCACTGACAGAGCCATCCAGAACAGCCTCATGGGCCAGATCTAAGCATCCCATGGGCCCGATTCAGCCCCCGGGTCTTAAGTTTGACACCTCTGCTCTGTCCCAAATAAGGTGTATATATTTGTATGATGAAAATATGGTGCAACAATTAAGTTATTAGACTAGGCATAGAAAAAAAAGATTTTCCACAGAAATTTACAGATGATTATGGGCCAATCACACTTGCACTCAAGATTGTTGGGGGAATAAAACAAAGGGAGATTTCTGTGCAAGCTACTTTGAGTTCTAGTTACCTACACTACAAATCATGGTGGTGCAGGGTGTTAAATGCCTAGCATTTAGTTCCAGCTGCCTGCAATTAGTGCAGGCTTGAATCCCACCAGGCTCAAGGTTGACTCAGCCTTCCATCCTCTCGGGGTAGGTAAATTGAGGACCCAAGATTGTTGGGGGCAATAAGCTGACTTTGTAAAAATGCTGCTGGGAGGGGGGGCAAAAAAAGCCCTAATAATAAGCAGGCATATACAATGGAATAAAGGCTATTGCTGAGCGCATTGGGTTGTGCTCCAAAAAAAAAATGGTAAGCCGCCCTGAGTTTCCGAAGAAGGGCGGGATATAAATATGAATTAAAAAAAATTCTAAAGAACAAGCATAAATGCAAGGTTCTGGAACCTCATTTCATATGAACTGAATGTGTAACTGATGGATAAATGTGCCTTGCAAACAAATGGGCAGGAAAGCTGGCTTATACAACTATGTTTGTTTCAACAGAAAAAGTGTGAGATTTGTGAGTGTGCTGCTCCTTTGAAATGTGTATAACTGTAAAATAATTCCTCAGTTGTGAGAATCTACTTGGGATTGCAGACTTGATCTTAATAGTTATAATGGTTGAAAGCAGGCAAAGGATGAAAATCAGTCTAGCTGTCATGCTGATACCCTTCAGACTGGCTACTAATATTTTCCCATCAATGTACCATTATCAGTTTCTACCAAATATGATATTGTATGTGTGTCCAGCATATTAATAATACAAGATGGGGGGAAATTGCTAGAAATATCCTCTCTTCTCTCATGCTGACAAAAGTTATTTGCTAAACCCCTTTTATTTGATGAGTGACAGGAGACTGGTGTCAAGTGAGAAAATGAAATGTAAATTATATTAAACACTTCTCTCATCTCTGGGTACCAATCCAGATTCCAAAGTAACATATCAAATCAAATCCTGTCTTTGCCTAAGGGCAAATGAAGAATCATTTCTCTTTAATACCATTCTTTTCTAGTAAAATATTTTTCTGTTTAGTAACTGAAAAATTAAAATATAATCCCCGTGTTAATCCTGGAGGGGGAAAAATGAATATTTTTAGCAATAGGAAAAGCTGTGATTGTATTTTCTGCTGTTTTTCCAACTTTCATGCCTGACTGACATAGCTTACTAGTAATTATTGATTCTACGCTGCATAAAATGGCACCTTTAAAATACTCCAGTAATTTTCACTGCAAACATTTTCTCCCTATGTTTACTGTGAAGCAGAGGAATGGGGCAGTGATTTTCACAATGACAAATATATTGGCATATTTAGACCAAATTGTATTATGACGAATGTCCTTGGCTGTGGAAAAAAAACCCAGTTGCTGTCTTGTTTGTTTGTTTGTTTATTGAATTCATTTGCTGTCCATCTCATAGCAAACAGCTGTGGATGGGTTTTGTTAAAACGAATAAGAGAATATTTATATGGCTCTATGAAATGGGTAGAAAAAAGCAGGATACAGAATTTGGCTTTGATGTGAACAAGGGTAAAAATGGGGAAGGGTTGGACCTCTAGGTGTAAGGAACTGGACTATCCAAGTATTAGAAAGCACTGGCAAAAAGGAATGTATTGTACATGGCTTTTACCATTTCAGACAACTTGTTGAATAGCTAATGATGGGGGAAATGGAGCTACCTAAAGATCAAATGACGTTTTCAAATTCTCTCAGATTCTCAAGGCATGAATTTTAATGCTATAAACTGCCTGGAGTCAGTCATATAAATTTGTTTAATAAATAAATGAAGCAGTTATGTTGTTGCAAAATCCATGTAAATGAACCACAATTGTGTGGCGTTACTGATTTACTGGTAGAACAACTGTAGTTGTACTTTATGCAACTCACCTTGCAGCATATAATTGTATGGCTACTTTTGGATGTGGATTGTGCAATAGTCAAGAAGAATACCAAACTCATTTATAAAAACAGCTCAAGCAACAGCTTACTATCATAGGGAGGATTCCCCATGAAGAACCAGAGAGAGAAATTTCCTTAGTCTCTCATGTCACAATGTAGCTTCCTCACCATTGACTGACCTGAATCAACCCACTGGGATTGGCCTGTCCCACTGGTGTCAGCAGAGGAGGCATGCTGCAGGTCCTGTCAGCCCAATTATTCCAGCTGGCAGGGTCCAGGAGGAAGGCATTCTCTGCTGTTACTCCTGTCCTCTGGAACATCTTGCCCCCCAATGTGACGTTTCCTAAGGGCCTAAAGATGAGGCTCTGTCAATTGGCTTGGGGCTCCAGTGGGGGAACATCATGGAGAAGGTGGTTCATTGACAGAGCCCACTTCCCCCTACTGTTGTTTGATTTTAATTATTTATATTTTAATTGTCTATGTATAGACATATTTTTATGACTGTAAGCTGCCAGAGTTATCCTATGGTAAGATGGACAGCTAATAACTGTTGTAAAAATAAATAAATAAATAAATGCATACATACACACACACACACACACACACACACATGTTTCCCCAAAAAAAAGACCCTGTCATATTTGTTTTGCCAGCAAAAAAAGGTACCAGGTCTTATTTTGGGGGGGATGTCTTCCATTGACTAACCTCACTTGCTGGCCACAGGCCTCCTTTTTGCTGTTAGAGGCCTTCAGGAACTTCTTCTTCTATGGCCAGCAAGGCTTTCCTGAAGGCCTCTGCAGCGGATAACAGAGCTCCGGATCAATCTACAGAGGCCTTCAGGAAAGCCTTGCCAGCTTTGCCAGCTGCAGAAGAAATGGGCCAGCAAGGCAGGTGTCGGGGTGTGCGAGGTCTGGCTACAGCTGTCCAAGGGTAAGTTGTAGGGCAGCTCCACACCCCCATCCTACCCTAGCTTAATTTTTACTCGTGCACTCTGGAGTGGGTGGGATCTTAATTAGGTCTTATTTTGGGGGGTAGGGCTTATATTGGGCACACGTGTAAAAATCAAGCTAGGACTTATCTTCAGGGTAGGTCATATTTTCAGGGAAACAGGGTACTTACATACAATGAGGAGTCCTGATTTGACAGAATCAGACTTTCCCACTGCCCAAAGCACAATACAGTTCCCAGAGACCAAAGGGGGCCTAAAGTAACTAACAGCTGCCAGGCAAATCTGATTGCTGACCTAATGGTTGGACTATAAGTTTGAATTCACAATAAAACTGTATTTTATGTAAACTTTCACTGTATGAAATACTACCACCAGTACACCTAAGGATGAATTAAGGTTGCCTGAAGGCAGCATCATTAGGACATGGCCAAAAAAAGAAGTAACGGAGACATGTTTGTGTTGCAGTTAGTTATTAGTTGAAAAAAAGTCATGTACCAACATGCTTCATATATCATATGTGGCACTAACTCTAATATGCCCATTCCATTCTTTTATCAACCCCACCCCCTCATGTTTCTTACAGCAATTTCAGATTTTTCCTCCCCGCTGATCTCTTGGCTGAAACGTCCATCCCCCCGCCTGCTTTGCATGATTATTTAGTGAAACCAGTCCAGGTTTACCTTCTTGTTCGCAAAATGGGAGCAGAGGTAGGAATGAAAACTTTGTAAAACAAGTGATTCCTCCTCCACCCATCTGCTGGGAAATATATTCAAATCCAATGTCTTAATTTCTTTGTTCCGCATTAGATTTGCTAGGAGGCTTTGAACAGTGACCATAATTAGTATTTCATTCAATCCTATTTGCATGCAGACTTTGTATTAAATTTATTTGCAGTGAATTCAAATGACATTGAAGGAGTCTTTATATAAAATCTAAGACCTTCATCTCTTTAGGATTGAAGCCGGTTGGGTTCTATTCCTGCCAAGACATACTAACTGGCCAATAATACTGATTGTCCTTAACTAACACCTTCAAAATTATTGAATACCCTCTATGATCATGATGAGTGGCTCACAAATTGAGAATGTCCCTTTACTGATACTGTATATAACTGATCCAGATTGCAGTCTCCACTGTGTCACTAATTGTTACAGTTGTTTTACAGATTTGCAAGCCAACTTCAAAGGGGAGGGGAAAGGAACAGCAGTTATGATAGGCGAGCTTTAACAAAAAAAAGACAGACAGTGATTCTAGCCAGGGGAAGAAGAGAAACACATTGTTTCCAAGGTAAAGCAATAACAACAATGAAAATTAATTATTGTGGTAGAAGACAAACGAGGTGGCAATCCAGATCATTGAACAATATGTCACCTCCAGGAATGTCTGTTTGAAAGAAGTTGTCACTATGGGCTCATTAAAATTAACTTTTGGCCTTCACAAACTGGGAGATGAATTGAAATATTTGTCCAGAACAAGATGTAAATATAATTAAGGGTGGGCTTTAATAATTTTAGCAACCGGTTCTCTGCCCGGTTGCTGCGTAGGTGTGGCCATGGTGTGTGTGGCCTACTCGGCCTCCTGCCCTACATGCTCCGGAGGTTTTTCTCAAGCCTCTGGAAGGGCGAAAACCCTAACAATATAGATATATAAATGAGGGGTCCTTCATGGTCTCTGAGCTTGCTTGTTCTCTTGCAGATGTTTTCTTATCCAAACTGGATAACAGCATCAGTGCTGGTGGTGGAAGCGATTGATGCCCATATGTGGCACCAATATATAATATTGGTATATATGTATATAAAAAATATTAAAAAGATATATAAAGATACGTGTATCTGATTTGACATATAGTTCTCATTCAGCTTCCACTCAAGTTCATAGTAATTATGACACAAAAATAATTGATTCGATTAATTCACAATCATATAGAGTTTCTCTTTAAGAGCAAACATTTGTGTAGTGATTCCAGAACAAGATGGTTGGGAAACATAATGGCAATGCAAGTCAAATAAATGATAGAGCACCATTCAACCTAAACTGGGAATGGGGCAGAGGTGATATTCAGTAGGTTCTGACCAGTTCTGCAGAACCAGTAGCAGAAATTTTGAGTAGTTCGGAGAACTGGCAAATACCACCTCTGACTGGAGATTTTATAGTATCCTTCCCTGCCACACCCACAGAACTGGTAGTAAAAAAAAATTGAATCCCACCACTGGAGTGCGGTGTGGGGGAATGGCACATGAAAGTTCCTACTGGAAGACATCAGTCTTCTTTCAGCTTAAGGCTTTGAAGGAATGAAATGTTAAGTACTGTCCCCTTGGTCTGAAAACCAAATACACTAACTATCTTATCTCTAGCAGTCCCTGGAGAGCAACAGTAGATTGCATTTAGCCATCTGCTCAGGCTATTTTGATCTTTGTTAAAGTAAAAGTGCCAAGCAAGTCTGTGTAGGGTGCAAGTGCACCACATCTTTTGGATACAGGATATCAGGGAGGTGGTTAGTTTTGCCTTTCACCCTTTCCAGCTGATGGCCACGTCACCTTTTCTCAAAAATAAATATCATCAGTCTTGGCTCAAAGGAAGATGTTATTTCAAACTCCAGAACAGAAGAATCTGTTCTCTCCATTCCCTGGGCTGGAAAGGCAGCCTCAATGGAGGGTCTACATTAACATTCTGCTGGCATTGCCTGAGCACCATAATAGACACACGCATCAGCTAGGCCCAATATTAGTGATGGTACTGGGAAACTATCCTTCCTTTTGGCTGCCTGAAGGCAGCTGTGATCCCCAGCTTGTCCTATCTGTCAGTCTATTTGATCTCCAAATGAATTGCTTTTGATAACAGCTATATAAATGCAGAACTGTTCCGCTGGGCCTTCTTAAATGAGAGTCCTCTCTTTCATCTCCTAGTCATTTCAAAAAGCAGATAGACTTGTTAGAGGTTTTTAATGCAATGATTTATGTTTTATCTTGCCTGGTTCGAGGCAGCATTTATTTAGCACTAAATTCTTCCCAAGCCTACATATGAGAAGAAAAGCTTGAGCACAATATTGAAAATTCATAATATTATATATTCTATAAATTTATGTCCTATTCATATGCATACCTACTATGTATAGCATTTAAAAAAATGATACATTGACAGAAAATGAGATAATTATCTAAATAGTGAGTTTCATGCTGGGTGTAAATATGCATATAAAAATGAAGTGAGGAAAAAGTGTGCCTGTACTGTATATTGTGAGTATTAATAACCAATTACCACCTAGAGATTTTTTTTGGCAGTTGTGTGCTTTGATAACCATAGCTTTTCTTTCTGCCTTCTTCTTCAATAGTAATATTTGTGCAAAAAGAGAAAAAAAGAAAGAAAAAAACAAAAAAAAACATTTCAATTCACTAAAAAGATAACATCTATCTAAAGGAAATTTATAATATTTTAAAATCATTCCTGGGAACCCCAGTTTTCCAAACAGATAAATGCTTATGTTTCCTTCATGTATTTATACTTTTAAATTTATAGTCCAATCTTTGTTGATATCTATCACCTCGGGCATCTCAATGCTTAGGTCGAATGCCCATCTATTTTAAATAAATAAATAATATGGATTACTTTAAACATAGACTTTTGTAAACAGAGCTTCCATTTATCCAAATGCTCAATTGCCTGTAGATTCTGGATATCTCCCAGGCAATTTTTACAAATGAGGCTGCATTGCCTTTGAAAAGGAAGGAGAAGAAGGAAAAAGATTTCCTTTAGGTTTCATGAAAACAAATTTCTTGCAGACTTAAATTAGCATATTTGTGCTGCTTATCTGAAAAAAAGATCAATTATGCTGAATAAAATCCCAAGGTAACCAAAGCTGCTTGGAAAGTTTGTAATGGATTGCTCATGAAATTGGGCCCATCTTTGTTTAGGGTATTTGTTAAATATGTTAAAGGAGGCCATATTAAGAAGAAAAGGAATTATAATGATCTTGGGGATGCAAATAAGAAGCAGAGACCTAAGATGGAGGATACAAACTCCCAAACCTTCAGGAACATATCTGTAAGTCGTTGAAGAAGACTTGTTATGTTGACTGATTTATAAATTCAACTTAATGGGGAACAGCAGTTTGGTCAAATACCTATTAGAATCTATTAGATATACACACTGGGGCAAGATAATCCATAGATCAGCATCTAGAAGTACCTACTCATGTAATGAAATGCCTGAGAGGTGGTACTCAGCAGGTTCTGATCAGTTCTGGAGAACTGGTAGTGGAAATTTTGAGTAGTTCGGAAACCAGCAAATACCACCTCTGACTGGAGATTTTACAGTATCCTTCCCCTGCCATGCCCACCAAGCCATGCCACAGAACTGGTAGTAAAATTTTTTGAATCCCACCACTGCATTGAACCATATTATCATCCGATGTGTTTGTGATCACCATTAAATAGAAGATGTCACCTGCAACCTGCAGCAAATTCTGGGCAAATACAAATGGATATGAGTATATATTAACAAATTCAATGAATAGGTTATCAGGGGCAGGATGTACTATAATGGAGCAACTTTCAAGTTGCTCCAGGAGGTATCCATGGAATTATTTAATTTTATCCCTAGTGTCAACAATTTGTGAGGTAAATTGGGCTTGCTAATAATGCCCGTTCAGTGTATATCACCTCAAAACCTGGAAGCCTTCAGAAATGTCTTCTGGCTATGGCAACTGGATGGTTTCAGAAATGAGGCAAAGTAAAGCACCACAAAACTTTAATGAAGGAAAACACTGCTGTGAAGCTTTGTGTTACTCTTTAGGATGCTTAAAACAGCACAAAATTCATCTTCTTGTAGCATTTGTAAATTAATACAGTTTGCTTAGGTTTTATAAAGACAGAGTAGAGAAGTTTGATAGTACAGGAAAACAGCTCAGAAACCACAATGCACTGTGTATCATAATAAAATGTTTTCCTTTCTATTGGGGAATTTTCTCAGTTTTGTTTTGGGTTCCTCCCTCACTTTTACCCATATTACTTGTCCCACATTTTGGAAAGTAAGAGAAATATTGGGGGACACTAGAGAAAAACATGAAAGGGAAGCCTTATTATCAAAGTGCAAGTCTGTTAGATGTAGCCCATTATTTCAAGCAGGGATAATAATAAGGCCAAAAATCCAGAAAATACTTATATAAGACATATTGATAGATAAGGCAGAACTCCGTACAAAACAGATAAAAATGAATCATTTAAAGAATAAATAGTATTAAAATAGACTTACAAAATGAATGTCCTTATGTTACCTTGTTACTCATGAATAAAGTTTTCTCCCAACCCAACCCATCCCAATGCACCTTGGTGGTGCAGGCTGTTAAATGCCTAGCACTTAAGTTCCAGCTGCCTGCAATTACTGCAGGCTCAAATCCCACCAGGCTCAAGGTTGACTCAGCCTTCCATCCTCTCAGGGTAGGTAAATTGAGGACCCAAGATTGTTGGGGGCAATAAGCTGACTTTGTAAAAATGCCGCTTAGTAATAAGCAGGCATATACAATGGAATGAAGGCTATTGCTGAGCACATTGGGTTGCGCTCCAAAAATTGTAAGCGGCCCTGAGTCTTTGGAGAAGGGCGGCATATCAATGTAATTTTTTTAAAAATCCAACATGGATATTTTTGTTACAGCTTTATTATGCACGGAGGAAGGTAATAAGAAATGAAAATTGGCCCACATCTCTCCATCACTGCAATTAAAACTCCATATCATGAGGAAGCTGGATTTCTATATCACATTTCCCCCTTAATATGTTGGGCTTTGGGGTATCACAAGGGACAATAAAGTTACCAGAGAAGCTGCGACTAAATTTTTCAACTATTTCTTTGATGTTTGGAGGTGTGGGTTCAAGAAAAAAGAAAAAAAAGTGGGTTAGACTGAATACAGCAAAGGCTTCATGTTCAACTTTTGCTTCATTAACACAACCGCAAATCATTTTACCTCTGAATTTTTGTGATGAAAACGTGGGAAGTTACAGAAGGCCATTCAAATGGTTCTGAGGATTTATATGCAGCCCATTAGCCCCAAGAGTTTATTCCTAGCCATTGATAAATATAGGTAAAAAGCATTTGCAGGAATTTAAAGCTGGCATTATTCTTCACACGATTAAAACTACATGGCAGGATGAAGGGAATCCAAGGTTGTTCCTGCCACCTACACTCATCTTCACGTTGTCTGAAGGAGTCTTGTCAGACCTTTTCCCAGCTATTTTATTAAAAAGTATCAGCTTTCAAGAGCTGAAGCTCAGTTTTTCAGATTATAGAAGCTATAACATTGTGTGTGATCAAGTAAGCTGCAGCTCATGAAAACTAATGCCTTTTGATAACATGTGTGATTTAAATATTTTATCAGATTCCTAATATTTTTTTACTTCATAGACTATTGTGGCAGTCTTCCTACAACCTCTCCTTTTGTGTAGCCTAAATATTTTGGAAGATATTTGTATCAGGGAACAAAATGCAAAAGGTTCCTGTCATGACAGAGAATCCTAAGTTATGGAGTTTAGATGGGTACAGCCAATTTCTCACTGCCCTCAAAGGGGTGGATGGTAGCCAGAAGTGGGGGAGTCCTGCTTTTTCCCCCAAGTACAAAGAAGAACTTCCTTAGCTTTCCAGGTAAGAAAAAGTCTTCTAAGAAGCTCATTGAGCATCCAGCCACCCTTTCAATTTTATCTGCATTTTCTGTGGCCCATTTATTTATATGTCTCCCTGTCAATTTTGGGTGGGCAGTAAGGTGAGGAGAGGGGAGATCTGACAGGCTTCTCTGTTCTCAATGTATAGTATCACTTATTAAAATCCTGTTGTCCTGACTATTGTCACTGCCATTGAAGCCTCGTTTATTTCCTTGAAAATCTGATTTGTTTCATTTTATTACTGTGTTTGCAAAGTAACTGATATCAGATTGGGTGGGAAAGAGCTGCTATTTACCAGCAGGCACTGATGGCTCCGTCTTTGTCTGCAGGCTCGATTTTGAGGCCTAGTCTGCCCTGGGGCTGCAGTAGGAATAAGATTACTGGCAATAACTGCTTCAACTGCTTTGAATAACAGACACAACTCAGAGAGCATAAAATTAGCATAAACACAGCATCAGTGTGTTCCCTCAGCGGATTCGAGGCAGGCAGGATATGGAAAATTGACTGAAATGGGGCTAGACAATGCAAAAATCTGCAGTGTAGGAAATATGGGGGGGAGAAAGGGGGTGCTGTATTTTCATGTTGCAATGGGGAAAAATGCAGACTTAATGATGAAGATATTCCAAGTGAGGAAAATGAAAGAGGTACTCTCTGCAGCCCACCCCCCACCCCCCCAACAAGACAGGCGTAGGATCCTCCGCCAAATAATTTACTGTGCCATATTGTTTTCTTCCTGAGGGTAAAATAAGAGTAATAACAACAGTAAACAAAGATGCTGCTCGGTGCTGAAATGGATTTCTCTCTTAATCCAAGGAGGAGGTTCGAGGTTTGCTCATGAACACTAAAAACAGCAATTCTTACAGCAATTCTATCACCTTCAATTTATAAAATACTAAAATAAATGTTGCTCCTGACAGATCCAATAAAGAAGAACATTAATTAAGGATGTCTGTGTGTCACATCTCCTACACAGGAGCTATAATTTTGCCATTTGAATGACAGTTCCATTATCTGCAGGATGGAAACACCAGAACTAGAAGAGTCCAAGTTTTCATAATATTATCAGTAATCAGATATTGATGCTCAAATGTGTATTGAGTGTATTGAGAAGGAAGATAAGGTTTGCATAACTGGGAGAGGTCAAAATCATCCAGACATGGGACAATAGCTATTCAAAATCTTCATACTGGGCTCCACAACTTTACCCAATTTTCTATAACTACAGCTGATTTGTTTGTTTATTTGCTTGTTTGCTTGCTTACTTTTTAAATGTTTCCGTATGGCTTCCCATTAAAAGAGTCATTAAAGGGATTTACAGTTAAAAATGCAATTACAATTCTATAACACTATATTGATTTTTTTAAATCAGCCTTATCAAAAAATTGGGAACTGTGTTTTAGTTGGTGTGAAGATCTTTTCACTAGAGAATCTTGTAACCAAATTGTATCTTTTAATACACACTAGACTTCCAGCTATTTTTTCCTTATTAAAATGTAAGTGAGAGATTTATTTGTACCAGTGATACATATCAGGTTCCCATATTTATTTCTGAGTTAATAATAGATTAATTATAAGCAATATGTTAAAAAAATAAATATGAATCTAACTTTCATTTCTCCTTACCCTTTATAAAAATTTATTCCCAATTTTCAGTAAGAAACTAGAAAATTAAATTAAAACAGTAAAAACTCTAATATGAATATGCCATCAGTCATGTATGGCTACATAGAAACTGACTGAAAGATTTTCAAGATACATTAATCAGATTGTCTTGATATGATAATGCAGTGCCAACAGGTTTGCCATATATATTCTTGTTAGTAGTCAGTTGAATTATTGCAGAAATATGTAACAGTTTTTGAATAAGTTAATTATTTTGAAATAAAGAAGTAACTGTTTTCTTTCTCCTGTAGAAATGGTTAGTGCATCATCACCACGCACAAGAAAAGATCATGTGGGATCACATTGATAAAGGGAGGGAAAAGAGAAATTGCTTGACCAATTGATTGATTTTTACCTACTACAGTAGCTCAAGATTTTGCTAAGCTAAGAAATATCTGAAGTATCTGGTTACTGGAATTTACTAAATTATTCTAATTTTCTCTCCTATATACAGTACATACAGTATATACAGATGTGAACATGGTTTTGGAACTGGAATGGCCAGATAAAAATAATCCTTAAATGAAATAAATAAACAAAATATCTTTTTCCCATTTCAATGATGTCTCATGCACATATATAAATGGAGAAAAAACATCTTTTTTTTAAAAAAAAATAGTGAACAGTGTAATAAGATTTTCAAAATTCAGATAATATTTTGTTTGTATAGACATAATCATGCTAATCCTATTCAAGGTAAACAGCATTATATACCACATAGGAAAAGAGTAGGAAAAGCCAAAAATTACAGTCATGAGATAAAAAAGAAAGGAAATATAAATTGTCTAGTCCAGCATTCCCCAACCTTTCTGGCTCAGTCAACTGGTGGCAACACCAGCGGCAGTTGGGGAGGGAGAGGGCATGGTTTCACATGTGCCACTTTTACAAATGCAGTTTCACTTGTACATGCACACTTGCCAACCACTTCCACAGTGTTTGAAGGAAATCATCAATGTCTTGCAGTTGGGGGGCTCTCCTCTTATGGAGGGCTGCTAGCCATTCCTTTGCTTCTCCCTCTAGCCCCCCCCCAAGTGATGGTATTCACCATGGCTCTGTGAGATGAGTAGAAGTGGCCATAGCTCTCTAGATGGACTCTAACAGAGTCAAGGAATAGAGCCAGTTGATCTGAGTCCCCATCAAATTTCTCCCTGAGTCGTGGCAGTTCGTTCAGTCTCTAAATGACAGGTGTATGTTGGGGCTCTCTTGGCTAGACAAGTGGTGGCCTGTATGGGCTGCAGAATCTACTTCATATTATTCATCCACTATACGTCTCCATAGCTTCTCTAAATAAACACCAATGCACTTTTAAGTTTGTCATAAGTTTCCTTGCTTCCATTACTTCACACATAAACTTCTCATTTAAAAAATAAATAAACACAAATAGCAATGCTTTCAAAACCTTTTTTTTAACTTTTAAGTTTAGGTCATATATCAGAAATGCTAAGTCCTACAATTTAAATACTAAATTGCTTTCTATGCTAACATTCGAGCTCTGCAGTAGATTTATGAAACTCTAGGTACTGGCTGTTGAAATCTCTTAGAAAAAACATTGGCTTGGCCTATGCCTGTCATGCCAATTTTTTGACCTGTGGATGCTAATTCATACTGGAATATCATATTGGAATATGCATGTGGTAGATTGCTGTGTACATTTTGTCCTCTTCAAATTCAGATGAATTAGTGCATACATTTTATGTCAATCTTATATAATTAGATATCATTTGCAATATATCCATGTTCAAGAAATACTTCTTTAGATATATTCCATAATTGCTGAATACTTTATTTTTATTAATTTTCCTCACCAGAGTTAGTTTTTGTAGGAAATTGTGTTTGTATTTTGAAAGGAAAGGAAAAATCTGATGCAATCTTGGAAATAACATTTGAGTTCCGGATTGTTCTCTGATAGCCATACTATATTCTGTTTGTTTTCTATGAATACAGTCTTGCAGTCTTGTTTCATTCATTAGTGCATTTATAATTCTTGAAAGTAATAAAGTGCACAATTTTTAAATTTGAATGCATGCAAAGACAGCTTACACGTTTTAATGAAAGGAGAAACAAAATGGATTCTTCTGAAAAATTGTACTTATTCCTTCTTTTCTACTTTTTTTAACCTCCTTGTTTCACAGTCCTAATGCTATTGCTATTCACTGCTGACTGAATAAGAGAAAAACTCTGCTCATAATCTTCATTCGATAAATCCATAACAGTTAGTACGCATCTCCCTGATTTTGAGGTTTTCTTTTTTTCTGAAAATAAGGCCCATAGTTCCACACTCCAAAGTTAACAACTAATGGCATATATTGGATTCCTGCTGAATATTCCCTAAAGCCTTCTTGGTTTTTATTGGTTTTTGCAAAGGCTATGTAGATATCCACATGCTTCTTGGAGTTGTACAATATTCACATGAGGAAGCAACTCAAAATATCTGAATCCTTGTGGAATCACATCAGTGTCTAATTTATCACAGAAATTAGTGACACTTTAGTGTATGTTTTGTTTTATGTCTTTTGAGTGGATAATAAGATTTTTGCATGTCCTGAGAGAATTACCTTTTCAGTTTATAGAGATCAAATGATTTACCCTGGTAATTAATACTTAATTTGTTTGCATAATGGGATTATTTTGTGATTATCACTGTAATTATATACTCAAATAATGAGAGGGAACATTGCTTTGATCTTTTAAATAATATTCATTGTACTTTTATTTGCCATTGTTTATGTTGCTTGTCAAGTACTTGAGAGAACTGTTGTTCTATAAAGAAAGCTATAATAACTGAATGAAGAAAACAATTAAGTAATTTCAAAACAAGACCACTTAGGCTTTGAGGTATGCCCTTTGGTATCAGATGATAAACTATAAGTGAAATTTTAGGCAAGATCTGCTTTGCAGTTGAGATTTCCTAACACAAAGAACAGTATTTTGGAGACACTTGTGCAATATATGTGATATCAATTATTGATGTGAATGTATAGTAAAAAAACAACAACTCACAGATCACTTTGAAGAAACCGATTTTCTTCTGTTTAGAAATGTATTGCATCTCCTCTGTTTGGCTTAATTTGATTGAAAAATCACATGTACACCAGTGCATCTACTATACTTACATTACCCTAATATATTTTGTAATATTTAATTTTGCTACTACTTTGTCATACTTTGATAGCATCATTGTGTGTGTTTTTTTTGACATGACTGTGCCTATGTGGTTTGAGTTTGATTGTCTTGAGAAGGCATTGTGTTATTATTGTGTTATTATAGTTTAGTAATTATTTAATTTTTTTGTTCTGTTGGTTTTTAATATTGGGTTTTCCACCCAGAATCAGGATTACAGTATAGGAAGCTACATAAATCAATGTAATAAATAAGTACAAGAAGTGCATGTACACATAATTTGTTAACTGGCTTTATGAAAGGATATATGTACATTAATTGAATGCAAAAAAAAAACCAATTCCCAAAAGGGAAAAATACATTTTAAAAAAAGAATACTTTTTTTGTAGTCATGTAGTAAAAAATGACTATAAATGTTTAGAAGTTATACACAAGCCTTTCAATGATAGCATATTTCATTGTCAATATCTGTAGCTAATCTATATCAATTATCAAAACAAACCATGCCCTACAAATAAAGACAAACTATGAATAGTTTATAGAGAACATTACATGTTGCCTCTTTTTCATGAACCCACCAGAAGAGTTGTGATATCCTATAATAATAGTGAAAGCATTCAGCTATTTTCTAAGTTGATGTCTTCTTCTGTTTCTGTAAGATTTATATGAACCATAGCTTATGTTTTGTTTATCACAGATGTATCAAAGATATGGAAAGTTCATTGAAATGACATTTTTTCTGTCTTTTTCCTTCAAAGAATAGATGGCTTTGGTGCAATGGAATACTGGCTGCTTCCATATCCTATAATTGTTTCCATAGGCCACAGGAATGTGTTTTATTACCAGAAGCACTTCTACTTGATTTTGCAGTGATGTCAGTACAAGACTACATTCTTCATGGTTCAAAACTATTGTAAAAATTCCAAATGTTTCAGTAAATTAATTAGCTTATTAAACAAATAAAATATCTTCAAAACCAGACAAAACAAACCAAGCACAGGCTTTAAACAGCTAATCCTCCCTATAAATACCAGGAATGATGAAGATGATTTATAAGGCAATAACAAGAACATCTCAGTATGTTGAATTCCTTCCTATTAACATAAACAAATATTTTATTTTTAACCAGAGTTTTAAAAATCATTTGTAAGACTTCTGATTGAGCTGTAACTTGTTGTATTAAGCAATGGCAAACTCCTCCAAAAAATTTTGGCAAAAAGAAAACATGGCTATGTTCATGGGCTAACCAGCTGAGTTTGACTCAAGGAAGGCCTTACTTTTAGTAGTATTCATCAGAACATGGGCTAACCCAATAAGGTTCAAAAATCTCATCAGAATGATCATTTGCTTGAATCTTGCCTTTGCTGAAAATGGAATGGGTCACTCCATTTATAATAGGATTAGTAATAATTGCAAATTGCATCTAGGGGTTAAAGTAAGCCAGGGTTACAATAAAATAATGAAAACCTGAAATAAATAAGTGTTAAGTCCTGTAACAATGAAAAACAGATTTACATCCAGGAAAAGCAACAAATTGTATCATTTAAAATACAAAGAAAAGTAAATTATTTTGGTAAAGGTAAAGGCAGAAAATACAGTTAAATGTCTCAAACATCATCTTCTGGTGGGTTTTTGAACCTTGTTGCATTAGTCCATGCTCTGATGAATACTGCCTTCTCAAGTAGGAGAATGAATTATCACAGAAACACAAATCTGGTGGCCTCTCATCAGGCAACATTACCTTACTAGAATTCTATATTCAAAGTACTTGTGAGCAAAGGATAAAGAATTATGATGAGTAGAGAAACTGATGGCCCAATTACCAGGATATATTTCCCAATCAGAAGTTGAAGTGTATCTATTTTGTGCTTTACACCCTGGTTGAGAGAGAATAATCATTTCTGGAAAATAGATATTTGTTGGCCTGGTTGTCAGGGAAATTTTGTCTCAAAGAACAGTTGAAATGTATCCAACACCTGTTTTTTACAATTAATACTTTACTACACATCCTACTTTGTTTCATATTCTGATTACTAGGGTTACTCCTTGATTTGGGTCTGCATATATATGTCATTGAATCAATTCGCTGCAAGATAAAAGTTATGGAATAAATTTTACCATACCAATTCACTGCAGATTGATAGAGCAGTGCTGATGATAGGGTTTTTTTTTAACTTCCCAGTCCAGAGATAAGACTTTGGTCCAAAGTCATATACCTTCTGTGCCTAAGGGAGTACAAGAATATAGTCCACCCACTCCTAATCCATCACCTTAGTCAGTATACTATGCTAGCTCCTGTCCTGTGTATGTCCATATGCACTAACACACACATGCTTTGCTACATGAGGCCTCCTTTGGCAGTTCAAGTATGCACTTGAAGCTTATTGCACACAAACAAAAACCTCTAATGGCTACTAAAAATGCTGGAGGAGTTTTTAAGAGCAAACAGGAAGCACTCTGATGCTCCTATTGTTTCCACAGTGTTAAATATCCTATTGAAATGAAGCAAAGCTACCTTGCACAAGCTTTATATAATATTTACCAAATTATGAATTACTTAATAGGAAATATATTTCAAATCAATATAATAACGTGTTGCTATTGGCACATAAGTAAAACACATTTGTGAGCTTAAACATTTATTTATTCTTTGAAACTAAACTGCAACATTCTAGATGTAAACTGGCAATCCTTCTATAGCAGTGGTGGCTAACCTTTTTGGCACTGAGTGCACTGGCAGCTCTCCGATGTGCACCTGTGTGGGAGTGCCAGAAACCGGAAGCTTAGTTTTCCAGCACACGCATTGCACTGGCCACCTGGTCTTTTGTTTTCTAATGCATGTGCGCTTGTGAAGACCAGCTGGCTGGCATGCACATGTGTGCCAGGGAGCTGCCCTTCCGGTTTCCGGTGCTCCAGCGTGTGTGAAGACCAGCTGACCATGCACATGCATGTGCCAGAACCCGGAAGATCAACGAGTGATGGCTGGCATGCCTGGAGAGATGGCTCTGCATGCCACTTCTGGCACGTGTGGCATAGGTTCTCCAACACAATTCTATAGCATTAATTATTTTCTTTTTCTGTATATCATGTCTATTCTGAAAGAGATTATATTCTTCCCTTCACTAGAGAAACGAAGAAGGAAGGAAGGAAGGAAGGAAGGAAGGAAGGAAGGAAGGAAGGAAGGAAGGAAGGAAGGAAGGAAGGAAGGATTCAAGGCCACCAGAGAGTTAAATTATCGTCCTGACTGATAATAATAGTGACATTTGCTTTCTTCTGTCCAGATAAGCTGTCCAGGCCACCTTGACATTCCCAAACAGATGCCAATAAAGTACATGAAGACTGGAGTAAGATTGGCCTTCTTTCCTAAAAAGGTGGACCTTGTAGGACAAGAGGTGATTCAGGCATGAGGGATGCCTGAAGCTTTACTCCTTGGCCTAGCACACACTTTGGATAAATATATAACTGCTGTCAGTTGAGCAACTCTTCCTGGCACTAGAGTTCTTAAAGAAATAAGCAAATGAACTGCTAAAGACTATTGTGATAAAGGAATAAGAGAGACCTTGATTCCCGCAATATATTTCTGCCACAGAACTGTGTTATTTTTTTTATTCTTTACAGTCTCCCATTACTTTGACTGGAGGATGTGGGAATTTTAGCTGAACTTCATCCTTCAATTTGCATACTATTGTGTCTGAATCTATTTTTGAAAATATTCTCTCCCTATGAAACTCTCCTCCTTCCCAGGTTTTTTCACGGGCATTCTTGATTTTGATTCTATTCTACCTAAACCGCTGGAGAAAGGAAGAATAAAAACTTAACTCAGCCATTGTATTTTGTGGATCTGCATGTGTTACTCTCAAGCTTCCGTTTATTTTGTGATGAACTCTTTTTAAAACATTGTGTGAACATATTTCTGTACCTCTGGAGCTTCTCCAGCCTATTTTATTTCCTGACATGTGAAAGTTTGTCAAATCCTTGACCAGCTGGATTCATTCTGCCTAAACATCTAAACCAGAGGAAAAGAATCCTATGTATTTATTTTGAGGAAAGTGAGATTATTTGACATCTCTAAAATAAGTAAAAAGTAAAGGTTTCCTTGTCAGTTGTTCCAACTCTGGGGCATGGTGTTCATCTCTGTTTCTTGGCCAAGGGAGCCAGCATTGTCCAAGGACAATTTTCATGGTCATATGGCCAGTATGGCTATATATCAAAAGCATACAGAGCACTGTTACCTTTCCATTGAAGTGTTGCCTATTAGCCTACTTGCATCTGTATGCTTTTGAACAGCTAGGTGGGCAAGAGTCGGGCAAGTATTGGGAGCTTACCCCATTAGGTGGAGCTCAGTTGTCAAACCTGGATGATCAGCTTCTCAGCTAACAAGTTCAGCATCTTTAACCGCTGAGCCATCACACCCCCTAAAATATGAAGTAAATCATTAATACAAATTTATTCTGGGTGTAGAATACCTCCATTTGGAATGGAATTGTCATATATACCCCTTTTAAATTTGTAATGCATAGACATAGGGTTGAATCTTATGTTTACATGATAAGCATACCTAATAATGTTCCCCAAGATAAGCACACGCCTTTCAGTGCTGTGGAATGTTGCCAAAAACAAAAGCAGCCAATTAATTATAACAGAAAGCAAACTGAAGTACCAGAAAAAACCAACCAGAGTACACAGAGCTTCTAGGAGGACTCGGAATCTATTGAACTATTTTGCTTCCTGCAAAGCTTTCATCATTGAGGTCTGACTTTTATCCCTTATGGGAGGGGCAATCATCTCCCAGCCTTACTCCTGAGTCGCCCCTTCTGTTTCAGCTGCTCTTGCCTTCTAGCAGCTCTGCGCACATGCGCACTGGGAACAGGCTCCCCTGGGTCCTCTGCTTCGCTGCTGACAGAGGCAGACAAAGGCAGCACCCCACTCCCAGATGGTCCTGGTCCCATCCCTGCATCAGACGCAGGACCATCGTCCAAGTCCTCTCCAGATTCCCTGACTGGTTCCCTTTCTTCCTCACTGTCTGATTCCACTGCCATCTGTACCAGCTACCAGCAAACCACAACAATAGGGCAACCAGATCTGAGCTGCAAATATCAGGATAGCTATTATATAATAGGAAAGCATTAAGCATTAAGGCCCCCTGAACTTCTGCAGCCCTATCCGACAGCTCTAATATTCATGATTTTCTTAAAGAAAATGAATTTTTTTTGTTACAATTAGCAGCAAGATCCACATTTTTATTAAAAACAGAAGATTTTTTTAAATCGAAGTACTGTAATGTTCTAATGCCTCTTTCTTTTTCAGGAAATGATTTGTTTTGATGTTTTTGGATTTTAATGCTATTAATAATGTATTAAGAACATCAATACACAGTTGGCAACAGTAGTCCTAACAACTGATCATTACAGGCAACTGGTTTGCAGAGCATTATCAACTCAAGAAAGCACTGAACTCAATAAAAGTAAATGGGAAAGCTAGCAGGTGGTTTATATTATGGGCTTTGGACTAGGAGACACACATCCTCACTCCCAAGGATGAACAATGAATAAAGAAAGACTAAGCTAAGAGGATGGACCCGTGCCCTTCTTCTTCTTACATATGTTGCTGCACTTTAAGAGGTCAGAGTATACACAGATCTGATTACTGACATGAATGTTCGGTGCTATTTTTTTTTTTTATATTGTATCCTTAAGCACACTTGGACACACACAAAAATGGATTTTTCCATTTTCTCTTTTCAGCAAGTTCTACAGCTGTAAGATATACCAGTTGAATCCCTGATTGACCTTGGTTTTTTTTTTAAAGCTGTTAAAAAAAAGAACAACACCCAGCCCTATTTGTCTTTGTCATGTGAGTTTACACAGCTTGTGATGTGTGTTTTCAAGGAGATTCTTTGGGATGCCTTTTGAGCCTTGCTTTTTTGCAATGATTCTGTGAATATTTCTGAATGATTCATTTGCACAGCTGCATTACACCTGAGATTTATGTCCTGCAAGGCATCTGAAATGACAACGCATTTAGGAAAGTATCTACAAAATGGGTTATTTCTGAATTGTTAAATAGTTAAGCTATTGAACACGTGAAATATTACAGTTCTTCAGCTCCATATTAATGAACATTACCATCTACTTGATTGGGGAACAGGATGGACAAAAGCAGACAATTTAATACAATGAGAAAAAATGATAATGGTCAGTATTGCAAAATCTGCATATTGGTCATGTGTCATGTAGGTGGCAGAAATTTGCAGAAACATCGCTATTTGAAGGATAAGGTGAGTTACCCTTAATGTGCAAAAAGAAGAAGAAGAAGAAGAAGAAGAAGAAGAAGAAGAAGAAGAAGAAGAAGAAGAAGAAGAAGAACCCAGAGTTATAAAAGAAAGTGGAACAGTTTACAAGATGGATGCCAAAATCTTTTATTTCATCTTTTATATATACTGTATACTACTAAAAGTAATGAAAATATTCATCCAATCTCCATGAAATGTTGTAATGTTGTCTAATGATTTCTAGTTAGTGGGGCCTTAAAGTCCAGGCATAGTAGGGGTGTCAAACTCACGTTGTCACAGCATCGTCATGTGATGTATCACAACTTTTCCCCCTTCGCTAAACCAGGTGTGGGCATGGCCAGTGCATGACACATCTGGCCCACAGGTGGTGAGTTTGACAGCCCTGAGGCATAGCATTATCAGAAGGAGGAGTTTATATTTTTTAGTTTTTTTATTATATTAACTTTTGAGATGGCAGTAAACTGAAATTCCTACTATGGTATGGTACTAAACAACTGGAGAAAGCATCACAAAATAGAGTTACAAGATAGTGTTTATATTTGTCAGATATGTAAATATTTGATATTGCCTCTAACATGCAAAAAAGGAATCCATCTACATATTGCACAAAGGTGCATATATACTGAATATGGATTACTGACTAAAGTTCACTTGAAATCACTACTTGTGAAAGAGAATTTTTCTGAAAAGAGGCAAAAATTCCTGTGTGTATGTGTGTTTCATGTCAAGTTCTGGGCCGACCTGACTAGTGAAGTATCTGTATGCATTCTTCAGAGCAATCCCCAGGATTACAATGAGATAATAATGGACTGAAAAAAGAAAGCTCTTTCTCCTGTCTCTCATTTCAAACTTAATTCATTTTTATTGAAAAAGGGGTTCCATTACAGCTGAGATCAATTCTTATCTAATATCAAGAGGCAAAAAATATAAAACTCTACTAGGACATTTTATGTTAATACAGTAAACTGTTTCCTCTCCTGATGAAATGCAAAACGTACTTGTCTTCAATATTAGCAACTTCTAAGATTTAATAGATTTGTACATCAGCATTTGGGATTACTAAGCTGCTTCTTCAAGACTAGAGTACAATTTATTATCAATATTAAAAATAAGATATTTGCATATTACTCCTAAAGTGCATTTTAAAAAGTTGAGCTGGAATACCACTTAGTAGTTGCCACTTTAGAGACCAAATTTTATCCTTTGTCTGTCCTCTGGCTCCTACATTTCTTTCCTACTTTGTCTTTCATTCCTGATGCTAATGAAATTTGAACGAGGGGAAAAGAGCCAAAGGACTTTGAAAGAATGATAGAAGTAGCTTCAGCACATCCTCTTAGCTTGCCTTAACCCATCCCAAGATAGTGATTGGTGAGTCTGCTGCAATATTCTTTATCTTTGAATATGTTTCAGTTGAATACTTTGAGAAGAACTGAGTTTCTAAAAGGCTGACATATTCTCTTTGGTTATTGTCAATTCAGCAAAGGAAAGGCAAATTTATATGTTGAATTAAATCAGTTTTTAATATTTCTGAAATTGGGCATTGTTCTTTTGAGATGGGGGCCAACATTTTTGATGGTCAATGGTCAATGTAGGCCATGTTATTCAACTGATTTGAACTTGAAGTCCTCACTGGATTTTAAGCTCACTGATTGATGTCCTCTTTAGCTTTACTGAATCAACAGAAACGCTGGTTGCCAGTTTCTCATGTAATTCTTCACTGCAACAACAAAATGGCTCCCATTCTTAGTTTGTATTTAAGGAAAATGATTGAGAACCAAGTTGATCAAACCACTTTAATGAAAGCAGTAGCTATATCTCAGGGTGATGCTGGTATTTGACTTATCTGCCTAAAGGGGAGACTTTCAGATTGTGTTCTGCCGAATGATTGCTGCAAAATTTGTACTCCTGTAATTCTATGTTAATTGGAAGTAACTCAGTTTGAGTAATGTTGGGCTGTTTGGATTTGCCTGACAAGTGATGGTATCAAAAACTAAGTATAACAGTTTTTATTTTCCTTACATATGTATAAATACATGGCTAATGCCAGAGGAGACTTTTGCTTTCTCTGATTCCACATTTGCTGGTTCACAATGTTTCACCAGCATATGGCTGGCTTTTTTCTGAGTCCAGATAAGTGTTGAAACCGAAGTCAGCCTTAGGCTTTGCACCAAGGATTAAGAGAATCTCTGGTAATAACAAATGCTGTCTTAAAATCCTTACCTGATGTGAATTCTATCAATGCTACACTTTCACTTCACTGCTGCCACCAACAGGACAATCCATTAAAATGAGCACATTCTTTATCTTCTGTAATGATTTTTTTTAAAAATGGGTTGTTGAAATCACTGAAATATTAATTGAGGTGCTTGTTTTAGGCGTGAAATGTATCTACTTTTATATACTCTTACTTTGTAGCATCAGGAGATTACTCTCCCCTTATTTTTAATTTATTCCTGGTTATTTTGATTGACTGACTCATAGGAAGACAGAGAGCTATAATGGACAGAGAAATAGACTATGCAAGTCTTTGAGAGGACAGCTGGCTTCATGCAAAAAGGTATGAAATACCTGGTCTAAGGACTTTGCTGTAAAGAGAAATGTCCCATTTCCATGGCACATAATCAGGATAAATCTAAGCAATTTCACATTGGTTAAAGAAATATTATGGATATTAATGTAATACAATACATCACTCTGATATATAGTGTGGTCTTGAGAACATAGCAATGAATTGGAAACCTTTAAAAAAAACTTCATTCAGAAAAGCCTATGACAAGCACATGCACTTGTATGTGAACTTATACATTGCAAAGTATAAAATGGAAAACATATGTTTAATTTTGAATTTGGACAAGAATGGTACTATGCAAGGTTTTTGGTGGGTTTTTTTGCATCAACTTCTCAATGCTTGTCACTTGATGGATTACAAACATCTTCTTCCCTTTACTGAGCATTTGGAAACATCTACTAACCTCTTTCCTTACTTCTCAAATTAACTCATTCAGCTTTCTCTTTTTCATCAGAGACATATTTCACCAGCTGCTTCCAATAATGATATGAATGTTAAGGTTTTCTTCAGTACTGAGCAGTTCCCTTCAGGCCACCAAACACCAAGAGAATGTTCTGACAACATAGTCAGACTGGAGTGCAGCATACTCCAGAGAGCTTTTCTGATTATAGGCTATAGATGCATTTCCAAACTGGAACAACCTGAAATGAATTTTACAACACTATGATATTTTCCCCCTTTTTCACTGCTGTTTATTTCATTGCTAGGTTCTTTTTAACTTCATAATTTATTGTAAGCCACTTTATGGAAAATAATGGTGATGATTAAGCAGAAATTGTACAACAGAGAATACTAATATTAAATAGGTCTACTCAAACACTTCAAGCCTTTGTGTCCCAGTAGCATTTTACGAGTCATGTGCATCTTGCCTGTGTTCTTTTTGTTGCCCCAAATCTTCTATCACATCTATTTATATTAATACAATCTTCACATGTAACATGTATTTTCAGATAGGTACATAAGAAATAAGCAGAAGTTTCCTTCCATTCTTTCAACCTGTTTACAGAAAGAAAACTCACTGGGAAGTGCTCAAAAGAGAAATCAGTTCTGAGCAAATTCTTAGGAATTAACTATAATGTTCACCAACTTAATTGGTTATTTGATGGCCATTGGGTATGTCTGATTGCCCTGATTTTAATTATATAATAATCTTATTTATGAAGTCTGTAGACTTGCTGGTTTCCCATATTTCAGTTTAATCCCAACAAAATATGTTATGGGGAATGCTTTCTGGTGTGTCTTGTCAATAGCGTGCTCCTGTCTTTACTAAAAGGGAGTGTTACTTCTGAGAACTTGGAAAATGTCTCCAACCAATTTGCAATCATCCACTCAATTTCTTTGTTCACAAATTTAATAGAGAACTTCCAAAGATCTGTTGTGGCAATTTCTAATTAATTTCACTTTATTAATGCCATGAAGAATTACAATATACTAAATAAAAGCAATGGAAGTATGAAATCTGTATGCCCTTTTGGCATCTCCTTCCCAACTGCTGCACATTCACATATATGATGATACAAAGGTATGGAGGGTTAGTCATTCATTTAACTTTTCTCATTCTGTCTCTTGCCTTCCATTAACCACTGTTTGAGAATATTAATAGCAACTAACTCTTCTCTCCCTGTTTGCCATTGCATATTTACTTAGTTTCTATTTACCCTCAATTCATTTCCTTCAACATGATAATTTGGTCCCATACACTGTTACCTCTTCTACTAAACTCTATCACTGCAACAAATTAAAATTATTATTTGTAAGAATATGGTAATGAGATGTACTACTTCAGATAATGGAGCATTATATTTTCATTTCACTGGGAAAAGAACAGAAAAAAGTAAGTTCATTGACTAGAAGTCCATTTTCTCCTATCAAAATTCTATTTTCCTTCCTTCTTTCCTTCCTTCCTTCCTTCCTTCCTTCCTTCCTTCCTTCCTTCCTTCCTTCCTTCCTTCCTTCCTTCCTTCCTTATGTTTTACAAATTCTTGGTTAATACTGATTAAGTGTTATGGGAAAACACATTCTATATCAAATGCTCTGGAAAATTATCTACTACACCTGATATCTCTAAGCAGTTTGCCTATAATGCAATCATATTCTGACAATCATTGCTAAAAAAAACTTCTAAAGGTGTTGGGGCCTCCCCTACTTTTCAACTATTTGTCTATTCAACAAATACAGAGAAAAACATAACCAGGAAATCCTGTACTGAACATGGGATGTGGTGAATTCCCATCTGTTCCTTTATAAAAAACAAACAAACACTTGGCTAGAGGTTAAATAATGAATAAACATTAACAGATTAAATATCAGTAGATCTGTAGCTTTGAACACTGTTGTTCTGGAAAAAATAAAATCTGACTTGAGTCAGTTTAGAGCCCCCTACTGCAGAGGTGGTATTCAGCAAGTTCTGACCAGTTCTGGAGAACCAGTAGCGGAAATTTTGAGTAGTTCAGAGAACCGGCAAATACCAGCTCTGACTGGAGATTTTACAGTATCCTTCCCCTGTCACGCCCACCAAGCCACAGCCACAGAACCAGTAGTAAAAAAATTTGAATCCCACCACTGCCCTACTGGTACTACCGTGTTTCCCCGAAAATAAGACCTATCCCGAAAGTAAGACCTAGCACTATTTTCTAAACCTGCCCTAATATAAGACCTACCCCGAAAATAAGACCTAGTGTAAATCTCCAGTTCCAGGAGGACTTTTCAGGGAACAACCATGCACCCGCGAAACACCCCCCCTACACACTCACACCCACTATTTGGCACCATAAATATATAAGACCTACCCCGAAAATAAGACCTAGTGTGTTTTTGGGAGCCAAAAAAATATAAGACAGTGTCTTATTTTCGGGAAACACGGTATTGCAGGAGGAGAACTGTTAATCTGTGGTAGTCAAAAATCTGAAGGAATGGAATGGCATCTTTTTAAACTAACACAAGAAGCTTCAGCTTCACTTCTGGAAATTTAAACTCCACCTTAGTTTAGCCAGGTAGCACAATGGCTCAGCAGTTAAGATGCTGGGCATATCGGCTGGAAAGCCATAGACCAGGTTCAAGACTTGAGCATCACGCAATAGAATGAGCTCCTGTACCTTGTACCAGATCCTGCCAACCTAGCAGCTTGAAAGCAAGTAGACAAATAGGTACTACTTTGGTGGGAAGGTAACAGCACTCCGTGATGTCATGATAGCCACATGACCATAGAAATGTCTTCAGACAGCGCTGGCTCAATGGCCTTTAAATGGAGATGAGTACTGCCCCCTATAGTAGAAAAACACCTAGTAAAATCCATAGGGATGCTTTGCCTTTTTTTTTAGCTACTGTATGTATTTGATGAAATAGGCTGTAGTTCACAAAAACTTATGCCTTTAATGTTTTAGTCTAAAAAGATGCTATTACACTCTTTCTGATATTACATGGACTGACATTCTATTCATGCTTAGAGAAGTGAAGAATAGTCCTTTCCTTGGCATTTTCTTCCATGGGTCTTCAACTGCACTGGGGAACCTCCATCAAGGAAGCTTTTTCTATTCATAATTACCTTTTCCATATGGAGGTTATTCCAAGAAAAATCCTCTTTCCCCCTTGAAATAAGTAGCTCATTTGTAGCTTTGCATGAAGAGAACCAAAGACCAGAATCAGCCCATGCGGCTTGTATTGTAAGTATTCTACTTAATTCCTAGTGTCTCTAAGTAGAACTGTACACTCTCCTTCCTTAAGTACTCAAATTCTGCTGTCAGTCATGCTCAATAATGGACCAATGATCAGACACAAGTTATGGCAATATTTGGCTCAGAGCTTTGACTAATATAAGTTTATTCTGCATGTAAGACTACTACAGAGTGAAGAAAGCCATTGCAGTGTGGAGATCAAAGATTCTAGCACAATGTATTAGATGTACCTAGGCTCACGCCATGTTATTCCACTGTTTCTCAGTGTCAAATTTCCTGTTTCAGCCAATGAGGGGTTGAGGGCTTCTGCTTTCTGTCAGTTCTTCAGTGCAATGACATATCTTCTCCTTTGATTAGATTAATGCTAGCAAAGCCAGTAGGAAAAACCCACACAGATTACCACTGTCACCCACAGTAATCACATTTATTCATTTCCACTTACCTGAGCTTTTACAAGCTAAGCAAGGGGCCAAATAAGCAATAAACACAGAAGCAAGAAATTAAAATGCTGCTCTGTTTGCTGTGAAAACAATCAAACCATCATCTTTCTTTAGGCAGCTCATTCATCATCTGGGAGGGCTGAGCTGTGATGATATGCAGGGATGGAAATCTAATGTTATTACATGTAAATTCACTAACATGAAATTACTGCCCCTGATGTGATTTCACTAATAAATTAGTTCATTTCCACCTTTTCGCAAGAGACTTTAGGGACTGTGGAGAATTATACATCTGTTTTGTAATCTCCCTCGACTTATTCCTAGCAAAACTGGTGATTCCGATTCTGTTTTCTCTTTACTCTCCATATCTGATCGCTTCTGCTCTTCCATTAGCAAGAGGCAGCCATCAGAACTGCAAGACTTATTAGAATGGACTGAAGTCCATTCCAATCTGCCTTTCTACAGCCATCTGTAACTACCATCATTTGTTAAATAACAATAGATCCATCTGCTAATGCTCACACTTCCCTGACAATTAAAAAAAAGTCCTCACCTATGGGAAGAAAAATGTGTATATAGACAAATTGGTTGCCAGCTAATGGTATCTGAAGATTGAACCTGCCACTTTGCATAGGCCAGGCACAGAACAACTCTTTCACTCTTTGAAAATCGCATTGGGTGGATTCTTAATTGTCTCTGTTGTTGCTAAAAGAGGGTTGATGGAAGCTTAAGTCAGGAGAATGTGTAAACCATGTCTAGTCTGTCAGGATTGAGGTGGTGTGTATATTTCATTCATAGAATAAACTGAATATTTATTGAATGAATGAGGAAACTTTATCTCTAAGTGATAAAGATTTCCAAATTTATGTTAGGACAATGCCTTTTTTGACTAATTGAAAGGTACGTTGATGATAATGTTACCTAGTTTGGTAATGAAAGGTCTGCGAGAAAACAACCAAACTCAGAGAGCATCAAAGACCTCACAATTCTATCCTGAGCTACAAATATTCTTTTCCACTAGAACTTTTTAGTATTTGGCAAGGTATTCCTACTCCTACTCCCTATATACCATACTGCCCTTGACTGAAAGGTCTGCGACTTTGTCACAGTATTATCCTGAAATATGCTGGGGTTGGAGAAGAGTTAAGCAGAACACTTGAGTGATGTATTACATGCCACTACCTTTATTTTGCTTTATTCTTATTATAAATCCAGAAGCTTCTCCTTTGCTGACTAGTTATATTGTGTGTTTGAAGCAACACTAGAGCAGATCAAACATCTAGTGACACAAGGGCTGTTGCTTTCTCTCGGAGTACTTGCAGCCCTCAGGTTGCTTATGGAGCAAATAAAGCGTGGTTGGCCATTCTCCTTCTCTTTTCAAGATCTATTAGGAATCTTTCTTACAGTTCAGTCTAGGCAAGAGACTCTTTCTTTTACTAATCAGTCAGCCTTATCCAGTATTCAGAATCCCTCCATGTGGGTAAATGGGAAATAACATATGAAACCAAATAAACACCCTATCGGTTTGTTTAATAACATGACACTACATTGCTGAACAACTGTATTTTATATGTAGTTATTGATCGTAATTTATAATGCCCATTAGGTCTCTAAATTGCTGCTAAGTAATGGTAGGCACTGGAGGTTTAACAGCTCTTTCTGATTCTTTGGTGACAAGCTGCCAACAGCCTTTGCCAAAAAGGGCAATGATGGATCCCCATTGGGGTGGCAGTAAATTAGGTTATAGTCTTCTCGATGAAACAATGGAAGAAGGAAAATTAACTATCAATAAAAATCTATAAAGCCACACTGATTATTCCCAGTCAATTATATCAATTAGAGATCAAACAGGGAACCCCTGCAGGACTTTAAATAGGACTAAGCAGGGGCCAAAGGAGGCCAAATTGTGTTACAAAATGCAACACTCTGGGCAGCTGCAGGAGATAATCATTGCTGTCATTGACAAAGGGGTTGCTTTATTAGAAAGCTGGATATTGCCCGCAGGCAGGCAGGCTTCTGGCAAAGAGGACAAAAGCTCAGCGGTGAGAGAGAGAGAGGCTGGCTCCAACCCGGGGAAGGGGGGGAAAGCTCCTTGATTGGTTCTTGCTGATGTCTGCCCCTTTCAATCTCTTTGTCATTCAAAAGAGATCAGACTGAACGCTCCTTCATCTACCTCTAAGACATGGGCTCTCTATTGGGGGGGGGGAGTCAATATGGAACAAAGTCCTTCCCAGGTACATATGCATTCACCTACGTCGGTGAATTTTAAATGTAGTTTTTATTTTGTTTTATTTTTGAACTACCTTATCTGATTCATTAATTGTAAACCTTCCCATTCTACCCCCCAAAAGAAGAACGCAGCTTAATCCAGTTCAAACTATCCTAAGGGAAGGGCAGTTATTTGTATTAAAACACCTGAAATGAAGGGGTGCTGAGGACCCTTTAAATTGAGGTTAAGTTGCAGTAAGGTCCTGCCCTAGATATTACAAACTTCTAAAAATTCTGATATTGTCATGATTATTACGTTAGCTTTCTGCTAGCAAATGATAATTACTAACTAAAGATTACTTATTCTTCACACGAAACACTGTTGCGTGATCTTTTTATGTTGGTCCAGCAAGGTTATATAACTTTTACCTTGCTTAAACACAGTGAAGTTGGAAAAGCACTTCCTGGAGCAGTAATAGCTCAGAAAAAGCACCCAATGGTGCTTTTTCAAGAGGCAACTGGACTTTCTGGGTTTTTTTTTTTTTTGAAGATGTTTCTTGGATGAGAAGTGCAACTTCTTCAAAGAAAAACTAGAAAGTCCAGTTGCCTCTTGAAAAAGCACCTTTGAGACAACCATGACCTAGAACAGTGGTTCTTAATCTGGCCGATATTGCCCTCCAAGGGGCGATTTTGTTTTTCAGGGGGCGATGGACGAAAAGGGGTGCGTGGGGCGAAGGAACAGAAGGCGATATGGGGGCGATGGAGTGAGATATATTGGGAGAGAGAGAGAGAGATCTATATTGGTAGATAGGTAGGTAGGTAGACAAAAAGACAGACAGGTAGGTAGATAGGCAGGAAGGCAGGCAGGCAAACAGACAGACCTGGATTGGATGGCGCCGTTGCTGGCCCCTTGGGGTGCTAAGAGGTGGCAGGGGGTGGTTATGTTGGGGGAGGTGGGCAATGACAACTTCCTCAATGGCTCAAGGGGCGATTCTTTCAAAAAGGTTAAAAACCACTGACCTAGAAGACTGAGAAACTCCATAGACAGCACAGATGACTGTTCCCAATACTAAAGATCCCAGTTGTTCATGCAACCTGCCAGGATAGAAGTGACAAGTCAGAAGAAGGCTGTGATAACTTCATAATTCCTCTAGACTTCACTTATACCACCTCCACTGACTTTGCTTACTGAAATAATGAAAGACGGGATGAATGTCTAGGCAGAGGATTTTGAAGTACAAGTGGGAAATATTAGGATAACAGATGCAAAACTCCAGATGATCACTAGATGATATCACTTTGCTGCCAACTACCGGCAGTAGTTATTTGGAATTTTGTAGATCCTATAATTCTAAATATAAGAGCTCTAAAAACTTCCCTTCATTTTGATATGGGATCTAATTTTAAAAAAGACTCTCCTTATCCCATTTTTACCCCATCCACGATTTTACTCAATCAAGTCTTGGCTCTGAGACTACTTATCCTTCTTGGCCAGTTCTTCTACTCTGGCAGCAGCTCTTCAGAGTTTCACATGAGAACTGAACCTTGGAAATTTCCTCATTTAACAGGAGGTACCATTCCTCCCCTACTGCGTGAGATACAATTCCTCTCCTAAAAAATAACCAAGAATATGCTTTCAGGGGAGCTGTTCCTGGCATTACTGATCCAAAGGCATATTCCTGCCATGTTTGGGGATAGGAGAAAAGAGAGTAAACAAACATGGGACCCTAAGAAATAGAAGTGCATTTAGTTCAAAACTGTTGACTTGATTACTAGTTTTGTCTTTCTAAGTTTCATAGCAAAATCTTTCCAGACTTATGTAGAAATCTGAGATTTAACTTGGAACTCCTTGTCCGTAAAGCAGATTATCATTCTGAGCTCTTCTATATGTGCACATTAGTCAGGTACATTAGTGCTGCTGTTATTTAGCTGATGGGAAATCTTGAACCATTTGAGTGACCAGAGTAATTTAATATCCCTTAAAATATACAGTACAATTTCAATGGGTTTTAAAAATGTATTATTTATTTAATTCATTATAAATGTTATGGCTACCCATTTCATATATAGTATACCATAACTAATTATGTTTGTGATTAAAATGCTGGCAAGGCCTGGTCTCAGGTAGATCCAGGTTCTAGTTCATTCTGGAAACTCTGTTGACTTTGGATCTCTTTCTCTCTCTTTCTCTCTCTCTCTCTCTCTCTCTCTCTCTCTCTCTCTCTCTCTCTCTCTCTCTCTCCCTCTCCCTCTCTCCCTCCCTCCCTCCTAAAGACCTTCTAAAGCTCCTTGAAGAGGTAGGATATAAATCTAGCAAACAAATACATGAAATAAACCTAAACCTAAAAATGAAATAAAAATCTTATTTTATGAGATAAATAGTGAATCCCATGCCTTAAACAAGCGAACTCCCTTCATTAAATATGTAATTATTATATTTTATGTCACCCCAATCCATAGTATTTTATTGATGTATTATACTAAACATAATTAGCACTATATTCACCGTCGTTTTGTCCATTTCATTTGATATCTTCTTACTGTTGTATCTTTAATCCATACATTCGAAAATAGCTTCCAATGATTAAAAAATAACCAATTTTTATTTCAATTTTGCACATACTTTTCTCATTAAACCTTTCAAGCTCTCTGAGATCTAAATGATAATGTATGCAAGTTCCCTAATTATTACTGAATTTAAATTTTAGTATTAAAAATAGGGGGCATCATTAATGAAACATTAGGACTAATTATCTTCCTTAAATTATCCTAATTTTCCAATAAGGCTACTACACCCAGATTATTTTCTTCACAAATAATAGGTTTTTGAACTAATTGTAGCCAAAGAAATAAAAACTAATTGGAATTTTAATACTTGCCCCAGTTGAAACAAAGGGCAGGTATTTCAATTGAAGAAGGGAAAAAACAGCATTCTCTGCTACATCAAGATGGAGAGATGGACAGATTCAGATTTAGTTCCAGCAGAACTGCCTTTGTGATTTCATATTTATTTGAGTTGTTGTCCTGAAAGCCTCTATTCAAAATTGAATATCTGAAGATAATCTATTTTTTTTTTTAATTTCTGTTTGGTCATTTGCAGCAATCATGTCTATATCTTCAGACATGAACTTAGGGTCTATATTATACAAATGTCTCCAGAAATGCAAGGAAAAGTATGGCAAACAGAAATGGGATGAATCAAGTTTTGGACACAATCAAGGCCTACAGAAAAATCTGCACATATCTTATGTTTGCTGTATTTTTAACATGCAACCATAGTGTGCATAAGTGCTTGGGCTGATATGCTGTACAATATGTGTGTACCTGGAAAAGGCTGCTGTTCTGTCTTCATGTTATAAATCTCCTTCCTTGGCTTCTTCCATCTCTTCTCAACAGGTTTTGTGAAAAGATTAATGGAAAATACTCAGAAATAACTGATGATAAAAAAAAAGTTTCTGAGCTAATTCTCCGCAAAACAGCCCTAGGGTGGAGATTTCCTGATGTATAAAGCTTAGCTCACTTCTCTTTCCCTCTTAAATGGATTCCCATTGCAATTTGATTAAAGGATCCTTTCTGAGCACAGAAAGATTGGCATTAAACAAGAAAATGTACTTATGAAAGAACGAGAGAAAGGAAGCAAAGGGGAGGAGGGAAGAAGAGGAGAAACTAATTTAACATTTGATGAAATAGAACATGAGCTTCCAGAAGATGCTCTGAGTTTAGGAGTGTTTTCCCCCCTCTTCATCGCCATCCTTCGCTCTCTCTCTCTTATTAAAGGCTGGAGCAATTTAGAAATTGAGACAGTGCTTCCCGCTTAATAGTGTAGCTGTTAATCTTTTTGCCACTCAGCTGTGAGTATTGAACCCAAGAGGGAGGGAGAAAGAGGAAAAAGACTTCCTCCTGTCAGACCAGCTGTGGGTGGGGATGAACTGCCCTGAGGGGGCTTGAGCTGGGTGGGGGGGGGTAGGAAATATCCAGCACTGAGGAAAGGCAATAACCAAACTCTGTGGCTGCCTAACCTGCCATATAAATGAAACAATCAAGGAAGACAGCAAAGAAAACCCCATTCACCCCAGAGGCAAGAGGAGTTGACTGTAATAAGTCCTGGCTAAGACGACTGTTTTTAGCTAACTCCTCTTCCAAGTATCTCCCTCATTAATTTTTACTAAGGAGAAGTAAATCAGAGAACACTGCATCCAGTTTTGGTCACTACACTATAAAAAAGATGTTGAGACTCTAGAAAAAGTGCTGAGAAGAGCAACCAGGATAATTAGGGAACTGGAGGCTAAAACATACGATGAACAGTTGCAGGAACTGGGCATGGAGAAGAGAAGAACCAGGGGAGACATGATAGCAGTGTTCCAATATTTGAAGGGCTGCCACAGAGAGGAGGAAGGGGTCAAGCTATTTTCCAAGGCACCTTCCAAGGCCAGACAAGGAATAATGGATGGAAACTGAACAAGGAGAGATTCAACCTGGAAATAAGGAGAAATTTTCTGACAGTAAGAACAACCAACCAATGGAACAGCTTGCCTTCAGAAGTTGTGCGAGCTTCATTACTGGAGGCTTTCAAGAAGAGATTGGACTGCCATTTGTCAGAAATGGTGTAGGGTCTCCTGCTTGGGTGAGGGATTGGACTAGATGATCTACAAGATCTCTTCCAACTCTGTTAATCTGTACCTTCAGAGTGGAGTACTAGCAGAAAGTGATAAGAGAATGCTAGGGTCTTCAGCTGCATGTATGTTTGGCTTGACCTGCGTTTTTGTTGCACCCTCATCAATGGCAGGTATTGAACTCAAAATAGGGGGTGGAGACTTTCCCTTCCCACTGGAAAAAAAATCCTCCCCATCTAATACATTAGTAAGATAGCCCATTTATCATTCTTTCATTCCCAATTGTTTTTACTTTTTTTCAAAAAAGACAGGCAACAATTGCTCAATTCAGCTCATGCAGTTAAAAAACTGATAAAGGAGAATATTTGTAGTTTAGGACTGAAATGAGGGATCCTTGGTGCTCTCTGATTTTCATTAGCCAGATTTGGTAACAACATCAGTGCACACTCAGTGATGATGTTATTTAGTTTTTGGGTAATGAAACTTCTGCAAAAAAAATGACTAAGCTGAGAGAACACCAAGGACCCTTAAATTAAAAAGCAATCGCATGAGAACAGAAAGAGCATTTTCTGAAGCTGGGCATGCTTTAGAAATTGTTTGAAAGAAGCAAATTGGATCTTGCGTAAACCTGAGCACTGCGCATCTGTGCTATTAAACCAGTTAGAGATTTTAAAAAATACTTGCAAAAGATTGAAAAAAGAAGGGTGAATACTATAAGAGTCACATTAACTAAAAGTTTAGTTTAGTTTGTTTGGACTTATAAGCCGCCCTCTCTCCCGAAGGACTCAGGGCGGTGTACATAAAAGACAGAAATTACAAAAGTTACAAAAGTTAAAGAAATTAAAAAGATATTAAATTATGCCAAATAAACAATCAAATTAAAACCCCTGATCCCCTGTCAGTCCAGGCTGGATTGCAAAAATAGCCATGTTTTGAGGTCGCGGCGGAAGGAGCGGAGATCAGGGGCCAAGCGCAACTCAAGGGGTAGTTGATTCCAGAGGGTGGGCACCCCCACAGAGAAGGCCCTACCCCTAGGGGCCACCAGCCTACCCTGTTTAGCTGACGGTATCCCCAGGAGGCCCCGTCTGTGGGAGCGCACAGGGCGATTGGTATTTGTCAGCAGAAGGAGACGTTCTTGCAAGTACCCCGGACCCAAGCCAACATTTCAAGAGCATATATACAAGAAGCTCAGTCAAGTTACTAGGGATCGAGGAATATGGGTTTTTAATCAGGGGAAGGCAATCTTGTCCCATCCAAAAGTTTTGCACTTTAATTCCCACCAACATGGATCATGGAAAAGAATTGTGAGTGTGATAATCCCAAATATCTGCAGGGAGTGAGATTATGGATTTCTAATAGAACAGTCCCACAAATGATATATGACATTCCTAAAATTCATGGACACATTTATAGTATAAACAGTCCCACAAATGATATATGACATTCCTAAAATTCATGGACACATTTATAGTATAAACTGTGCTTAAATCCATGATTATTATAACAGATTCGACTTTATAGGCCCGCTTGTTAAGAGTTTGGGGTATTCTGCTCCTGAACATCAAAGGATTTATGGCTGCACAAAAGCTGTAGTTGACTTCAAACTCTATCATAACACCAAGGGCACCAGAATGCAAATAGGTGAGGTTTCTGCAACTTTTTACTGCCCTCTGGTGGTCATCCAGAGGTTTGCAACCCAGATAGGGTAGACCAGTCTAAATCAAGAATAGTAGTTTATAGATATAAAAGCATTTATTGGTTGGTTGGATGGATCATTATTTCCAAGATCAAGGTCCTGGCATCCTCCCTAGGGTTGTCATGGCGCATTTAAGCATCATTCTACAAGGTGCAGGCTGTTTGTTATTGTTTAATTTCAAGGCCTAATGATAAAACCCTGCTTCAGTCCATACCCTTTGGGAACCGAGATGCAGCTCCCACTCAGAGATCCTAGGCAGCTGAGTAACGTTAAAAGGACTCCCTCCTTCCCTAGCCAGGCTCGCTGCGAAATGTTATTAGCATTAGGTAATGATCTGTAAATGTGTCAGAACTATGCCACCTAGTGACATCAACACCAGTTTCCTTTGGTGAAGTCACATTGATTGCACAACAGCAAGCTACAATACAATTAATGCTAATTTGGTTTCTTGGCGGATAACTGCTGCACAGCACTTTGAGCATCTCAGGAAGACTCCTGGAAGAGTTTCATGCTCTAGCTTTTTGATGGTTGTTATTTTTATTCTTCCTTTTCTTCAGGCAAAATAGAACTTGGATTTGAGAGGGAGACTCTTCAACTTTTGAAATAACTCTGTTTTGATATCTTGATTTTTTTTTTTGTTCTGCCTATATGAATTGTCTCTCAAAGATGTTCAAGTCAAGGTCTCCCCTTAATTATAGCAGAGGGGGTATTCTCCATATGCACATGATTTTGTTTTTAATTAAGCTTACAAAAATGTTCTTTATATTGTATTTTTTTATGATTTATACTGTTTTGCTGCAGAACATTCCATTACAATTAAGGTAGTCAATAAAAGTATCTGCACTATGTTACAATTAAAAAAAACCTTATGCATAGTACATACAATATATTTGCTTTTTGTTTTGTTTCTCTTAGTCCCCTGCACTAATAATGTTTGCTATTAATATGTATTAAAGCATATTAATGTTAATATGTTGTGAACATATATTGTTTCAAACTGAGATGTTCAGGCAAAAAAGTTCAAACTAGTTCCTATAAACTTTTGAAATGAAGGTAAGCCCATTTTTGAAACTTTATCATTTAGCATGGAAAAAAAGGATTATCTGGGCTACATTACTAATTTTAGAGCTATATTTTAGAGAAAAGAAAGAACGTTAATTGAATTCACTAAAAATTACATAATCAGTCAGTCATCTATTTAACGGTGTGTTATCTATCCAGAAAGGAAATGAGTAGTTTAGTGAAAATCATATTCCATTGGTGATATAATAAACATGAGTTTACGGATTTATAAAAAGAATAGGAAAGGCATCTGAACCAGGTACATAATAAGCAAGTTCCTTGGATATGCATTTGCTTATTCATTGCATTTATGCCCTGCCTTTTCTATAAGTTGCAAAGACAATATATATCTCTTTTAATTTTCTCCCTTTAGATGGGCTGAGAGTACATAGCTATTTAAGTCACCCAGTAATCCAGTTCAAGTCTAACACCTAAAATTAATCAATTGCTAATCTATCATTATGGACAAAATGTGGCAGAAGATAATTTTGATCTCTAAATCCAAGCAGAATGTTATGGGGAAAGTAGAAATACAGTTATTTCTGGAAAAATGAAGCTAAATTAGTTACTGAGAAAAGAACAAGCTCCTGTCTGTATTTCTTGATCCAAAGTTCCAAAATGGAGGGAAAAATGTGCCAGATATAATTTGACAAGAAAGATATAAAAAAGAAGAGCTACCCTAACCCTTTGTACTGCTCCTTTATTCTAAGTGTAAATTTTGAAGCATCACTGTTTTTTTTAAAGACAGATTTTGAGTTGGTCTACATGTACAATCATATTTAACATTAACATTCTGACTTTTTAAGATTGCCTAACATAACTTTGAAAAAAATGGATGAGATCTGTATAATATATTGAACACCATAAAATGATATCTTAGAAAGTAAACATTTTCATCTAGTCAACGTTAGTAGCCCTACTTGTTATGTCAGAGTCCTAAAATAGCTTAACAGATTGCACCATTTAAGATTGGGGAGGACAGTATTCTTGGTGCTTGTCCTAAATAAAATCTTCCCAACAGACTTTTTTTTCCCCACCAACTTTCTGCTTGTAAAGAAATATTATGAGTTTTTTTCTTTAAAACATGAAGAAATACTATTAAATGTAGCATGCCTCTCTCCAGCCTTCAATCTTGAAACTGTATTTCACTTCCTTGGAACTCAATTTCATTTTCACTTCATCTTGACCCATATAATTGTTGTTTCGATTTATTCAGAAAAGTTTCACTTTACATGTAAGATACATTTCAGCATTGCTTCTGGACTTTTGTCTCAGCAGATGGCTAACCCTGTCTGAATTTTGGAGTTAAGTAGAGTGGGGATGGGTTAGTGTTTGGATGGGAGAATAATAGAGTTCTGCAGCAAAAGATTGAATTAGAAAGTCAAGCAATATGCACGAAAGAAGGCAGTGGTAAATTAGTCCTATGCATTTGTTAAGAAGGCTGTATGGACATGTGGTTGTAGCTACCAAAAGCTGACTTGACTTTATAAATCTGTATGATTATGTCAGCAGAATTTCTAATTAAATACTTTTGTTAACTCAGAAGATAACCAAGTATTTGTAAGCAAGTACAGGTGTACAAAATGTATAGGATTTTCACACAAATCTACTAATAAAACACTTGCAATTTATTACACATTTCTCCAAATCTATTTGCGAGGTCTCAAGAGTTGCCTGGCAACACATAACTTTAATTGAAGTAGCCACCCTTGGAGAAAACTTAAAATCAATTGATGGCATGTTCTCAAATAAAGTCAGAAAGATTAGATTTGCTTTACACCATTTTCCAATATGGCTTAATCATTTCTAATTTAACTGGGGAAGAGGTTTAACATTTGAATTTATTCACAATTTTCACTGATGCTGAAAAATCTTTCCTTGTTTCAATTACAGATAGTCCTTGATTTATAACTGCAGTGGAGGCTGCCTATCATGGTCCTAAGACATGACAATCTTAAAAGGGTCATTAAGTGAATACCACAGTTGTAAAACAACTGACACAGGTGTTAAACGAATGCTGCAGTCATTAAGCAAACCGATTGTTCACTATGGGCTGATTTTGCCAAAAACAGAAGTAAATGCTGGGTAAAAACATCATTCAACATAATGTGAATGCAAACAACTGTAAATACAGCCTAGTTGCTGAGCACCTGACATGTGATCATGTGACTACAGGGGCCAGCAGCCATTGGAACTTTGAAACCAGGTACTCCTGGGGAGGTCCATCATATGTTTGAATAGTCACTAATCAACTAATCATAACTTAAGGACTTCTTATACAGCCCACTTATTAAATATGGTTGAAGATGTAGGGATATTCAGTATACCATATGATTCAACTCACAATAAGTAGTTAATGTATATCTTCAAAATAATAACTAGCTTTAGTTGGGCGGAAAAATACTTTGCATCCTTAGCTTTTATGGTGGTGACATTTATATATATTTCAAAGCCTCACTCTGGATTTATGTCTGTGCGTGTAACAATTCTTGATTTTTTTTAAAAAAACTATTGTTTCCCCCACCCCAAAGTTTCACTAGGTAGATGGGCAGCCTTACAAATTCAATAAATAAAATAAAACTTTGTATATATTCGTTGTGGTGGTCTTTGTCCAGAAAGGAAAGAAAAATTGTAATTCTTTATTGCAAAGTAGAAAGTAGCTCCTTGCCTTACTTTTACTCTCCCCTCAGAGTGGAGAGGTCACAACCTACTATTTGATAAGATAGAAAAATGTGGGTTAGACAGCATCACCACCAGATGCAGTGGTGGGATTCAATTTTTTTTTACTGCCAGTTCTGTGGGCGTGGCTTGGTAGGCATGGCAGTAAAATCTCCAGTCAGAGGTGGGATTTGCTGGTTCTCCGAACTACTCAAAATTTCCGCTACCAGTTCCCCGGAACCTGCTGAATACCACCTCTGACCAGATGCATTTGTAACCGGCTGACCAACCACACTCAACGTGTAGTCCTCCATGGAATTGCATCTCCATGGAGGGAAATATGTAGTGGAGTACCTGCTTTAGACCCAGTACACTTCAGCAGCTTAATCAATGTTTTTGGATGAGTGGGTAGATGGGGAAATCATCAAATTTGTAGACAGTACCAAGCTGGCAGGAATAGCTAATACTCTAGAAGATAGGTGTAAGATAGAGAAAGATCTTGACAGACTCGAACATTGGGCACTATCTAACAAAATACATTTTAATGATGAAAAAAGTTAGGGTTCTATATTTAGGCAAGAAAAACCAAATGTACAGCAGAAAAGAAAAGAAAAAAAAATCAAATGAGTGTGTTTGATTAGCAGGAGCTTTGGAAAGGAAGAATAACCTCACTTAATTGTGGACAGTTGGAAAGAGACAAGGAAATTGCTAAGTTTGCATGAAGAGTCAAACGCGAAGAGCTTCAGTGAAGAGTTTATTCAGTGACTACAGCTCAAATGGACCCGACTTGGCTGGGCTACGGCTGCTTCTTATAGCCAGCAGCCGTAGTTGCCAGCCAATCAGAGTGCAGGGTTTTCCTGCACTTTTTAAACCAATCCCATTTAACATTTTACAAGAACAGTTCAAATAAACCAATAACATTCAAACCTACATACATAACAGAAATAGACGCACACTTTGTTTCTGCTGCTATTCTATTATTAAATTTTTCTGTCCCTCTGCAATTCATTCTACTGTACTCTTTTTCATTCATTCTACATTCTACAGGTACTCTCTGGTATCTGGCTCAATAGTAGTAATTGTGAGAGGGATCTTGGAGTCCTAGTGGACAATCACTTAAATATGAGCCAGCAGTGTGCTACAGCTGCCAAAAAAGCCAACACAGTTCTAGGCTGCATTAACAGAGGGATAGAATCAAGATCACGTGAAGTGTTAACACCACTTTATAATGCCTTGGTAAGGCCACACTTGAAATATTGCATCTAGTTTTGGTCGCCACAATGTAAAAAAGATGTTGAGACTCTAGAAAGAGTGCAGAGAAGAGCAAGAAAGATGACTAGGGGACTGGAAGCTAAAACATATAAAGAATGGTTGCTGGAATTGGGTATGTCTAGTTTTATCAAGAGAGAAAGTAGGGGAGACATGATAGCAATGTTCCAATATCTCAAGCTATTCTCCAAAGCACCTGAAGGCAGGACAAGAAGCAATTGATGGAAACTAATCAAGGAGAGAAGCAATATGACAGTTGGAACAATTAATCAGTGGAGCAACTTGCCTTCAGAAGTTGTGAATGCTCCAACACTGGAGGCTTTAAAGAAGAGATTGGACAATCATTTGTCTGAAATGGTACAGGATTTCCTGAGCACTTAACAACTGTGTCACTAACTTAAGAATTGCAGCAATTTACTGAACAACTGTGGCAAGAAAGGTCATAAAATGGGGCAAAATTCACTTAACAGATGTCTCACTTAGCAACAGAAGTTATGGGCTCCATTTTGGGTTGTAAGTCAAGGACTACTTGTATATAATGCAAATGTGGTTATTTCACTGTTAGAATTAGCGTCTAATTCTGTTAGCAGATGTATTCCTTCTCTTTGTATTTAGTTTCATTTGCACCCATATTACCTGTTTAGGTTTTAAAGATCTCAATCTAGCAAATAGTTCAGCTTATTCAGAGGACATCAAAGGAATACTGATACTAAAAGCAGAGCTACTTCAGCTCTGATTCAGATACTTTTTCTCACAGTCCCTCTAAATACTTTTTCCCATTCACAACAGAAAGATGTACCGTTGCTCTATACAAAAAGCCTTGTTATATATGTAATAAGGCCAACCCTGCAACCAATGAACACTGACATTTGATTGCTTAAAATGATAATAAAAAGAACCATACAGACAATTACCGTTGCCATTATTCTCATTGTTCTGTCTCATAAATTAACATCTGTTTATAACTAACAGTCTGAAACGTAGTTTTGCTGCCCTTGCTTTCTCATACAGTGCCATGCCTGTCCTCTTCCTTCTCCCAACCAAAGAAAAGAGGATTTGGTTACAAAGAACACCTTTCATTCATCAAAATAGATATACGGGGGTGAGTAGTGGCAAACCACACACATACTCAAAGCAACTGGATCTCATCAGTGGAAAGATCCTCAAATACTTTAGATCCAAATAGTTGGCTCTAAAAAGGGATTGAACAATGAATATTTAACGTTTAAGTCTTACTTTGTCCCATTTTTCATTCATTTATTTCTATATTAGTTTTATATCCCACCTTTCATTTAAGAACTCAAGGTAGTGATATGAATGGAAAGCAGATAGTAATGTGATGATTGCAATACATATGCAGGATTCTTGTTGCAGGAGCTGGCATGGTCACCATGATTTCTGAGAAAGGGACCATTGATCAGTGTACATTTTAGAAAGAAAAACAGAGCTATGATTCAATCAAAGCCTTCAGCATGGTGGACATAGACATTCTGATCAGGAAGAATGCCTTGAAACTGCTACTTGGTAAGCCAGCTTACTGTATTTGATTTGTAAGCTTTTCAAAGCATTGAGCGCTGAAATGTAATGGTAGTTTATTTACTTATGAAATGTATATGACTGCCTGTCTCACGCAAAATGACTTGGAGTTCCACACAATAAAACCAACAATTAAACTTAAAACACTTAAAAACAACTAAACATAAATAAAAACAAGATGAGAGTGTTATATGTGATATGTTGAAGGGCTAGTGACAGTTTTATTTCTGAAGTACATGCAGGAGTAAGGACAAATGTTGGATCTGCAAGTAATAATTACAGAATAAATATGTCAAATTACTGCTAACAGCCCCATGTCAATCACCTAGTTTTTAAAAAGCACCGCTAATCAGAAAAAGCAGCGTATAATGCATTTCATTGGTCAGCTAAATCAGGTGAGGATAAGGAGAAATATTAATTATATTATTATTATAATTGTAGTCATAATATTATAATTATTTATTATTAATAATAATTTGATAATGAAGTTGGGAATATCCTTTCTCTTATTAATCATTGTGATATATGTGTTGATTTGTGGGTTAATTGTGGGTTTAATTTTGAATAAGGGGCAAATTACAATAATGGTTTGTGTGTGTGTAAGAAAATCCTTTTTTTCCCTAGGGTCATGGAAGTGTAATAAATAAATACATAATAGATAACATTGTGACAGATGAGGTTACAAAATAATGCCACTCTGCATGCAAAAATGCAATTTTGTGATGTGCATGAGTCAAAAGATAATGACCTTTCATCAGTGTTTGTCATACCAGGTTTATTCATCTTTATCCTGCTCTTTTTCTTCAAACAGTCCTACATCTCCTTAGCAATTATTATGAAAAAGTGATATAAAGATATTATGGCTAAGGACTACCTTGACTACATTGAGGGCTACCTGTAATCATAAGAGGCAACAATCTAATGAATATTTGATTGCCAACATGGACCGCTTGATGCGGCATGCCGTTGATTGCAACATGGACCATTTAGCACTCAGCTCAGTTTTGTCCTCAGAGAAGCTGTGCCTTCATCACTTGACCATTGCATGATAGCATTCACATGCTGTCTGCTTCAAAGCGATATCAAAGCTCTCCACTAGCTTGCCTACAACTTTTCAAAAGGAAGGAGATTCCTGGGTTTTTGCCCAAAGCTGAAGAGATTTGGGTGGTATATTGGGGACATTCATTTGGTTTGAGTATCACTCAATTTCTGTTTCCTGAATTGTATGCGAACTGGAATGTGTTCATACCTTGAAATACTTGCTTTTAGAATTTTCCAGTGGATTTATTGGTAACATTAAACAGTATGAATTGCGAAAGCAGAGTCAACTCCAGAAAGAATGATTTGTAGATCAAGGAATCTTCTCAGAACCTGTTTATAAAAATGTGGAAATTGGGTATACCATGTTAGAGAAACTTTTGTACCAAAACAAACACAAATTTTTAGATTCACAGATGCTGAACTTTGATGAAAAGAATTAACTAATAAATTCATGAGATACTAATATAATACAAATATTAATGGACTCACAGCTTATCTCAAAGCTAAATATAACAAATGTTATTCGTTTCTTGTTTAGGTATGGTGGTACTTGACACTGAATATAAATTGATCTTATGTGCTGATGATATTATGCTTATCCCTCATAATAATGCAACATGATTATGAAAGTTTGTTGAATTCATGTAGCAATACAATATGTTTTATACTGTAGTTATACCTCTAATGGGAACAAGTATAATTTGCTGACTTTGGGATCTGTTACTGCATCTAGAGATATTAGGATTTACAGTTTGTACAGGCACTGTAAAATGCTTAGATTTACATATTTCTCAGAATGCATCAAAAATACATTGATATGTCAAAACAACCATAAACTCATTGGTGCAAGAGTAATGTAATCAAAATGAACATTATATTATTATAACTTAAGGGATTCTAAGGTTAACACCTATTAGATATTTTACACAAATCTATTAGTCAATTAAAACTTTTTTATGGCAGGCAAAACTGTTCAAATATCTTTGGCCAACTTGTCCTGATAGCAGTTTTAATTTACCATTTTTTCAGCTATATCATTGGGTTTTAATTTTAAAGCCTAAATTTTTGAAATTAGACTTCTTACCATTATTTTCCTCTTTGGCCTTTTTTGGAGATCATGTTTATATATAGCTCTGAAGACCTGGCATGTTTTACTAAATGCAGACATTTGTTTCTAGTCTTGAAGGTTGCCAGGCACATCTGGGTTTTTTTAATAGGCAAGCAATTATGTTTTTATCCCAAATCATATGACAAATTGATACTGTGGAATATATAATATCATGGAGGATGTTTCTTTATTGGGATGCTTGGGCTAAACAAGCCATCAGTGTTTTAAAGCAGTTGATTTCTAAGGGTTGCTTTAAAGATTTTGAGCAATTATGTGTTGAGTACAACTAGCAATAATTACATATTATATATACAGTATAAAATAGTTATGTACAACACATATAATTGGTTCATTGCATATATTGTATACAATTATTATCATTAATTACATATTAATTGAACACAATATCTCAAATGCCACATTAGCCTCCAAGATATCTGCAATTGTAGATTCCTCAACAGAGGAAATGCTTGAACAGAAACCAATAATTCAATGATATAAAAACATTTTTAAAATAATATGAAAGTTACTATAAATTATATATCTAAATCATGGAAGTAAGAACTAGAATAGAAAATTATGGAGACTAAATGGATCCAGACATTAAAAATCTGAGATATCTTTATAATTTAAAAATGAAATTCATTCATGAGAAAATATTATTTTGTGATTATTGGACCCTTCAAAGAAAATTTAAAATGGAATTAATATTTCATTTCTTATGTTAGTGTTGCAAGAAATTTGAAGTTTCTTCAACTTGAATGTTTTGGTCTTGTTCAGCTTCATTTTATTTTATTTTTTTTATTTTGAATTGCAATGTATTTCAACACAATTTTGAAAGAAATATTATACCTAAGAATCTTTTTGTGAACTATCTTCCTTAAAAATAGAATCTGCTGTTGTAAATATGTACTTCTATTGAGCCTGGAGCATGGTAAAAAGAACAATTCTTTGTAAGTGGAAAGGAACTTTTTGAAACTCTGTAGCCAAAATCTAAAGAATAAATGTTCAAAGAACTAGGCTTTACTTCCCATTTCTGGCACCAGACTACTGAGTGATGAAATTGTATTTGTTGCACCTCCCAAAGATATTTTGCAGCTGTCTTCTATTAGACTCATTCAATTACTTGCCAGAATTCTTTGCACTACAGCTCTGTCATGAAGTGCATGAAGCAGTATAAAACTAACTATATTGGGGATGGCAGAGAGGCATGTATTTAAAAGTTTTTTACTAGACATGCCTTGAGACTCTGAGCAGACTGACAGGAGTCTTAGCTAAAAGGGTTGCAACAACCATTTTCAATTATAAGGGGGAGGCATTCCATAAGGAGTTAAGGAAACAACCTCTTCCCTTCTTCTTCTCAACATTTTTTGAGCCCATAAACAAGTGGTGTAATAAATGACAGACTTCAACAAATTGTCAAAGGCTAGGGCAAAGTGGGGAAGGCCCAGCTTCTGTTCACAATAGGCGAGGGCAGGTGCTTTTCCTTGGTTCCTCTCTGCCAGGAAACGCTGCTGGAATGCATGACCAATTGGATTTCAGCCAAAAAAAAAAAAGCCCTGCTCCCTTTAATAGTCAGAAAACACTAACCTTTTATTTCCATGTTTTTTCCCCTGGCCCAGCTCCTTTCAATATTGCCTTGACTTAACACTTTAAGTGAAGAAGAAAGGAGCCATTTCAGTTAATTTTGTCATCTTCAGAATAATGGCTTTACATTAGTTTTCAAAGCAAATATTTGCTTTAGCGGAAACAACTGAACTGGAACTGAACTTGCATGCTTGGAAAGAGGAAAGATAGTTATCTGTTTTATAAATAAATAAACAAAGCGGAGACATAATTGTTCAGGTCATGTTGGTCTAAAATACGCTGATTCCTGCGGTATTAATACTAGGTATACCACTTTTTAGTTACTAAAGTATATCTATAACACTCATCAGTCCTTTCTCAGTTGGATTACGTATGACGAGCATCCTTCATGACAAGCATTTGTACCAGTGGTAGGATTCAATTTTTTTTACTACTGGTTCTGTGGCCGTGGCTTGGTGGGTGTGGCAGGGGAAGGATACTGTAAAATCTCCAGTCAGAGGTGGGATTTGCCGGTTCTCCGAACTACTCAAAATTTCCGCTACCGGTTCTCCAGAACTGGTCAGAACCTGCTGAATACCACCTCTGATTTGTACCCTTCATAGTAGATCTTGTATTAAGCAGAGAGTACATTACATTTTCAAATGCCATGATGTTCAAGACCAGTGGTTCTTTATGTGAGTCATATGCTCATCCCCAAGCGGCCATGCCATATTTCGGGGGGGGGGGATGGGGACAAAGTAGCTTTCTGAGGGACTTGTCCAAAGGTAATTACCAGCCATGTGTCTAATTTCTCAAAATTATTGTATCTAATTCTTTGTGCTAAATTCAAATATTAAAAAACTACTACAATTTACAGTAAATATCTTAATGAAAAAGGCAATTTAGAATAGCTATGAAAGTGGTCACAGAGGTAAATGAAGCCATAAGCAAAAAAAAAAAAGATTGAGAAATTCTGTTTGAGACCTTGTCGCTTAACCTATTTGAAAACATTTTATAGGCATTTTCATGACTCCAATTCTAAATTTTGAATCCACATTTTTTCCCAGAAACTCAGGCAACATATGAAGGCTAACCATGTTCAAGGTGAATACAAACAGGCCATGTCCTTCTCCAGTTTTCCTGCAGAGCTTTCTCTTATGAACGTGAAAGTCTTCAGTAAGGTGCTGAGCCAGTTTACCAACTGCTTCATGATTAGGAGCACATGTCCATGCACATTCTCCTTAGACATAAAAAGATGTTCAACCAAAGATTCAGACTACATACAGTAGATAAAGATCTATAGAGGTTCCAGTAAAAAAAGGGAAATAGATTTACATGCACACCATAGCATCCAAAACACTTTCCACTCTAGTGAGTGCAGGTAATACCTGCAGAAGAAATCGGATCTACACATGAGATCTGATGATAGCTCTTATGCTCTAAGCATTTCACAAACGGGGCAAAAATTAATGCAGAACTTCTGTGACTGAACTACAAATTTTAAAACATCTGGAAGTCCAATGAAAGATTTCCCTTGTTCCGTATGGACTGCAATTCTCTGCAGAATAAACCTTAACAAACTTAATTGATTTCCATGTCAGTATTGGATCAGGCTCCCAGGCATCTAAAATGGCTTAGATGTTTTGCTGCATATATTTGTGGGTTAACTAGGTAGAACCTAGAGTACCTTACACTGAATTGTACTTAGAGATTGCAGGTATCTAGGAAAATATTCCTAAAACAAACATGCATGGTGTCATGGTGTCCTCTGACCTACCACTGAAACTGAAGCATGATCTAGGAAATATGCCTCCCTTATTGAGCAAAAGTATATGTTACATGTATGCATACAGATTTGGTATGTGGAGAGAATAAATCACCCTTTATCATGAATGAATAATTAGCTTGGGAAAATGGAATATTCAAATTTCAACTACAGTCTGTAATCTATAATACAACACTCCATATACATATCTTGAGTGCCTCCAGTTATACTTAATGGGAGAATTAAAAGAAAACTTCTTTCCAGAATTTTAACAGACTAAATTTAAAAGAGGAAATGCTTTTTCTGTACCTGCCTTAAGCCTTGTAAAGAATTTTTCCATAGTTGAGGCACAGAAACATTACAAATATTAGTTTGCAGAAAAACAGATTGATTTTCTGAGTCAGTAGTTTGAATTAAAGCTTATGCCAAAGCCCAATTATTTAAAAAAAAAAAGTGGGGGGAAAGGTTTACTCATTTGAATTTTTTTTTCCTTAGCAAAGGGAGAGGGAACACATTATCTTATATAGCCTGCTTTTTAAGATAGAGTTGTATATGTATTATCAGCCAGGTTGAGTTAAGAAGTACGGGCATTTGAAAATACCTTTGTGATTGTTATATAACTGCCCATTTTACACAACTGTCCACACTAGGTAGAAGATGGAATGCTGGTGATAAATTGCAAACTGAGTTACATGCAAAAAAAAGCTTTCCTGAGGGAAAAAAATGTGGCTAGTGAAATTAAGAGGCTGTTTATATAAGCAGAAATTAACAGGTATACCCAGGTTTCATAAGATAATTAGCTGTTCATAATGTGGGGCCTGCCTATAGGAGGAAATAATTTAATAAGCTTTGCAATTTGGTATTAAAAGCTTAATCAAAATTTACAGCTGAGTACTCATCTGGTCTCTAAATGTATGCTCATGTTGTATATATGTAGCAAAACATTTTTCAAACCAGTTTCTAAATTCTAGCCAATAGGGGATAATTATATTTAGGAATCAAACAATTTCATTCTTTTCACTAATTTACTCTTTATGTAGAAACAAAACAAAAACAAAATATATCTCTTGACTTTTTTGGTATACTTCTTATAGTATAGTATATTTTTTCCAGCATTGGCAATAAGAAGGAACAATGGTCTATATTTTTTTCATTTAGGATATAAAGGCCTAAATTTGACTGGAAAGCTTAACATGTGGGTTTTGATGACCTAAAGGATCTAACAAATGATCTTTGGATAGCTGTGTATCTATTTCTAAATGGTAGGCTAAAGGCTATCCAATTGACAGCCCTATTGTCTCAGAAATATTTAAATATCCTTATGGGAAAGAAATCTGGAATTTGTTTATTAAAAAGGCCTGATGGTCTTGAATCTTTCTTCATTTTCTAAGACAATTTCATGTGCCCAAATAGAACACGCAACAATGTGTTCTTATTCAGCTAAGATATGATAATAGAAATAGCACTTAGACTTATATACCGCTTCATAGTGATTTACTCTAAGTGGCTTACAGAGTCAGCATATTGCACCCAGCAATCTGGGTCCTCATTTTACTGACCTCAGAAGGGTGGAAGGCTGAATCAGCCTTGAGCCAGTAAAGATCGAACTCTTGCCAGTGAGCTGAATCAGACTGCAATACTGCATTCTAACCACTACGCCATCATGGCTCCTTAATGATATGGCTGCTGGAAAACATAACCAGGGAGAATTGGTCTCTCCAAATGGAGGATGTTGTCCATTCCAATAATACATAATTTCAGTAAAAATTGGCATACAACATGCTCCTCTTCTGCTGATTCATTATAGCCAGCTCTTCTTAAATGCTGAAATAAACATTTTTTGGGGGAAACTTTCCCGAAAATGAAATAATTACTTCCATGTAAAATCTATAACCCAGCCCTGTAGCAACTAGCCAACAGTTGCTCCGTTTTGATCTCCTTGGTTCTTTGGGTGGCCTAATGATCTCCATTGATTCACATTTCAGCAGCAAAGAAAGGGGAAGCATCTCATTTCAGCTCTCATGAAACCTTCAAGCATTAGAATAGTTTTATATAAGATCATGGACCTCCTGTTGTTAATAGTGTGTGTGTGTGTGTGTGTGTGTGTATTGAACATCTTATTTGAATAGTTCTTGTTGCTGTCAAGAAAAAAATCTTAAATAAAAAGTGAATTGATATGTCTGCATTGATTGTGAAGATCACCACATAGTCCTTTCTCAAACAGATAGTTGCATATTGTTTGCAGAACAATGGTGTTTAATAGAAGTAATTTACACAGGATATTTTAAATTATTAACTCTAGAAGAAGGGTTGATGTCTTTTCTCATGCCCTAAGGATGGACTATCAAGCCTCCAACCCAACACACACACACACACACACACACCCCTTTAATATTTTGTACTCTCAACCAGCCTTCTCTAAACATACTGGAGAATTTATATTGGACAAACATTTAGACAAATTTACCCAATTGATACTTCCTGAACTATGGAATGAAACTGCATGCTTAAAATTGACACTTCTCAGTGGATTTTGCATAGAAAACTAAACATAAAAGTAAGTGAATATTTTGTGGATTTCTCCTCCCCTTCCAGAATTTACAAGGTGATAAAAAAAACAAGCTGTAGGTCAGGAACATCAGAAGTAGAACAAAACAGAATCAACACATTTGTCCAGTCTATCTTCATAAAGTGAACATCTGTAAAGATGGAGTCTTTGCAAATATGGTTTATGTACAAGGATGACATCCTTGTAGACAAATGTATGGAGTGAGATGGAACGAGTTCTTAGAATGGGTGATGTCATGGCTGGGGTTCACCAAGGCCTCTCTACTCAGATACTGAAGAAGTAGATTGGAATGTGAGCTGGCAGTGACTAAGCAGGAAAGAGAGAGCTGCTTGGTGCTCAGTGAAAATGTTAGGCCAGCAGATAGCAAATTCCATACTTAGAATCCATTGGAACAGAGTTGCAAGTAGAAGAACTGCAGTTTTTCCTCACAGGGAGATGTTCTTTACTCTACCATACTATTTACTATAGTAATGCTCTGATACATAACTACACATTGAAAGCATATGGTAGATCTGGAAAGCAGGCAATAAAGAGTGCCACCAAACTAATTAGGGACCCGGAACATCTCCTCCTGAGGAAAAACTGCAGCTGTAGTATTCAACTTAGACCAAAGGTGACTAAAAGTAACACAATAATGTATAGAGGTATCCTCAACTTACAACCACAACCAAAACTGGAACTTCTGTTGCAAGTAATGGAGTCATTAAGTGAGTTGTGCTTGATTTTATGACCCTTTGCCACAGTCATTAAAGGAATATTAAGTAAATCCAGCCTCAGAAGCTCTCTGAGAAGGTTGCAAATGATGACCACATGGACTCTGGAATCATCATAAATAATTGCCGGTTGCCAAGCACCCAAATTTTGATCACAAGACAGCAGGGCACTCCAACAGTCATAAGTCATAAGTGCAAGGACTGGTTGTAAGTCATTTTTTTCAGCACTGTCACAACTTTGAACCCATGAAACAAATGGTCATAAGTTGAGGACTACTTATATTTTTAACAGAAATTCCTCCTTATGCTTTCACAATGTTGGGATGATAAATCATTGATCTGAATTAAAATGAAAGAAAATTCATAACTGGTAGAAGAATTTTAGAAGGATAAACATTAAAGACATCTTGTTACTGTATGCTAGATAGAAGAACAAACAAACAAACAAAAAGTGAGCAACACTACTATTAAAATGGTGATAAAAATAACAACCCCTTGTCAGATAGTTTTATTTGCAACTGAGACAGAAAGAATGGACTTGAATGCATGGTGAGTTTCTTTTTCTCTGGGTTTTTATTTGTTTGTTTACAATATTTGTAGACCATCACAATGTTTCACAAAACCTCAGAAAAATAGCAAATAAGAAAAATTAAAAAGTAACATACATATAAAGATGAGACACACCCAATTAGCTGATTAGGATCAAAGCCCGGTGGATTAAGAATGTTTTTGCTGGTTTGCAGAATGCAAGGACAGAAAGTGCAATGCCCAGGGAGGAACATATTTCACCATGACAGAGAAGACCTGCTATCTGAGTCAAGTCTGATGCACCTCCAACAGGGTAGGGTGCATTCCAAGAATGTCCTCTTGAAATATTTGGAACATGGAGGCAGACCCAGTTTTGGCAATGAATCTGGATGGGAGAACTTACCAAGATGGATCTGCCTCTTCAAAAAAAGGAGGGAAGCAAAGAGGGAGAGAGATGTTCTGTTCTTTTCAATGTCTTTCCTCATTGTCTAGGTAAATATTACTGGAATTGCAAAAGAAGGAAGACAAAAGCATGATTTGGCAAACAAACAAAAAAAAACCCACAAAAAACCCAGCAACACTACAGCCTTCCAGCACTTTGTGATCATGTTCTCATTGTTATTCTGTTTCTGGCAATAATCAAGATCATTCCTAAGAAAAACAGGACTGCTTTTCTTGTCTAGAGGTTTCAAGATGAAATAGAATATTTGGAAACTGACAGGTCAAATATTGCAGATATTGAGTTGCATGATCCTTTCAGCCAGGATGAATTGAGCTTCACCTCAATCCTTTTTCGCCACAACTCTTGGAATCCAGAACTAATTGACTTCCAGAAAACAGTCTTCCAGCACGAACATGGGTAGTTCACATGCATCAAATATTAGCCATAGCATAACTATTGCAGATTCTGAAATCAGAATAAATATTGCCCAATAATAATTTGGCTGATGGTTCCGTTAGCAAGCTGACGCATTTGGCATGATGAGATCTGAATGGGAGCAAGTCCTGAACTTCATCTGGAAAGCAAGATTTCTCAAGCCAGCTAAGTGAAGGAGTAATTGTTGGTATTATTAAGGGTTTTTTTTTTAAAATTACATTTATATGCCGCCCTTCTCCGGAGACTCAGGGCGGCTTACAATTTTTGGGATACAACCCAGTGTGCTCAGCAAAAGCCTTCATTCCATTGTATATGCCTGCTTATTACTAAGCGGCATTTTTACAAGGTCAGCTAATTGCCCCCAACAATCTTGGGTCCTCAATTTACCTACCCCGAGAGGATGGAAGGCTGAGTCAACCTTGAGCCTGGTGGGATTCGAGCCTACAGCAGTTGTAGGCAGCTGGAACTTAAGTGCAGGCAATTAACAGCCTGAGCCACCAAAGCCACCAAGGTTGAGTAGCAGTGTAAAAGGTTGCAGCTTTATGAGCTTGAGGTTGGAATATTGTCCAGTCTAATTTGCTGTGTGTCACTCCAGGAAATAGTATTAACTATGTGCATTTGAATGTGAGGAGATCCTATTTGTTATTTTACCTCAGACAGCACTTTGTCTTGGGCTATTCCTGCATGTCTCTTTCATCCTACTTTATTTTTTTTATTTTATTCATATTTATATGCTGCCCTTCTCTGGAGACTCAGGGCGGCTTACAATGTTTGGAGCACAACCCAATGTGCTCAGCAATAGCCTTCATTCCATTGTATATGCCTGCTTATTACTAAGCGGCAATTTTAGAAAGTCAGCTTATTGCCCCCAACAATCTTGGGTCCTCAATTTACCTACCCCGAGAGGATGGAAGGCTGAGTCAACCTTGAGCATGATGGGATTTGAGCCTGCAGTAATTTCAGGCAGCTGGAACTAATAGCCTGCACCACCAAGGCCCTTGGTGGTGCAGCCTTTCCTACAAAGGAAAGTTAATCACAGTCTGACATAACCATTATTTCTTCTCCCACTATGAAGTACACTCAAAAATGGCCTAGAAGTTATACTTTTTGCACACTAAAACTGTAAGGGGCATACCAGTTCAAAGCACAGAACAAGGTTTAGTCTCTGTATGCCTAGTCAGGGAGGGGAGATGCAGCTCTCCTCAACACAGCTGGCAGTCTCCCCTGTCTTCACCACCTCTACAGTGTGGTTCTGGCCCAAATGTAAGTGATCGGGGCCCTCTGACGGGAGAGCACAGATCAAAGCCACGGAAGATCGCAGCTTCTGGTCCATCAGCGAGGAAGATTGACAATTGATCGAGTTGTTTACTGAGTGCAATTTAAGGTGATGTTATTAGTCTTTGAAGCACTAAATGACTTCAAATCTGACTATCCAAACATCCTGTAGTTCCAGAGGCTTTCCCTTCTGGCACACAAGATACAATCTTCACCTGTCTTGCTGCAAGACTAGGGAACATATTCCCTTTGGAGTTGCGTTGGTCCCCACTCTCTTAGCATTTTAGAAATCTATGAAGATGAATATCTTTCAGTGAGCTTTTAATAATAGACTGACTTTAGCATTGATTTTATTTGATTTGTATCACTTTTGTATAATTTATTACCTACCCTGAACAAAAAAGAAGGACTCAAATCAAATGAGTGAGTGAGTGAGTGAGTGAGTGAGTGAAGGAAGGAAGGAAGGAAGGAAGGAAGGAAGGAAGTCTCTTTGATAATGGCACTACCAATAATCTTAAACAGGTTTTAGATAGTTATACCTTCATGTTGAAAATGCTTGATGTTACTGCCATGTATAGCTTAAATTCATTTAAAAAGAGCATTTGGCAGAAGGCATGCAAAAGAGAGCACCAGCATTCCATCTGCTTTCTTTGAAAACTTGACTGACCAGCAAGATTCTACTGTTGCTATAATAATGACCCTGACCTAAGTAAAATACAATTTTTCCAGTTTCTCCTCCCTATCCCCTTCAGCAGTTGATGCCTTAATCACAATTTCCACAAACTTTTGCTTAGATGTTAGAATTACAAAATGGACACAAGAAGTTATAAATGATTTCCTATTACTACTGTGAGCAAGCCAGTAAGCATACTGCATACTGCTAAATTGTATGAGCAGAGACAAACATTGGATTTAGCTAGTCAGGGGTATCAAACTGGTGGCCCACCGGCACAGGCCAAGCCCACCCCAGCTCCGCAAATGGAAAAAACATCACGAAACGACATATGAAGGCAACAGGATGCTGCGAATTTGACACCCATGAGCTAGGATGCACTTACAATGTTCCTCATTTACTGGATGGCAATCCAGATATATTTCTTCCAGGCATTTCTTGTCTTGTAAAGTTATTGGATTTTCCACTCATATAAAATCTTTTTTTTAAAAAATTTCATTTGGTTTTGGGAAATCATGATTTTCTTGCTCCTCAACTAGCACATCGTTGAAATTTTGAGTTCTACAGCTAGCGTCAATTTAATTGTGACATGTACTACAACTTTCCTATGCTAATCTCCTTTAGTGAATGGTGCAAGTTTGCCTTTATAAAAAGTGTTTATTAAAAAGCATTACAAATAAAGATGGTTCCACTCACACGTCACATGAAAATGATGATAGTATTATAGTTACTAGGTTAGTGCTAGAGATTCCATTAATTTCATTTTCACCACATTTCTCCCCATCTTGACTGTAAATTAATTTGACCCCGCTGCTTATGAATTGACACATCAAGCTGATACTAATATTCATGTATTCTTTTCTCCTGTCCAGTGGCTGTTTATGTACTTTTCTCCCTACATGCACTATTTATAAGCATACAAGAATGATTTTTTTTCTCAAATATTTATGCCTCTACCCATACTGAGCACATTTTTGAATATTTTTGGGTCATGAAGCATGCTGCACCATTCTGAGAAGGGGAAATTTCAGAGCATAGGCATTTCACTATAGCCTATATATTTGAAGTTCAATGGATTTCAAGCTTCATTTCCTATCCATCTCTCATCAGTGCATAAAAACATCATTAAGGAGAAACTGTTGTACTCCTAAATATCTGAAAAAGCTGGAAATGTAATACCTTCCCAATAGTAATTGTCCTTTTGGGTAACATTGCAAGGTAATTAGAATACAAACAGCACATGAAAATATAGCTTGTTTGGATTTGTAGTAAATAATGGGTTGTATCCAAATTGACTTTGTGCAAGACAAGGCATCTTCTTGCCACTGAGCCAGCTGTGTGGGAAGCTACAATCGATAAAGGAAAAAACAGGAGAATTGTGGTGCTTCTCTTGTTCAAAAGAAAATGTTTGCCACCAACCAAATGTCTTTCAGTGGACATTTTTCAGCAGCATTCAACTAACACACTACATGTGAATAAGTAGAGCATGCAGTTGTTTGGAGATCTTGTGTTATTGGGGGATTCATTGCCAACTTTGCATTATAAAAAATAGTTTGAGAGAATTGATGCAGTGATCAAATTAATAAGATCCCACACAGTTGCTATCCCTGATTGACAAGAATTCCCTCACATCCTTTGGAGACAACCTAGATTGAAGGAAGAGAGGAGACAATAGAGAAGGAGTAAAGGGACAAAGAATAAAATGATGGGAAAGGAGTGGAAAACTTCAACATGTAAGGATACTTGGTTTCATGGTGGGAGGCAGCTACTATTTGGAAAGCACCTCTAGGTAGTAAACATTGCATGTGCTTTTTTGTTTGCTTGCTTCATAATTATTATTGACTTGATTGTTATTATAAACTTCCTTGGAAATTATTACAGATGGGTGGGAGAATGTTTACGTGGATGTCTTAAGGCTGGGCAAGATTTAAAGGTAGAAAATGCCTCAGAGTTTGAGGGGTACAAAAAGTATTGGTTTAACTCCTGGAACCATATCTGTTTTTTAGGGGAGAGGATTGTAGGGCCACTGTTGTTATTTTGTTGTTGTTGGGTTAGGGTTAGGATATAGATGTATTTGGCAAGAAGTCTTGTAAAAAGTATTATATTTTTTAATAAGTGTAGTTAGTAGAAACCAATGAAACCGAAGCCAATAATGACAGATTCAAAGTATTCTATGGTATATTCTGATTCAATTACATTCATCCACCAGAGGTCATTAGATGATCAAATGACACTTTTCTGATGTATTTAAAAAAAAACGAATATGTGCTAGGTGGTTTGATGTGAACAGTTAAAATCAGAGGGTAGACATGCTTTTTTTTATTTCAGAGTTAGGGCTCTGGTAACTTTATTTGTCCTATGGATTAAAATGTTCCATGTTGCTTAATTATGATTAAAGACAGTTACTGACTTGTTAATTCCACAAATATATGAAATTAGATAATCTAAAATGGGATATTTTTTCCACTAATGTATCCATCAAATTTTGAATCACACCAAAATTGCACCATATTTTTTCCTAGATTTTAATTAGTTGCTTATACTAAAACTAGTCTTGTTTTATGTTTGAAATCTGAAAAATCTGCAAACATTAAAATTCAATACAGGTTTCACCTAGGAAAGTCGAAACAAACAAAACATAACACAAAACTAATAACTAGGGATAGAAAATAATTAAGCCATGAATTCTGTTTTGAGTGGATTTGGTATTTCTGTTCCTAGCGTATTTATGACATGATAAATGCTAGCAGAAATTAAATCCAAGCAAGATTCAATGTATTCGTAATAAATATTTAAATAAATCTAACCAAATTCTGTATGAGACAATAATGATTTTTTTTCTTTTACGTTTGCAATATTAATCCAACCATGGCATTGTCCTTTAAGCAGACCTGCAAATTACTCTTGCATTTCAGAATTAAAAGAAAAAAAGAAGAGGAAATCTGATCTGAGATTAATGCCAATCTGCACCTTTCCACTCAAAGCAAATAAGAATTCCAAGTCATTTACACTCAAAGTAAGTTACAATAAGGGTGACTTCTGATCATAACACTCTAAGTTTCTCTCTTCTTCTCAACTTTGTATCCTGCTTCCTAACTGCTGCAGTAAAGCTTTATAAAAGTTTTCAATTCAAATCAGCAAGAACGTTTCCAAATTGATAGTTGCCCAGAAGTCATTTTGGGGACTTGCAGTACATGGGTAGAGAAGGGTTAAGCTTCCTCCCCCCACTATTATAACAAGGCTGTGGGGAAAACAGTGGGGCCTCCACTATTTCCAACATAAGGTTTTGTTTAAGTCTAATGAAAGTATTTAGGGAATGGGAAGCCATGGGGAACCAATGGGTCACCAGTTTCTCACTCCCAACCTGGTTTATCTTTATTTCTCAACTTTGCATACAATGAATGCCAACAATGGAAGTATTTTTTTTACAAAATTGTTTCTCCTTCTTCTCAAAATCTAAAAAAGGGTTGCCCATGTATACTCATACACATCTACTACACATATAGTGGGTTCAAATAAAGCACCACACATAGAAATGGTTGTCAAGTGAAATAAAGTTTTCTCTAAATGTTTGTAAAAACTTTTTTTCTTAGTTAATATGTTAATATATATTAACTCTAATTGAGATAAAATGCAACCTTTAAGGTCAATTAATGTGAGTATGTATGTATGTATGATCTAAATCTAGCATACCTGAGCACTGTATAAACAGTCATTTTAGAATCTGTCTGAAGGATCACTCCAATTTCCAACTAAAAGTATGCTGGGGGGGTGTTGGGGGAACTGGGTGAAACCTGTACAGAAGATTGGTTCAGCCTTATTACTGTTATGTGTATTTCTTCCCCAGTCAGGCTAGGAAGCATCTCTGATGTCCTCATTCCAATCTGTCCGTCCATCCATCCATCCATCCATATCTAATTTCAAGCAACTTTGGTTTTCAAAGTATTATCCTCAAATGTTACCCTGTTGCTCAGTATTCCTGGGCTTACATTCTTGTGAATTTATATATTTCATCCTCATTCAACACCTTTCTGTGAATTTCACTGAAGAGCTGCCTAAAATTATTTGAAATGAATCTCCCAGTTTGTGTTCTCTTGATGAGGAAGCAGACTTTACTCCCTGCAGCAAAACACTAGGTATATGGAGAAGAAATTTGGCTTGTCCTTTCTCAGGATATATTTTCAAAGAAAACTTGGAGATCTGAAGAAATTACCCTACCGGGTGACCTCTCTGGTTCCGATTTAGAGGGGTCAGTGGCAGGGGTAACTCTGCTCCTGTTGGGGAAGCAAATATGGAAATCACAGCCCAGAAGACAGAGAACAACATGTGCCACCCCGGCAGAGCCTTTCAGGGCATTTCTTTATTTTAAAAGGCAGCCTTGTTCCAGGAGACAGACCATTTGTCAAAGCACAATGTGTGAGAGAGGCAGGCCTGGGCTACCCACTTCTGGTCAAGAAGATGTCATTTTGATCCATTATTAGAGCAACCAGAAGGGTGCAGTATATTTATTTCCAAAATGTATACATGTTTTCATATGGAGCAGGATTTTAAGCAGAAGGGAAGTTGAGATTGGGAAAGTGGGAGCAAAAAAGAGACTTCCTCATAATCCTGTGCTGTTCTTATGCTGGAGAAAAAAGAAACGGGATGACTGAGTGTGTATTTTCCCCACCAGTAGGTGAGAGTTGGACCATGTGTCCCATCCCTCCTGCAGTTAGAGGCCCTGAAGTTCACAAGAGAACAAAAAGGAATTAGAAAGCAAGTGGCATGTGAGCTGCAGCTGATTTAAAATGATCAAACGTCCAAGCCATTTGTTCCATTGTGGAAAGATACACCGGAGACAGGCAGATGGGTAGGTGTCTGTATGTGAGCCCTGAGATGGGTATTAAGAACAATGCAGCTCTTCTTATTGTGACATCAAAGACGGTACAAAGAACCAGGGTTAAAGCACTTTGTGGAGCTATTATAATAGGTAAGAGGGCTACATTCTGACTCTTCATTTATTTTCCTCAGAATTAGTTTTTCTAAGGTAGGCATGCATAAGCCAGACTCTTAAATTCATACACAATACTTCTGCTGATATCAATGAGACTTAAATTTGCAGCGCTTCAATTTGGTTGAATTTCTTAAATTAAAATTCAAGTCCAAGTTGTTTGGTTATTTAAATATAAAATGTATTTAAAGCATCAAATATAATCCATTAAGTGGCACTTTATGCACTTCTACTCTTTTAAAAAGGAAAATGCAAATGAGAAATACATAATTAAACCATGGGCATTTTAACTTTGAGCACTGTTCTGAGCAAAGAACTACTAATATATGTGGAAAACTAAAATATCTGAATTAAGAATTAAAAAGAACACTTTTGTTCTATAGCTATTCTGCATATTTTGGAGTTTCAAGTCTGCAATGAAAAGTAGTAGATGTGAACAGGTTTCTACCCAGAGCAGATCTGCAGTATAATCTGTTTTATTGCAAAGCTGTCTTCTCTAATTCGGTGTCACCTTAACCTTACATTGAGTAAAGTTGCATTGGTGAGAAGGTGCACTTGATTTTAATGGAATTTACTGCCACAGAAAATGCAAACATAAAAGAGCAGCTACATAGGTTGTTTATTTTGAATTATTTGGTTTAAATTCCCACTGGGGGTTGGATATATGGCATTCTACAATGCATAAAACAACAAACTGACATGTTTTTCTTTCACACACTCTGTCCAAATGTGCCTCTTTGTGTAATAGGCGGATGATTTTGATTAGTTAGGTGATAAGCGGAGGTGGGTAAATATTTGGATTGTACTTTCAGTAAGATTATTTTTAAAATAAAACTACAAACCTCAAATAAGTTTAAGATTTAAAAAGTCTGAAGGAAGGAAAAACCAACAGCATTCTCTTCAGTACTCTCAGTTTTTAAAAGTCTGGGCTTGAATTGTGTCTGCCACAAGCATATGTCTGTCACTTCTTTGGCCCTTCTCATGTTCAGCAGGCACATGCAAACAGGTACAGCTTTGACCTCTCTAGGCAGGGAAGAATGATTGACTCCAGTCAGTGCTGCTAAAGGACAATTTAGGGGACAAGAATGTATTTTAAAAATGATTTATTTTAAAAACAGAAATATTTCTCTCTAAAGAGGCAGAAGAATTTTAAATATGTAAAGGACAAAGTTTTAATTTTCAATTTTTTATTTTTAATGATATATAGCCAATGGAAATTATTTTCATAAGAACACCGAGAAACTGACAGAAACTTTCAATCTTTAGTTCCCCACTGAATGTAAGATTTCTCCTTAATAGATTAATAATGAGGCGATGATAAGGAATAAATGTACTTTAGTGACTTGGAAGTGATTTCCAGCAAACTTTCTCAAAGTTTGTCACAACTTCTTCATGAAACAATAAAAAAATGGTTCTTTCTCTAAACAAAAAGCTTGCTAAATAATAATACTGTTAATTTGCGGGATACAGCACTAAGGCTCTTTCAAATAATTCTTTCCTTAGAAATGAATGTCTGTTCTGGAACATTCGCTAAACTCTTTGATAGTTTGCTGATTTCCATGACAAATGAAACTCATGAAGCTCAATGGTTAAAAAGTAATCTTCCTAATACAAACTAGCTAATAGTGTATATTTTTAACATATAGTGATATAAAGAAAACAGTGATAATAAAATCTTCTTTCCCACTTAGGGAAATGATTATTTTAGATAATCATTTAAAAACTCTGAAACTATAAATGGACCAACTTTTTTTTTTAAAAAAATCTGGATCAGGAGCTAAACAAACTTCTGGTAACTATTTTCCTCTTCAAATGGTTTGGGTTTATAATTTTAACAGCAGTGCTGCCTTTCTGCTTCTCAGCATTAGGTGGTAGTGAATGTCTGCCATAAGGGGCTTTATTGTTAATCAGCATTGCAGGCTGAGAGTGAGTAAATTTGTATTTACTGTGCCTAGGGACCATCTCTCTGGTGTTGCTTCAGGGCTGCTCGAAGAAGGTTGATTGGCTGATAAGTAGTAATTGGGTGACTACATGCGATTACATCTTCCTGGGACATCATATTTTCAGCTATTAATAAATTAATTGTGATAAATATAATACCAGTATTTTATGCCTTCTCTTTTTAGTTTTTATGGTACTTAGAATGGTAGTTGAGATTGGCTGTTTGAGAAAATTATTTGTTACTGTTATGTAAATTGTCTGAGAAGTAATGAATTGAGTTGAAGACTGGGTACGAATGTGTCATAATGCTTATATTAGGCAGTATAGTTCATTTTACAATATGATGTAATTTCCTCAAGGAAATCTTTTTTATCTGGATAAAAAAAGTCATATTTTTAATGACAAAGATTTGAATCTTATGTAATTCTTTGAACTATATAAAATGTTAGTGTTAATTAGTCTATTTTTGTATATAGTTGAAACAAAACATTCAATTTTTTTCCAAACATAAAAGATTATGTTTATTAAAAGTCAGCGTAGAAACCTTTACAATACACACACACACACATATCAGGGTCATTACAGAATTGTGCTACTGGACTCTTCTTGCAGTCTGCCATTTTAAATTACATTTTGAATGCTCACCCCATACATGTTTTTTGAAATGTATTCATTGAAAAAAATGCTGCTGTTAGCTAAAGGAATTAAAAATCACTTTATTGTGATATGATAAACAAATCTGCATATTCATTTTTCCCTTGTATGAAAAGGAGATGGTACACCTTTTGGCTACCTAATTTCTAAATATCAAGCAGACACCTTGATTTCAGAGCTGGTATCTCAGCTATTTGAAGAAAAATTCAAGAATTGTCTTGTCTTTCCTCAAAATGCCTAAAAGGGGGGAATAAAGCACTGCAGTTGGGAACCTTTATGTTTTTTTATTCATGTTACCTGTATTTATATCTCAATCTTGACTTTGACACCATTAGAACTTTTTCTGTGCATTTCTGTGCATGCAATTTCCCAAACTAGTATAGCTAGTTGCAATCAAATACCTGGCAGATTATAGTGGTAGTTTGGTACTCAATTGCTTTGAAACTCATAGAATTTAGGATTCAACACATTTTGATGTGAAATTTTTCCCCTGGTACTCATCATTTGTTTGGTACTTAACACACAGGCTAGAATTTGTTGATGTCAGCTATCTTGTGACTTACCTTATGGGGAAATTTTTTTTCATAGTCATTGTGCCTCCCGGAAACAATTAACAATGAGTACCAAGGTACCAATGTAACTGGATTTGGTCTGCTTTTTAGTTCTGGTTTAAAAGATAGCAAAGTATAGCTCACCCAGTGTTGTTGATTCAGTCTCAGCATTTATTAACACTTCTTGCTGACACTATTAGGAGTTGTGACTAAGTATCATATAAAAACCATGATAGTCTCATCCTTGTGTAACACAAATCAAAGTTCTTTCATCTTTATATGGACAGATCCTATAAATTGCCTCCCGAAGTTTGAATGCTCCAACACTGGAAGTTTTTAAGAAGAGATTGGACAACAATTTGTCTGAAATGGTATAGGGTTTCCTGCCTGAGAAGGGGGTTGGACTAGAAGACCTCCAAGGTTCCTTCCAACTCTGTTTTCTATTCTATTCTATTCTATTCTATTCTATTCTATTCTATTCTATTCTATTCTAAATTTGTATTCCATATTCTGCCATTGATTCATGAAGCAAATCCCTTTCTTTGCCTGCAGAGGTGTATTATAAATACCACAGGTGTATCTGGTCAGACTATACTATATTAAAGACCTTTTGATATAAGAGAAACTTCATATTTGAAATCATTTATTGTGACTGTAAACCATTTCTGCTCACATTAGTTAAGGAGAAGGTTCTCAAGCAGCATATATTTGATGAATTTTTCTTCTCTTGGGATTTCTGACCTCACAACTGACACTTCAGATGTTCCTTCCTGTCTTCCTTTGTTTCAAGTTCATAAGTCCATTGACTTCCCTGCAGCCTCTAGATCTGCCTTCTCACTGCAGGCAGTCAATCATATCAAACTGAGCAAAAGCCTCAAAGCAAAGACATTGGAGATGGTGAAGAAAATACCATGAACTGTAAATCCAAGATGATGTCTACTTTATGAAAAAAATTGCCTAAAGACAGATTTTTATTCCCCAAAGCATCTTTGCAAAAGCATTTATTACTGATCCTAATTCCTCTTGCAAAGTTAGTTAATACTTATGGATATCTTTTACATACAGAACAGTACATGTGCTGTTCAGATGATGTGACTTGCTGACTGATGTATAGTTGAGCTCTGAAAGCTACCAAGTGGAAGGAAGAAAAGCCCAAAGGGATATTCAGTCTAAAATAAAATTATATGGTAACTTTTAAAAATGTTATGGTCAATGAATATTCCATTGTTTTAATGAAGCTGTACCATATCCTTAATGAAACATGACATATCATGCAAGAAGATTTTTGCCTCTGCTTGCCCAATTATCTTTCTTTTGTGGGGAAGCAGAAGCATTCTTCTGTTGAGATAGTAAAAAATCATGTCTGTAATTCACGATTCTGGGATTATATCTATATTATTTAATAAATAAAGTGGCAAAAACTAGCCCCAACACCACTTTTGATCATTTTGTTTGCCAGATTAGGTCTCAGGACTATATGGAAGGGTTTTTTCCCGCTCCATGCCAATATGGTAGAACTGTTTGAAAAAAATCTGAAGGCATACATGCTTTGGTAAAATGGAAAAATTACTTGCTTTTGGAATTTGTGCCTTCAAAAAGATCTTTTTTTGAGGCATATTTTATACGTTGTTAATGTGCTTTGTAAATCCACAAAGCCTCTTTTGTCTAAAAATGAGGGAGGCGTGCCCACAGATGGTACCACCTGGTGCTTCCTTTAAAAAAGTGGGGGGGGGGCTGTTGTCTCTAGTTTAAATCAATCCAACCATGCCTTTCTCTAAGAAGAAGTGAGCATCTATGTGGTTAAGACAATCAACTTTTGTTTTGGGGGGAATGATTGCTGCTTAGCATGGGCAGAGTATTATCTGGGCTACATAAAATGGAATATTTAATTAGACTGGGTTAAACTGTAACAAGTCTACAGCTCTTGAAAACAGGATAGGTAACCTGTGGACTTACAAGCATTGCTGAATTTAAATTCTCAATAATTCTGAACTACATGGCCAATGAGAACACACACTAGGGACTAAGATCTGACCTTTTTGGGTCTCTAACTATAAACTGTCCAGCCTATACATTTCTAGAAGAGGCCTTTCTGAAGATGTCCCCTTTCCATCTGGGTACATGGGAGAATGCCTTTTTCAGCATTACTCTCAGGATGTAAAGTGAAATGCAGTACTGTAGATGGATGCCTCTACCCCTCTGGAATTAACAATAACAGATTCCCATACACAGCTACTATTTTCTGAAGTAATTATATTGCCACCTAATGTTCCTAAAAACTAACAAATATAATCTTGAATGAAATGTCTCAATCAAGAGGCATACAAAGATAATTTCTGGTGCCCTTAGCATATAGAACCCTTTCATGGGGGATGGCTCCAATTAGAATCCAATTAAAAATCCATGCTTTTAATGTGCAATTTACAAATGTACCAATTCACTCAATTAATAGCTTCAGCCCTTGAAGGTTCTTATTCTTTTACTTGGGGAAGTTGAAAGGGAAGACATTGGCAAAGCAGGATGGTAGACTAGCTGTTCCTTTTTGTATTTAAGCTCTACAGAATCACATTATTTAGAGAAATAAACTGTAGTGATGCTGATGGGGAAAACCTACCTTGCAAATAAATTCAACCAGATTAAGATTAATTAGCAGAGGAGCCCCTTTATTCTTTGATTAAATTTCAGCACTCATAGGGATCCAGGAAAAGATAAAAGACCAATCACTGGATTACATTTACCAAATACTAGAATACATAGCAGTGAGGAGGGGAGTATGAATTGAATTTCCTGGTCCGAAACATAGAAATCACATTGAAAAGAATTCCTCCCAAATTCAACTACCACTTCCATTTTTATTTTGCAAACCTTAAACATGACATTCAAAACTGAAACTGGCATTTTAAACCTGAACAGATGATGAAATGTAGTATCTGTTAAGCATTCTATATTACTGAATTTTTGCTTCACTTCCCATTAAAATTATTTCATGGAAATTACTGATTCAAGAGTGGGATCTTTGAATGACCCCAAAATGAATACAGGGAGAAATACACCAGTGCCATCATCAAGAGTGACCTTTAGACTTAACTCTTCCTGGTATGTCTCAAAAGCTTCTGCTTCTCTTATTAATTTTGGAACTTCATCAATTTTCCATTTTTTTCTCTATCATCACTACCTCTTTTTAAAAAACAACAACAACAAGTGACTAATCCACCTTTGGAAAAGCCTTAGATAAGCCTTTTCTTTACAAGTTAATATCTTTTCAGTACTGTAGTGATTGAGTATGTCACAAAATAAATGAGAAATAATACTTAGCATTTAATTAGAAGGAATACAGCTAAAACCAGTCTCCATTACACAAAATCTGATGGTACCTTCAGCTGGCTACTTCCAAACAGCAGGAATGTCATAGGTTTTTCAGAGATGAGGGCTTGAAATAGGTGGACATTAATAAATGCAGCAATTTTCTCTTCAGGCATCTCCAAACTAATCATGGATTATAAATATGTGGTACTAGTGTTTACACTTTTGAAGTTGAGGAGAAGTTTTAGTGGAGGCCTCCCCACAGTCACACAACGCTCTCATGGGTACTTGTGAATCATGAGAATTTTGATGTTTTCATGGTTCCCAGCTGAATTTTCATTTAAGGAAAATTAGTCTTCTTTATAAATCCTAGCATAAACCCCAGCTGCAAGGATGGGATTCTACTGGTTCGGTCAGGTGAACTGGATGTTAAATTTGCATCTGGTTCACCAAACTGGTATTTGAACTGACTGGCTGGCCCTGCCCACCCTGCCCCAGGAGTCCCCACATGGCCCATTTTTAATGCAGGTAATGCAGGGTCTGCATGGAGGCTCTGGAAGAGGGGGAAACAGGCCTTCTGGAAGTCCAGAAATGGGCCTGTTTGCAGTTTCCGGAGGGCCTCCAGAGCCTGTGGGAGGCCATTTTCGCCCTCCCAGAGGCCTGAGGGAAGCCTCTAGACCCTTGGGAAGGCAAAAAACAACCCTACCAAAAGTACCAGAAATTCCAAAGCGAGCCTGTTTCTGGCATCCAGAGCCTGGGGAAGGCCATTTTCGCCCTCCCAGAGGCCCAAGGGAAGCCTCTGGACCCTTGGGAAGGTGAAAAACGACCCTCCTGGAAGTTCTGGTGGGCCACACCCACCATGGCTTCACCCACCCAGCAAGTTGGCAGTGAAACAGTTGCTGGGATTTTTGAATCCCATCCCTGCCCAGTTGGAATAAGTGGGAGGCCCAGGCACTCTGAATTTGCTGTGAGTATTCTATCAAACACCCTGAATTATACAATTTATTTTTGCCTACATTAAAAGTTCAGTTCTATTCCTGCTAAGCAGTAAGAGCTGTCTTAAAAGGCACTGGAAGACAATATTAATAACAAAACAAAGAAAACAGTAACAAAACAGAACCATTGCTATATGGTTCAATTGGTTTAATTGCTAAATGGTATATGGCTCAATTGGTTAGTGGTTATCACAAGAAGTGGATGACTATTGTGATGTTTGTGTGGTACATGGTATGTTGTCATTATAAAGAAATGAAAGCATAGCCTTCATTGCAACAAAAGTTTATTCCTGGTGTCATTTGTTAATTTAGCTGCAAAAATGGTAACCATTTTGAGGGTTTGGTAAAATAGATGCATATGTAAATTTGGTTAAAGGGCAAATTATTCAAAAGTTCATTATTTTAATTGGCTAACATTTTAATTGATTATTTTATATGGTAACATCATACAATAAAAATACACAGTAGTGTTGGAATTCTGTGGATAATCTGCCTCTAAGTATAATTTCTTTCAATATTCAATTACCCTCCAGACATTTTGAAAAATCTGCCCATTGCATATAGAAGCTCTATTTCATTCTGCATAAATTCATAACTGGCTGCTATTCCTATTGCTACAACCATAAAAACAGTTTAACAATACCCAATGTTTCCATTGTTAAGCAAGGAAAGTTGAACATAACTGCATCATTTATGGAATGATGTCATGGTTTCTGTGCCATCATTTTGACATTATTTTAACTTCTCCTGAATACCTATATAGTTAGTATTTAAAGTTAGAGTGTATTTAGTATATAGTATTTAGAATCTATGGTTCTAAAATTTCTAGGATAGGTACTAATCTCAAACTCACTCAATTGAGAACAATGTTTTTCCCCAGTAAAATATTAAACATAAATAAGATAATTGGTATCATGCTACAAGGATGAAGGCATCACCATTTTCCAAAGACCTGGGCTATATGAATGAAGAATGGCTTGGCTAGGAATTTAATTTAGGCTTCTTAAACTGACCAAATTCTCATTTGTTTGGACTAAAAAAAATACTTCAGGCTATATTTACCAAACATGGTAAGCTTAGAGGCATAATTATTGATCAGGATTTTACCTGCATCTTATCTCTATACTGATTAGTTTTTAACTTTGTAATTTATTGATTTATTGATTTATTAATTTATTGATTTATTGATTTATTTTTATTAGACTTGTTTGCCGCCCTCTCTCCCTCAGGACTCAGGGCGGCTCACAATATAAATCCCAATACAAATTAATTAAAAATAATTAAATCACAAGTCCAATAAATCTAAAACCTGTAAAAACTCAATTAAAATCACTTAGACACCCACCCCAACTAATTTCAGTCCAGGCCGGCCTGCTGAAACAGCCAAGTCTTCAGGTCGCGGCGGAAGGAGCGGAGGTGCGGGGCCAAACGAAGACCCAAGGGGAGCTGATTCCACAGGGTGGGTGCTCCCACAGAGAAGGCCCTACCCCTGGGCACCGCCAGCTGACATTGTCTAGCCGACGGTACCCCAAGGAGGCCCTGTCTGTGGGAGCACACAGGGCGATTGGAATGCGATGCTGGCAGGAGACGCTTCCGCAAGTACCCCGGACCCAAGCCATGGAGGACTTTGTATGTTAACGTCAACACCTTGAATCTCACCCGGAGGTCGACCAGCAACCAATGCAGCTCACACAGGAGGGGTGTAATATGGGAGTATCGGGTTACTCCCATCACAACCCGCGCGGCCACATTCTGCACCAGCTGTAATCTCCGAGTGGTCCGCAAGGGCAGTCCCATGTAGAGACCGTTGCAGTAGTAGATTCGGGAAGTGACAAGTGCATGGGTGACTGTGCGTAGGGCATCTCGGTCCAGATAAGGGTGCAACTGCTGCACGAGGCGAACCTGGGCGAATGCCCCCCCTGGTCACAGCTCCCACCTGCTCCTCCAAACTGAGCTGTGTATCCAGGAGAACACCCAAGTTGTGAGCCCTATCCACAGGGGGCAACACCTCTCCCCCTATGACCAAAGATGGAATATCCTGGATACTCTGAGATGCCGGCATGCACAACCACTCAGTCTTGGCCGGGTTCAGTCGAAGCCTGTTCCTCCCCATCCAGATCCGCACCGCATCCAGACAACGGGACATCACGGAGAGAGCATCATTGATGTGGTTTGGGGTGGAGATGAAGAGCTGGGTATCATCCGCATATTGATGATATCTCACCCCAAAACCACGGATGATCTCGCCCAGCGGCTTCATATAGATGTTGAACAGGAAAGGTGAGAGGACCGACCCCTGAGGCACCCCACAAGTGAGGGGCCTCGGGCTCGACCTCTGCCCTCCCGCCAATGCCAATTGTGAGTGACCTGAGAGGTAGGAGGAGAACCAATGTAAAACGGTGCCTCACACCCCCAACCCCCCGAGACGCCGCAATAGGATACCATGGTCGATGGTATCAGATGATAACTTATGTGTGGTCTGTATCCAAAATGGTCACCATATGTAACGTCCAGAAATTGGAAATAATAAGCCCCTCAGATCTTAATTTCAGACAGTTTCCAAAATGCCAGTGGGTGAACATTTTTGTTTTTCAAGTGGCATAATGAGATACAAAACTTGATTAAACCATAACAGAAGAAAACAGGGTGTTAATGCCAAGCTCTTTAGCTTAGTTTGATGTATGGACACAGCCTCAGTGGAATGCATGGTAGACTAGTAATATAGCACAATATGTGCTGATATTGCAAATCAGAGAAAATAAAGACCAGTCTATTGGTGTCGCTGTGAAGCCACTTGCCCAAAATTTGTAAGCTCCCTTCCCTGCCTTATAATTATAAATATAAAGAAGAAAATGGGATTGTAAATAGATGTGCCATAATTGGTTTGGTTAGTCCTACAGTTCAATCATACAGTTGGACTGCTCAAAGCTACAGCTCATAATGGAATTAAGGATTAGAGGGATATGTTCTGTGAGGAATTATGTAGTGAGAGTGATGTTTAATTAGAATACAAGTGAAAATGAAGTTACATCTCTTCACTCTACACTGTATTCAAAGGAAGAATATTCAAATGTACTTGTAATTCAAAAGGAAAAAAAAGTCACTGAGAATAACATGTAGTTTGGCCCTAAAACATCCATTATAATGAATTCTGTTTTTAGTTTATACTCCTGAAGTATAGTATAGTATCATATGAGGATAATGTGGTATTATTTATTTATTTATTTAATTCATATTTATATGCCGCCCTTCTCCGGAGACTCAGGGCGGCTTACAATTTTTGGAGCGCAACCCAATGCGCTCAGCAATAGCCTTCATTCCATTGTATATGCCTGCTTATTACTAAGCGGCATTTTTACAAAGTCAGCTTATTGCCCCCAACAATCATGGGTCCTTATTTATGAGATTTCTATGTCTCCCTATCTTCCGAAGGACTCAGGGCAGCTTACAATAATAAAAGAACTATACAAAAATTAAAAGGCAATTAAATAGGAAATCTCACAAAACCAATAAAATTTAAAACTACTACTAAAATCCCGCCCCCCCATCAGTCTGGGTCGGTGAGTTGGAACAACCATGTTTTTAGGCCACGGCAGAAAGATCGGAGGTCAGGGGCCATCCGAAGCTCCAGGGGCAGCTGGTTCCATAGGGTGAGTGCTCCCACAGAGAAGGCCCTACTCCTGGGAGTCACCAGCCAACATTGCCTGGCCAATGGCACCCCAAGGAGGCCCTGCCGGTGGGAGCACACGGGACATTCGGAAGCCAAAGAAGCCATTATTGGCAGCAGGGTCTCCCGCAAATACCCCGGTCCAATGCCATGTAGGGCTTTATAGGTCAACACCAGCACCTTGAATCTCACCCAGAGGGCAATGGGTAACCAGTGCAGCTCATGCAGGAGGGGTGTAATATGGGAGTATCGGGACCCTCCCATCACAACCTGCGCTGCTGCATTCTGGACAAGTTGAAGCCTCCGGGTGGTCCTCGAGGGCAGCCCCATGTAAAGAACATTGCAGTAGTCCAGACAGGAGATAACGAGTGCATGAGTGACCGTATGTAGGGCATCTTGGTCCAGAGAGGGACACAACTGATGCACCAGGTGAACCTGGGCAAATGCTCCCCTGACCACGGCTCCCACCTGCTCCTCCAAACTGAGCCGTGCATCCAGGAGGACACCCAAGTTGCGAGCCCTATCTATGGGGGGGGCAACACCTCTCCCCCCATAGCTAAAGGTGGAATATCCTGCCTAACTCGAGATGCTGGTACATACAGCCACTCTGTCTTAGCCGGGTTGAGCCGGAGCCTGTTCCTCCCCATCCAAACCATACCACCTCCAGGCACCTGGACATCACATCGAGGGTGTCACTGGGTTGGTTAGGGGTGGAGATGAAAAGCTGGGTATCATCAGCGTATTGATGATACCTCACCCCAAAACCATGGATGATCTCACCCAGCAGCTTCATGTAGATGTTGAACAGGAGGGGCGAGAGAACCGACCCCTGAGGCACCCCATAAAGAAGGGGCCTCGGGGCCGATTTCTGCCCCCCGCCAACACTACCTGTGTAAGACCCGAGAGGTAGGAGGAGAACCACCATAAAATGGTGCCCCCCCACCCCCAACCCCTTGAGGCATCACAGTAAGATACCATGGTCGATGGTATCAAAAGCCGCTGAGAGATCTAACAGGACCAGGACAGAGGAATGACCTCTATTCCGTGCCCTCCAGAGATCATCCACCAGTGCGACCAATGCCGTGTCCATGCTGTGCCTGGGTTTAAAGCCTGATTGGTACGGATCTAGATAGTCGGTTTCCTCCAGGAACAACAGGAGCTGTCGGGCCACCACGCTCTCAACAACTTTTGCAACAAAGCGAAGGTTGGAGACAGGATGGAAGTTGTTTAAATTAGCTGGGTCCAAGGCAGGCTTCTTGAGGAGCGGCCTCACCACTGCCTCCTTCAAGGATCCCTCACTCAAAGAAGCATTAATTACTGCCTGGAGCCAGCCTCGTGTAACCTCCCGGGCAGCATAAACCAGCCAGGAGGGACACGGGTCCAATAAACACATGGCAGCACTCAGCCTCCCCATGATCCTGTCCACCTCATTTGGAGTCACAGGATCGAACTCCTCCCAGATGGAATCCCTAAGACCCACCATAGTACTCCCATCAGACTCTGACCAGTCGGAGTCCAAGCCACCCCGGATCTGAGCAATCTTGTCTGTCAGATGCTGACTAAAATCTTCAGCACGTCCCTGCAGAGGGTCTTGCCCCCCTCTGGTTAAGGAGGGAATGGGAGACCTTGAACAGGGTGGCCGGGCGGTTATCTGCAGATGCAACGAGAGCAGAGAAGTATGCACACTTCGCCGCTCTCATCGCAGCAAGATAAGACCTTAACTGCGATCGGTCAGATTTGGACCTGCTAGACCTCCAACAGCTCTCTAGCCTCTCCTCCGACGGTTCATTTCCCGGAGCTCCGTGGAAAACCAAGGAGCTAACTGGGATCTGCACCGGGTCAGAGGCCGCAAAGGAACAACTCAGTCAAGTGCCCCGGTGGCAGCCATCTGCCAGGCGTCCACCAGGGTCTCAACCGAGCTGTGGGCAAAGGAGGCCGGAATTAACCCTGGCGCCATCCATTAGGCGCCTGGGGTGGAACCATCTCATCAGTTCCGCCTCCCAGCAATGAGGGGTGGCATATTGGAAGGCCAGTCAAAGGAGAGAATGATTGGTCCATGACAGGGGTTGTATAGTTGGAGACCCCCCCCAGATCATTACCCCACTGCCCCGAGATAAAAACAAGGTCCTACCCTCATGAGTAGGACTCTGTATTACTTGAGTCAGTCCAAGGCCATCATGGAGGCCATGAACTCCTGAGCCACCCCCGATGCCCCTCCTAGAGAGGGCAAGTTGAAATTCCCCCAGCACAATAAGCCTGAGGAACTCAACCGCCACCCCCAAGAGGACATCGAGCAGGGCAGGCAGGGCCGTTGTCATGCAGCTGGGAGATAGGTATGCAAGCAACAGGCCCAACTGACCCCCAGGGCCCCACCTCAAGAGGAGAGACTCACACCCACCTATCTGCGGGACAGTGGTCTCCCTTGGACAAAGTGCTTCCCTGATCACAACTGCCACCCCCCTGCCCCTACCCTGGGCCCGAGGTTGGTGCAGCACACAGAAACCCGGCAGGCATAGATCCACCAGAGGGACCCCTCCCTCTGGGCCCAACCAGGTCTCCGTGATGCAAGCCAGGTCCACGCCTTCCTCCTCGATCAGATCCCAGACGAGGGGAGCTTTGTTCACCACGAACGTGTCTTAATTTTAACAATCAGCACTTATTTTTGAATTTGTGCGAAACATGTAGAGATTATTGATACCCCAGTATCAACTTCACTGCTGAAATTACATTTTTCAAACCCTTATTTGTGTACAGCCAGGTTGGATGCTTGGTGCAGAGTAGCTTGATAGAGAAGTAGAGGTGGTATTCTCTTTGAATGAAAGCACAGTAAAGAAAGAGGAAGCCCACTTATTTAAAGAAGAAAACTGAAATGGCACAAGACAGAAAGGAAGGAATGGACAGTGTGAAGGCCCTAATAGATGCAAATGAACTTCATAGCCTTGAGAAATACCAATGTATATTTGATGAGGTTATAGGAAACTTTTTTCTTGCTGGGCTTTATCATAGTAAAGTTTTATGTACTAGTCAAAAGCTCAAACTCCTTGAGACAGAACTTATAATTTAGGCCTCCAAGAAGTATTCTGAGAACCTTTCAAAATAATCATGGGGAACGTACTTCTTTTATTCTCTTAGGCCAGGAATGGAGAATATGTAATTGTCCAGGTGTTCACCTGAACAAAGCTGTAGTACCTAAGGTACCACAAGTTCCCTCTCCACATTGGAGACTTTTTTTTTGCAAGCTTGTTATAAAGGACTAGCTTCTTTAGGCATGAGAAGGTAGATGCATGGGATCTAAAATGAATACATTCTGCACAAAAACTAAAATGTCTTTATGTGCTTTGTACTATCAGATAATGCATACAAAAACTAGTTGAGCCAGGATTACCAAATGTGTAGAACTAAAAGAAATTTCTGATATGAGTGTGGTTTTTTTTTCTCTTAAGACACATCATTCAGTAAATAACTAGAGGAAACACCTCAAGGCCCCAAATGTCTTTGAGAGGGAGTTTATGATCAGAAGTTAACTTCTGAGTCTCACCCAATTTCTAAAGCTCCTCTGATTTAGAATGTCTTCATGCAAATCGGTGTATTATGTGCCCAGTTGTCTCTATATAAAAAACGCTAAATCTGACATCTTATAATATTTTCATATTAAGTAACTACAGAGAATATTTTGGTAAGAGTGTTTAATCTCAAATGTTCAATTTTAATCAGCTTGAACTATGGTCTGTCTTTCCCTGAACTGAAATCCACCAATCAATTCTGCTTTATCTCCCCCCTCCCCTGTTTTTCTTACCCAAGGCAATGCCTTTTGTAAAAGGGTATTTATTTTTAATGGATTTTTTAATGAATTTTTCAGTCAAGCTATTAATAATGCCATTAATTATAGGCAGCTTATATTAAAGTGCACGCTGGCCTCTTAATCCTGACCCCCAGCTATTGGCTTGTAGCTAATCCAGCCTGGTGTTTGGTAGTGCAGGGCAGGCCTTAGCCAATGTCTGCTGGCAGACATGATTAGAAAGAAGACAGAAGTCAGGGATAAGAAGGTGCAGGGGAGGGAATAGAATTTTTAGGGACTACGTTGCCAGAGGGTGGAAGTTTAAAACCAGATGATACGTTAGTGTTGTGGGGATAATCCCAGAGATGCAGTACCAGCACTTTCAGCAAGAACTTCCCCTGCGGAAGATTTTTTCTTTGCCTCCTAGCTCTGGTCTGCTTGATAACCCAAAGGAGTACTGGGCTGATTTAGCCAGGGCTGTTAGATGTGCCTGCTGTTCTCCTTCAACCGGTTCTAAACTAGCAGATAGAAACACAGAGGCTGATCTCTCCCTTGCTGCTCTTCCCCGGGGCTCCAAAAGGTGTTCCTTATCAGCAGGTTAAAGATAATGGGGCAATTTTCCTGTCAGAGAAAGTGATTCCCTGCCAAGGAGGGCTGAAAGTGTACTCAGCAGAGCTTTTCCTTCAATTAGGACCACTGTAATTCTTTTCTGCTGAGCAGACGAGGACTTTCTAGAATGGATACCAAGTTTGAGACTGGACTTTCTAACTGTACTCTGGGACTCTTGTGAAAAGAAATCTGGTTTTTCAGGATAATCAATTCTTTCACCATAGGAACGTCAGATCTTCAACAATCTGGCTTATTTTTCTGTCTGTTTTGGGAGGGGTATTTGATTCTGCGTCCTTGTTTCCCATCAAATAATCTGAGTGGATGGGGGAGATGCTAGAATGCACAGAGGCAGTTGTAGATTGCAGGGGTGGTGGTGGTTATGTGCAAGGCAGCAAAGTTGTACTTTTAAAATTTCACAGCTTAGAGCTGGCTCATTGAAGCACATTTTTCCTGTTTTTCAGTACTTCCCAACCTTGTCATGCATCCATGTGATGCTCATATGAATCTTTTAACATGCTGAAGAACCATTTTCTTATTCAGTAAAGAAAAATGTCCTAGACCCTACTTTTTTTGTTCAGTTGTTCTCTTGAATTTTTTTACTATAAAAAGCAGCTTTAAAAATGTTTTGATGGCCATGAATCTTCCCACTCAGCAGAAGAAACATGTTCAATTAGTGTCTCAGCCATTAGCCACCCAGTTAGTCTCCCTTTGGAAAACAGGTCAGAATTTCTTATTCTCTGCTCGGTATGTTAATCATAAAACTGGTATCGCCATTTTATAGCTGTGTAATACCAGTCCCCTTTGGCAGATCTATTTTATTTGGATAATGATGTGAAATTTAAGATCTACATTTCAATTGTACAAAGCCATAGGCAGTTGTCAATTTTAGTGGCAGGTATAGACTTGGAGCTAAATTCCTGTGCACAAGCAAAAAATTCCAACAAGCACAGCACAATCCTAGTCCCTTAATAGAAATGCATTTTCTCCTGTTGAGAGGCTGTATTTTTGAGCTGTACACCACAAATCATTCATGTTTTATTTATTTTCAACTAGATGCTTTGTAACCTGAATTATCTTTGCAGAGGATTTTGGAATGGGTTTGGAAGGTGAAATATTTCAAATGATCAATGTGACAAAAATGTGGAAACTGTATATTGCTAGAGTACTAGATTATAGAATACTATAGTATATATATTGTATTATTTACAATACTATGCTATAATATATTATATTATATATAGTATAATTTAATATACTATATTGTATACTATACTATACTGTAATCTGTATCAATAATATATAAGGGATTATATTATTATTTATACTAACAACAATCTGTATTACAGATGTATTATATCACACAGTAGATAGCTTTCGTGCAGAAAAGAATAGTATCAATTTTTCAAATCTCCAGCTTAAAACTACCTAATTCCTCTTCTAGAAAGCCCTCTGCTAGGCAGGGGAATTGATAAAGATAGAGGTAGCTGCAACCATGTGATTTAACCCCCTGAACTTTTAAAGTTCTAATCAATTTGTAATTTAATAAAGTGCATTCCAGTCTTGTTTGGAAGCAATGGTCCTGCTTAAACTCTCCAGTTGGAAGGAGGCACAAAAGAGCCTTGTTGGTTGTGACATCTTTAAATTTGGGGGTTTCTTTTTCTTTTCCCCAGAGGGGCTTTCCATGTCTCTTACCTGACTTTATTGTGTCAGCTTTTTCAAGTTAAGGTTTGTTTTCATGAGGCTTTTATTTCTCCGGCAGTCTTTTCTGCATTTATTGCCTTATTGATTTTTTATTGGTTTTCATTGATGTTATGTAAATTACTGCGTTGGTAAGTTTTAAATGTCTTAAATGAATCAATGAGAAATAAGCCCTTATTTCTATATTTGAATTCAGGAAGGGATTAATTTGCAGCAAATTAAAGTGTTTTTTTTAAAAAGCTAACTGTATTCTTGTTTGGGGAATTCCTTTTTTTTTTTAAGAACAAAACCTGGTTCATGTCTTCAAACTGCTTTTCAACACCAGACCAATTAACCCATGAGAAGTCCAAATCAATAGTAAAAGAAAAAAACTAGGGACATTGATCACCCAAATGATATTATTTGTGCTCCTGTCTCCAAATCTGAGATAGCCACAAGCCAGAGGTGGTATTCAGCAGTTTCTGACCAGTTCTGGAGAACTGGTAGTGGAAATTTTGAGTGGTTGGGAGAACTGGCAAATACCACCTCTGACTGGCCCTGCCTCCATCTCTTCTCTGCCTCCCAAGTCCCAGCTGATTGGCTGGGTCTTCTTTTGTTGCCCTGCACAGGAGAACGGAACTGGAAAGCAGGTTAGTGGGGTGGGTAGGGAATGGGATTTTGCAGTAACCCAGGAGTGGGGAGGGAATGGAGATTTTACAGTATCCTTCCCCTGGAGTGGGATGGAAATGGATATTTTGCAGTACCCTTCCCCTGCCATGCCCACCAAGCCATGCCTACAGAACGGGTAGTAAAAAAATTTGAATCCCACCACTGCCACAAACCTTCTCCAGCAAGGTATCTATACAATTGAACCCTAAGCAAATATGAATAGACCTTTTCCAGAGCTGGCTTTGATGCACTCTTATCAGTTCTATTGGCAGGAAGATTTCATGGAACTACTTATTTACAGACACTTTACCCTTGTGGACCCAGGAGGTAAAAACCCTTGCTTATGTCCTCATATAGTGCCCTTTTTACGATGCTCCAAGATGTGTCCTCATCTCCCGAATCATCTAAATTTGAGGGTCATGCCAGTAAATTGTATGTTTATTACTTTTTCAGGGATATTAACTCTACACATTACATACCAGGTGGCCAAATATATTTATCAAGTCATGTACAAAACTTTTAATTAAGTATATTGTTTTCTTGTCTTTTTCTTGTCTTTTTTCCCCTGATAATGAATTGCTATACCAATATATCTCTTTTCCTACTGAAAAAGTTGGTGAAAGCCTATAATAAAAATATTGATTTGATATTTATATTGATTGGGTTCTTCACTACCACAAGTGGTCATTTTGGCCCACACTTCCTGATCTTCCTTTTTGCAGCCCCCATAACCCAATGATCACAATTGCTGAAAATTGATACAAGGGTATGTTACTTTTTTAAGTTAGAAAACATATAGAAACTGTAACATAAGCCCTAAGATAGACATAGCACAGTGTGTGTGGGTGTGAGTGGGTGTGATAATACCTTTGGATGTCTCCCCTTTTTCTGTGATACAAGCTTTTTGCAGCCTTTAACATCCCCTTGCCTGTGGCCTGTGGCTACCAAAGAGTGGCCAAATCTATTTTTTTCAGATAACAGAATGAAAGAACAGAATAACAGAGTTGGACAGCACCTTGGGGATATTCTAGTCTAACTGTGATGACCCAGGGCAAGGCACGGAAGCAACACAATCAGCGGATACTTCAAAACTCCCCCTTATTGCTCCAACTTTTCCCCAAATGCTCCCACGTTTATGGCAAGTCCTGGAGCAAAGCGCTCACACACACACCCCTTCAGCAGCCTCTGGCTGTGAGTAGTCCAGCAAAAGGCTGTTAGCACAATGGCTTCAAGACAAGAAATCCAGCAGGTCAAGGGAACAAGTTAAGGAGTCCAACAAAGCAAAGAAACTAGACAAGGAGTCCCATGAAGCAAAGGAACAAGGCAATTATTTATTTATTTATTTATTTATTTATTTATTTATTTATTTATTTATTTATTCAATTTATTTATGAGATTTATATGCCGCCCTATCTCCCTAAGGACTCAGGGTGGCTTACAATACTAAAAAACAATACAATATAAATAATAAAAAATTAATTAAACCAAAATCTCGTAAATCGATTAAAAATTTAAAAACAACCACTAAAAAGACCCTCCCCCCCACCTCCTTCAGTCCGGGTAGGCTAGTTGGAACAGCCAAGTTTTTAGGTCACGGCGGAAGGATTGGAGGTCAGGGGCCACCCAGAGCTCCAGGGGTAGCTGGTTCCAGAGGGTGGGTGCCCCCACAGAGAAGGCCCCACCCCTGGGAGCCACCAGCCAGCATTGCCTGGCTGATGTCATCCCGAGCAGGCCCTGCCAGTGGGAGCGCACGGGTTGTCGGGAAGCTGTTACCAGCAGCAGGGTTTCCTGCAAATACCCCAGTCCAATGCCATGAAGGGCTTTATAGGTTAACACCAGCACCTTGAATCTCACCCGGAGGGCAACTGGTAACCAGTGCAGCTCACACAGGAGGGGTGTAACATGGGAGTATCGGGAACCTCACATCACAACCTGCGGAGCTGCATTCTGGACAAGCTGAAGCCTCCGGGTGGTCCTCAGGGGCAGCCCCATGTAGACGGCGTTGCAGTAGTCCAGACGGGAAATGACAAGTGCATGAGTGACTGTACGTAGGGCATCTCGATCCAGGAAGTGTCGCAACTGGCGCACCAGGCAAACCTGGGCAAACGCCCCCCTGGCCACAGCTCCCACCTGCTCCTCCAAACTGAGCTGTGCATCCAGGAGGACACCCAAGTTGCGAGCCTTGTCTATGGGGGGCAACACCTCTCCCCCCATAGCTAAAGATGGAATATCCTGCCTAACTCGAGATGCCGGTACATACAGCCACTCGGTCTTAGCCAGGTTGAGCCGGAGTCTGTTCCTCCCCCTCCAGACCTGCACCGCTTCCAGGCACCTGGACATCACTTCGAGGGCATCACTGGGTTGGTTAGGGGTGGAGATAAAAAGCTGGGTATCATCAACGTACTGATGATATCTCACCCCAAAACCACAGATGATCTCACCCAGAGGCTTCATGTAGATGTTGAACAAGAGGGGCGAGAGAACCGACCCGAGGTACCCCACAAAGGAGGGGCCTCAGGGTCAATCTTTGCCCCCCTGCCAACACTATCTGCGTATGACCTGAGAGGTAGGAGGAGTACCACCGTAAAACGGTGCCCCCACCCCCAGCCCCTCGAGGCGTCGCAGTAAGATACCATGGTCGATGGTATCAAAAGCCTCTGAGAGATCTAACAGGACCAGGACAGAGGAATAACCTCTGTCCCGAGTCCTCCAGAGATCATCCACCAGTGCGACCAATGCCATCTCCGTACTGTACCCGGGCCTGAAACCTGATTGGTATGGGTCTAGATTGTCAGTTTCCTCCAGAAACACTGGGAGCTGTCGGGCCACCACGCTCTCAACAACCTTCGCCACAAAGTGAAAGTTGGAGACTGGACGAACGTTGTTTAAATCAGCTGGGTCCAAGGCAGGCTTCTTGAGGAGGGGCCTCACCACCGCCTCTTTCAAGGCAGAAGGGAAGGAACCCTCACTCAAAGAAGCATCTATAACTGCCTGGAACCAGCCTCGTGTAACCTCCCGGGTGGCATACACCAGCCAGGAGGGACACGGGTCCAACAAACACGTGGCAGCATTCAGCTTCCCCATGACTCTGTCCACCTCATTTGGAGTCACAGAATCAAACTCCTCCCAGATAACATTTCTAAGACCAGTCGCCATATTCCCATTGGACTCTGCCCAGTTGTAGTCCAAGCCTGTCCAAATCCGAATGATCTTGTCCGTCAGATGTTGACTAAACTCCTCAGCATGTCCCTGAAGAGGGTCCCCCCCTCTGGTTAAGGAGGGAACAGGAGACCCTGAACAGGGTGGCCGGGCGACTATCTGCGGATGTGATGAGAGCAGAGAAGTACGCACACTTCACCACTCTCATCGCAGCAAGATAAGACCTAATATAGGTTCTTAACTGCAATCGGTTGGATTCAGACCTGCTGGACCTCCAACAGCTCTCTAGGCCTCTTTTCTGCCACTTCATTTCTCGGAGCTCTGCAGAAAACCAGGAAGCTACTCGAGATCCATGGTGGGTCAGAGGCCACAAAGGAACAACTCAGTCCAGTGCCCTAGTGGCAGTCATCTGCCAGGCGTCCACCAGGATCTCGACCAAGCTATGGGCAAAGGAGGCCAGAATTGGCCCAAGCGCCATCAGGAACCCTTCCGGGTCCATTAGGCGCCTGGGGCGGAACCATCTCACCGGTTCCACCTCCCAATGGCGAGGGGTGGCATATTGGAAGGCGAGTTGGATAATGATCTGACCATGACAGGGGTTGTATAGTTGGAGACCTCCCCAGATAATTTCTCTACCCTCCCGAGAGAAAAACAAGGTTGAGCATGTGTGTCCCCTCGTGAGTCGGACCCTGTATGACTTGAGTCAGGTCCAAGGCCGTCATGGAGGCCATGAACTCCTGCACCAACCCCGATGCCTCTCCCAGGGAAGGCAAGGTAAAGTCCCCCAGGACCATAAGCCTAGGGAACTCAACTGCCACCTCCGAGAGGACATTGAGGAGGACAGGCAGGGCTGTAGCCACGCAGCTGGGAGATAGGTACGCGAGGAACAGACCCAACTGACCCCCAGGGCAAGAAGGCAAGAAGTCCAGTGGACTCCAGACATCAGCAACAGCACACAAAACTCCATGAATTTAGCCTCTGTTCCTGACAAGTGCCCCTCCCCACAGCATTCCCTTAAGTCTCAGTCCCCAGCTGTGCCTTGTGAAGAGAGGTGTAGCGTTCTACTCCCAAGTTGTTGGGTCAGCTTGCATTGTTTCCACCTCCTCTCCACTCTCTGTGGTCAGGGATCAGGAGGGGGCAGTCCTTGCTCATTGCCTGAGCTTCTTTGCTCCTCATCTCTACTGCCTGCCCCCTCTTCTTCCATCTCTCAGTCATTCTGCCACCATTCTTCCCTGCTGGCAAGCCATCGCAAGCCTGAGGGACTCGGCGTTGCTTCATCCAGCTCCTCCCTGCATTCCTCCAAAGCCAACAAGTCCGCGCTCTCAACCTCCATCAGCCCCAGCTCCAGCTGGTCCTCCTCTGCAGACTCAGGCTCCAACGGGACCATGACACTAACGGTTCCACAAGCAGAAGTCCCTATACCATTCTAGACAAATGGCTGTCCAATCTCTTCTTCAAAACCTCCAGTGAAGGAACACCTACAATTTCTGAAAGCAGAAAGTTCCATGGTTAATTGTTCTCACTGTCAGGAAATTTCTTCTTATCTCCAGATTGGATCTCTCCTTGATATGTTTCCATCTGTTGTTTATTTATTTATTTATTTATTTTATTTTATTAAACTTATATGCCGCCCAACTCCCAAAGGACTTTGGGCGGCTCACAGCAAAAAAAACACAAAGAATTACATTATAAAAAGTTTAAAAAACAATTTAAAAAACAGTTTCTTGTCTTGCCTTCAGATGCCTTGGAGAATAGGTTGACCCCATCTTCTTTGTGGCAGCCCCTCCAATATTGGAACACTGCTATCATGTCACTCTTAGTTCTTCTTTTCACTAGGTTAAACATATTCAATTACGGCAACCTTTCTTCATATATTTTAGGCTTCAGTCCCCTAATCATCTTTATTTATTTGGAAAATGTATATAGCCACCTTCTTGCTCATGGTGACTCTAGGCGCCTTACAGAAAATAAAAACACAATGTGCAAGAAATAAAAATTATGTATATATAGTATTAATAAGAAATAAAGATTATGTATATATAGTATTTAAAAGAGCCTTGGTGGTGCAGGCTGTTAAATGCCTAGCACTTAGTTCCAGCTGCCTGCAATTAGTGCAGGCTCGAATCCCACCAGGCTCAAGGTTGACTCAGCCTTCCATCCTCTCGGGGTAGCTAAATTGAGGACCCAAGATTGTTGGGGGCAATAAGCTGACTTTGTAAAATGCGCTTGGGGGCAAAAAGCCCTAGTAATAAGCAGGCATATACAATGGAATGAAGGCTATTGCTGAGCGCATTGGGTTGTGCTCCCCCCAAAAAAATTGTAAGCCGCCCTGAGTCTCCAGAGAAGGGTGGGATATAAATACGAATAAAAAATAATAATAATAATAATCCCCCATCCCCCAGAGAAGAGAAGTTGCTCTTCTCTGCACTCTTTCCAAAGTCTCAACACTTGGAATACTGAATTCAGTTTTGGTCTCCATATATGACCTGACCTCCGCACCTTCCACCATGACCTGAAGACCTGGTTATTTGACCAATCCGGGCTGTGACCCATGGGTGGGGTGTTTTTAGATTTTGGTGGTTTTTAAGTTTGTATTAATTGGGACCATTAGTTTAATTTTTTAAAAATATTTATTGTGTTTGTTTTTATTGTAAGCCGCCCCGAGTCTTCGGAGATGGGGCGGCATATAAGTCCCATTAATAAATAAAACTGAATTCAGTATTCCAAGTGTGGTCTTACCAAGGCATTATCAAGCAATACTAGCAGTTCTCTCTTTAATTTCTTTCATTCAATTGTCTTTCCTTTCCCCCCCTCCCCCGCAATTTGCTAGAAGAATTCTGATGACCCAATGACTTCAGCAAATACTAACTCAGTGGTAATTTTCTAGTGTTTTTTACAATTGTATTTTTATTTAATTACTTTATTTAATAATATGTATCTTAACTTCAAAGATGCAAAGTTTGCAAGACAACTTAATAGTGACATTAGGCTATAAAAATGGTATTGCACTGCAACTGAATCCTTCCCACAAGCCTGTTTGTCTTAGGGGACTTATGAAGATGACAGAAGGCACATTCTGTTTGGCTCACCTTCTTTCTTCCTCTCCCTCAGATATGGATTTCACCATAAGGGGATGGGATAAAGCAAAACTTCATCACAGAAAGAAAAAGCGGGAGAAAACTGGAAGGCTAAATCTTCCATTTCTAGCCTTTCCCTTCCAAATATATATTCAAAAGCTTGAAATGTAATCCTCACTTAGGAGAGCTGTCTCTACCCCCCTCTTTGCCCCTCCAGTGACAGCTCCATTAGGGGCACATCCCACATACTGGAAGATTTCCTAAGAATTAAGGAGATAGTCCATTTTACCGATATTTACCCTCTGTTCAAACTAAATTGTCCATTTCTGGTGTTAACATGCCAATGTTACTCTATGTCACGTCATGCATGCAATGTGCTTTAGTGTACTGGGATTTGAAAACAGAAGCTGACTTATTGTTTTGCTCACATTTGTTTTGATATGTTCTTTCTTTGATTCTGTCTCTGTTGATCTTTAACAGCTTCCAGATGGGATGTTTTATAGCTTGTGCTCTGAGAGATTGAAAAGTACAAAGGAGTGCAAGAAGGCAGCCCATTAGCTAATAAAAAAAAGTTCACTGCATTATATTCTAATAAAATCTGAAATGTTGGATTATATTAATGACAACTGCACAGGAAATAGACCTAGTCCAGTGGCATTCAGCAATGTGAGCTTTTAAGCCATTTTACCATAGAAGCAACAGCTGTATGGTAAGAATCCCTTCCGTTTTTTGCTTCTCTCTCTTTATTGTAGTTGAACACAATAAATAACCCAGACGCCCTGCAATGGCCCTTGATTGCCAGTTAATTCAGTATGGTTCCTTTGCAGGGAAACTTGCAATCTCCCACGGAGGGCACGGCTGCGTGTGTGCACTGCAGAAATACATTATAGGATTTATGTATTGTTGCCCAACCCAGAATTAAGTTTGTTCTTTTCTCAACATAACTGTCACAGGCTTTTTCTGTTGTAGCTTGTATGGAAACGTTCCGGAAGCATAACTGAAAATAATAGTAACTACAAGACTGCAGATCATGGGAATTCTCATCCATGAATATGTTGTTTATTAATTCATTAAATATATTTCTACACCACCGCAATCAAAATGACTTTCAGTGGCTTAAGTAGAGAAAAAAATGCAATTTAAAGTAGACCCCAGTATAGAAAATAAAGACAAAATAACAAGAGAACAAGAAATGAAAATGAAAGAAAAACAAAGATGGGATTGATGAAAGATCAGAACAGAGAAAGGCTCTCTGAACAGCTTGGTCTTGAAAGGTTTCTGAAAAATTAGCAAAAAGAGGTCTAGCTTGATTTTCACAGGGGCTGATTCCCCCAATGTTGGCAGTATAATCAAAACAAGATCCTCCTTGTCTCGGCCCCTTCAAACTCCTGAAAGTATGGAATTTCTGGCAGGGAGATCCAATACTGACTAGAGTAGGCAATCCTGCAGATAGCCAAATACAGTCATACTATTAATATGTAATACACATTTAATATAATATTATTTAAATTTGTTGATCAATTGTGATACATCAATAGAAAACTCAGTTATATATGTAAGAATTTTTTACTCTTGATTATATTTCTTTCTTTCTTCCCTTTCAAATTAGGATACCTTGGAAAAAGTTGACTAAAATTATTCTTCTTTTGATAGACTTGTAGGCAAGAGGTTCATTGGTCAAATTTTCTGGAGTTTTTTTTTACTTCATATTAATATATATTTACAAGATTACCCATTCCTTTTTCTCTCCCAATTTTAATATTTTATGATACACAGACTGTTTATAATTTCTTTTAAAAAATATGGTTGTCAATATTGATATGATACCAACAAATAGTCTACTATCCTATTTGTTCTTACTGGAAGTATTTTTTTGCTTAGACCAATATTGGTCTGAGTGTTTCCTATTCTTTGTTTTTAAATACAGAATGCAAAAATTTAAAATAGCCATGAAACAAATGCAAACAATCTTCAGAATGCTATAATAAAAAGGAAAACCATAAAATGCAACATTAAGTAGCTGGGAGAATAAAAATAAGTTTCTATTTATTTAAAGGCCCCCAAATCAGGTCAAGCTATGCATTTTGTGAACATGTAAAAGTTGGCAGGCTCAGGTGGGCACCAACAATCCTCCAGATTCTCAAAACAAAAGCCAAGAAGGTTTTAAAAGACTTGGTACAAACTGATACTGAAAGAAATTAAAAACAAGCTAGAAAATATTAAAAGCCGGCATCACGCTCCGATCGCCTGGTACACTCCCGCATGCAGGGCCTCCTTGGGGTACCGTCAGTTAGACATTGTCGATTGGTGGTGCCCAGGGGTAGGGCCTTCTCTGTGGGAGCACCCACCCTGTGGAACCAGCTCCCCTTGGGTCTTTGTTTGGCCCCTGATCTCCACTCTTTCTGCCGTGACCTGAAGACCTAGTTCTTTCAACAGGCCGGTCTGGACTGACCGGGGCGGGGGGGAGAGCTTGTTTTAGAGTTATTTTAATTAATTTTAATTTATTATTTTACTCTCATTAGGCTTGTAACTGTTTAATTGTTTTTTATTGTAAATTCTGCACTGGGTTTTATTGTTAGCCACCCCGAGTCCTTAGGGAGAGAGGGCGGCATACAAGTCTAATGAAATAAATAAATAAAAGCAGAATGAAATTAAACCTGATCATACATAGATAATAGACTAGGTTGGGAAAGTCTGCTCCCTGTTTTTTTCAGTAGTATCACTATATTTCTGCAAAACTCAGTGTAGTTTTTAGCTACCAGAGCAACCTTTCCCCCCCCTTGCCCCAATCCACTGCCATTATATTGGCATCTGTTGACTAATTTAGTTTGTAAACTATTGCTGGAAGCAAATATACAGAAGCCATAAAACATGTCCTTATGATTTATACCGAAAATCTTATTTTGCTTTTGGGCCACACACACACGCATGCATACACATATTCACACATAGCACAACTTCTTTTAGAAGAATTATGAAATTGATTGGCTCATTCTAGCAGCTATCCAAGTGGTTTATTTACAACATCTCAACCGTATATCAGAAGCAGAATATGCCTTCCCTTCCCACATTGATGGAATTGCCAGGAAAATAGAAAGAGGGTGGTAAAGAAAGGATGGTTGAGCAGCCAGTCTCTACCTGGGTACACTGAGGCAAAGGAAAGTGAGCATCAAGCAGGAGTTGAGATTTGGAGCAGCCTCTGAAAGGATTGAATTTAAAACCAATAATAATGATATGAAATGCTATCAGTAGTTATTACTCTCACATTATTTTAAAATATTGGGGGGGGTGTTGAATATTAGTCTGAATTACTCTCATTATTTTATAATTATAGCACAAAAATTATTGTTAACAATAATATTTCAACATTTTATGTCTGTAAAAATTGTCATAACTGGTAAATAGAATGAAAATGAAAGACAATGGAAGTTTTGTTTGTTTCTATTTTGGCAGGGGCTAGATTCTTTGGTCAGTTGTTGGGACAAACAGGAAAGATTGGGAACTTTTGTGATATTGAATATTTGTTTTCCTGTCCCTTCCAAACTATCTCTGTCTACCTCCCTTTTTCCTTTACCCTTCCAACGAGGCCACCCTCTTGACCTCCATCAGCCCCAGCTCCAGCTGGTCCTCCTCTGAGGACTCAGGCTCCAACGGGGCCATGACACTAACCCTCGCACAAGCAGGAGTCCCTATACCATTCTAGACAAATGGCTGTCCAATCTCTTCTTCAAAACCTCCAGTGAAGGAGCACCTACAATTTCTGAAAGCAAAAAGTTCCACTGGTTAATTGCTCTCACTGTCAGGAAATTTCTTCTTATCTCCAGATTGGATCTCTCCTTGATATGTTTCCATCTGTTGTTTCTTGTCTTGCCTACAGGTGCCTTGGAGAATAGGTTGACCCCATCTTCTTTGTGGCAGCCCCTCCAATATTGGAACACTGCTATCATGTCACCCTTAGTTCTTATTTTCACTAGGTGAGACATATTCAATTACGGCAACCTTTCTTCGTATATTTTAGCCTTCAGTCCCCTAATCATCTTTATTTATTTGGAAAATTATCTAGTCTTTTCTTTTTCTTTTTCCTTTATGCTTCCTACACACATGCATGCAAACACACACACACACATGCAAATACACACATAGTTTTATATTATTAACATTTTTCTGCCAAAGTCACCAAATTATAGCACTAAAATGCATTTTGTAATTATTAAAATGCATACAACAAGACCTGCATTGACCCAAAGAAGATATTTGACAATGGTGTGCCTTATAGCTTGCTAATATTCACACATGCTTCATGGCATGAAAATATACCTGAGGTGTGGGAAGTTTTGTATAGTGAGAGCACTATGCCTCAGTTCTTCATAGGCTGTTTTTAACAGTCAGTGGAAATTCATATCACTTTTAGCTTTTTTTCCCCCCTGTGGTAGAAAACCAGTATATAAAGATGTATATAAAGATATACATTCATAAAGGGTGTTTATATGAACAAGGCACTTTAAATCTACAGCTTCAGAGTGGGACTTTCTTCAGAGAATATGGACTGGTTTGCATTCTCAGTCATTACTTATTTCCATATTAATAAGCATTTGGCATAATCCTATGCAAACAGACAATTTAGAATAAAATCTTATTAATACATTGAGGAATTAGACATATAAGATGATGCCATAGTGTTTAAGCATGGATATATTTGTAAGTGAGTATATGAATATATATATGAGTATATGTTGAGGAGGGTGATTCCTAATAAATATTTTTGTTTCTGTGACATTTTTTAAACTAATTTTTGTATCTGTGAATGGAAACTGGACTAGAAGACCTCCAACTCTGTTATTCTGTTTGCAGGCGGGTAGTCAGAGAGAAGATTTCCACTGGTTACAATAATTGTCTAGTGTCCCTTTCAGAATTGTTGCATTGGGACCTGTGGGTTGGTTGCAAAACAATGTGTCGTGCCTTCCTTCAATGGGGAATGCCTGCAAGAAGTGTTCGATTGAGTATTCCTATCCACTCTCTGGCTCAGCTGTGTTGTACATGAAGGAATGGGACATTTAATTCTGGACACATACTGCAATGAATGGTAGAGGTAGCTCTGCCTATTCGGTATGCCATCTCAGAACACATGCAGGCTGTGTCTTTTAATCACAGCACAAACCAGCTCCAGTAATATATTTTCCTGCCAAGTCTCCATGACATGACCTTCCTCTCTTCCCAGATCCCTCAGTGAGATAATCTTAAGTTATCCTGAGATGGGATTAGGAAGCCATTCATTGGCTTGTTTCAGTCTGATGTGGTTACACCTCCTCCTCTTTCCCTACTCAGCCTCCTCCACGGCTATTCAACTGTAGATTTCCTAAAGAGTTGGACTCTGCAGTCCTGTATTGATGTTGACCAAAACTGTATGATAGTGGTGCTAGTAGTGCTGTGTATATTTTCACTTTAGAACTCTTATTGGGTTAAACTGAAATAGCAAAAAAGTAAAATAGCCATCCCATCCCACAACCCACACTTTCCAAATAAAGCACAGAGAAATCTGGACTGAACTTGTTGATCAGAAAGGTCAGCAGTTCAGCAGTTCAAAATCCCTAGCACCGTGTAACAGAGTGAGCTCCCATTACTTGTCCCAGCTTCTGCCAACCTAGCAGTTTAAAAGCATGTAAAAATGCCAGTAGAAAAATAGGGACCACTTTGGTGGGAAGATAACAGCATTCCATGCGCCTTCGGAGTTTAGTCATGCCAACCACATGACCACGGAGATGTCAATGGATAGCGCTGGCTCTTCAGCTTTGTAATGGAGATGAACACCACCCCCTAGAGCCGGAAATGACTAGCATGCATGTGCAGGGGAACCTTTACCTTTACTTAAGTAAAGAATAGAAAGGAAGAGGAAAAGAAACCTAAATATAAGTGTGGTTCATGACTTCTGTTAGGGTTGTTGTTTTTATAACTTTATCTAGAGCACGGGTGTCAAACTTGATCTCGTCACATGATGTATCATGACATATCATGATGTTTTTTTCCCTTTGCAGAGCCAGGGTGGGTGTGGCCTGTGAATGGCGCATCCAGCCCAGTGGCCACCAGTTTAACAGGCCTGATCTAGAGTTATAAGAGCCTGGATAATGAGGCCCTCATTTCTGCTGCAATACCATGTTTGGTGGATGTTTTTTCAAGTGACCATTGATGTGGTGAAGAGAGAGGACAGCAACAATGGAGGAATCAATCAAGCCTCATGTGCCATGCATACATTATCATGACAGCAGAGTCAGGAGAGAAGCAATAGATAGAGGAAGATTGATAGAGGGACTGGTAGAGTTTCCTGCTGGCTCAAGGATGATTGGGTAGCTCATTAACCTGGGAGTGTAGGAGGGATGGGTTTAAGCAACACATTTGTTATATAAGATATTCCAACATTTATTAGTGCTAATATTGAAAGAAACAAGTGTCAGGCCCAAAACCAAGAATAATAGATGATAATTCTTCCAGGCTAAGTTTTTTTTATAGTTTCATACCAATAGACAAAATCTTGCCAGACTGAGGAGTCTACTATATGCATCTACAATATATATCCTGAACTATTTTGGAAGGGCTGTCTTCACCCTCTTCATCCATCAGATATCACATGATATCTAGGCTGAGTTAAGTTGTGTCTTACTCTTCTGAAATCCTGGGGAACCTATTACTCACTACATTCCAACACATCAAGGCTTTAATTGTCCATATCCGTAATACCTGTATCAGGAAATGATCATAATCATACATGCTGGTATGATGCTTTGGGATACCACCATCTGGAAAACTCCTCAATGAGCCCAGAATTCTGAACTGATCTTATCTGAGTAGCAGCTCCCTTCAATGGGTGGTGAACTGTTCTGAATACTTGGAGTGAGTGAGATAAGGCAGGGATAAATAACATGAGCATTGATACATGCATCTGGCATGCTCTCTATTCTATGTGATGTTTACTTTGTTCGAAGATGTGTTTAGTAAAAAAATAAATAAACGAAGAGTTAGCTAACATCAAACTGTAGCAATGACATCAGTACAATTTTTATTTTTCAAGACTGTTGACCCCTATATAAACTTCATGGTGGTTCTTTGAGAATAGAAGTGGTTTGGAAATATGCAGAACAAAGTCAAATAAAATTGCTAGGCATACAGAACATCCTGTGTAACTAAATGAAGTATCAGGAAACATTCGCATTAGTGTGTATTCTCGTATTTTGATATTTGTTACTTGCCACACTACCATGACAACTCTGAATATAATGGAGGGTGCGGGGAGAAAATCCCCATGGTAGTCATTTGGTGAAAACACTCACAATTATCATTCTATCCATGAGACAATTTCTGCTCCTTTTTGTAGCATTATCCCTTTATTTCTGAGTCTAGTATTTTAGGGTAACTGAATTTATCAATATATCCCATGTTCGTGAAAGAATTATTAAAGGCTCTGATTTCTATTTTTCTCAGTGTCTGATGCAAGTAGAATATTAATTTTCCATATTTTTATTTTCTTGTTATTGGGAAAGCTAGTATAAATGCATAGCACAGTCCTACAATTCTGTCACAAAAACCAGTGGTGAAAACAAGGATAAAGGGAAGGATTTGATTATATTAAAAAAGGAGGGGATAACTTTTGCTAACCCATCTCTGCTTCCTGAGACAAATATAATTGCTGGAGCCAATTTGCTGCTGCTTTGTTTTGAGCTGGAAAGGGTTGGGAAGGAGGGAGAGCTGAAGCCTGCATTAAAGTTGAAGAATTAAATATAGCATTGGGGCTAATTAATTATAGTTTGATCATTTTGACACCTTCCAAAATGACCCAGCCACATACCTTGAAGCTTTGTCAACTCAATTGCGTCTTTATTTTTCTTGCCTTTAACCAACAATGAAGACGAATGCCACTCTTCCCTCGGTTTTCAATCACCTCTGCAGAAGTGCTCCCCTGGCAATGTGCATGGACAGACCTAATTAATCCCCCCTCCGCCCTGCCTTGGGTCTATACATCACCCTGGCAGTTGGAACTGCTGCTTGTTTTAAGGCGATCACGTCAATGAAATGTTCATCTGTTTTGCCACAATTTTACCACAGGTGGTGATTTGTAATTAGAAAGCGCCAGCCCAAATTCTGAATTTCTCCTCAACTCTTCCTCCTCTCCTTCCACGTCCCTGTTGTGAAAGATGCAGGCCGACACAGGGTGATATAATGGAGGGAGCCACGGATGGAGGGAGGGAAATATTGGAGATCTGGGAGGTAAGGAGGAGTGGGCTGTGGCCCAGCTGAAAAAAACATAGGACATGCTGATAGAAGCACAAACATGTCCTAATGTAGGATCAGAGGACTGCAAGCAGGATGAGGCTGAACCATTATTAGCTATATTGGGGTGCAGTCAGTGGCAGATTAAGGCTCACTGGTGCCCGAAGCACTGACAAATCTTGGTTCCCCCCTATTGCACACACGAAGCCATATTCTCAACTTTGTGGTGCCCCCTTTGGGCTTGGTGCCCTAAGCACATGCTTAGTCTGCTTAATGGTTAGTACATCACTGGGTGCAGTCTGTATTACTTGGTTAGAATCAGTGGTGGGATTCAAACTTTTTTACTACCGGTTCTGTGGGTGTGGCTTGGTGGGCGTGGCAGGGGAAGGATACTGTAAAATCTCCAGCGGGAGGTGGTATTTGCCAGTTCTCCGAACTACTCAAAATTTCCACTACTGGTTCTCCAGAACTGGTCAGAACCTGCTGAATACCACCTCTGGTTAGGATGGGGAGGAAAATAAATGCAATCCTTCTGGAAAACATTGTTGGTTTCCTTCTCATCTCTTTCCTCTATAACAGTGGTTCCCAAAGTGGGCGGTACTGCCCCCTGGGGGTGTGGGGTGCCTTAGTGGGGGTGCTAAGAGACAAGGGGACCGGCAGGGGGGCACTAAGAGGCAAGGGGGGGCACTGAAGGTGGGCCCCTCGTAGGGCGCAATTCAGGGGTGGGATTCTACCGGTTCATTACCATTCCAGGTAGTTTGGAGAACTGGTAAAATGGTCCCCTGGCTGGCCCTGCTCCTCTCCACCCACTCCTCCGTTCCCTGCCCAGTCAGTCCTTATTATGCATGCGCGACATCACACACATGTGCAACAATCGCTGACAGGCACAGCGGTGTGTTGGAGAAGCGGAGCAAGCAAAGCCGGAGGTCGGTAATTTTCACTGCAAAAAGTATACAGACACTGTGTGGTTTTTTTGGTGCAGCTGGAGTCTAGCCGCACCCAAAAAAACCATGCAGTGGCTGGAGGTTTTTTGCAGTGAAAATTACTGACCTCCGGCTTTGCTCTGCTTCTCCAACGTGCCACCACCACCGCATTCTAGGTGTTATGTATGCAGAGTTTGAAATGATTGGTTATTGTTGTAAAGTGTTTGAAAGCATTGGTTGTAAAAGTGCAGGAAAACCCTGCACTCTGATTGGTTGGCAGCCGCAGCAGCCGGCTATAAATAGCTGCCGCGGCTGAGCCATTCGGATCTGTTCTGAGCTGAAGTCACAATAAACTAAGAGCTGAAGCACTCTGCGTCCTGCCTCTCTATGCGAACTTAACACTGGTGACAAGGATGGGATATTCCCGAAGAGAAGGCAACGCGGAACAGAGAAGAGCGAGATGGCTGCGCTGAACACCCCCCCAGCCCCGTTCGATCCGAAGAACGAAGACTGGGAGTCGTATGCAGATCGGTTTCAGATGTATTTAGAAGGAAACGATCTGGCCACCATTTCCGAGCAGCGGAAGAGGGCGGTGTTCCTCACTTATTGCGGTCCTGCAGTCTTCAAGATGGCGAAGGCATTGGCTGGCTCAGCAGACGTGAAGGTAATGGCATGGTCTGACCTGGAGAGACTTTTAAGGGCACACTACACGCCCCAAGTATCGTGCCTCATTAAGAGACACGAGTTTTATCGCGATCAGGGAGAAGACGAAAGCGTCAGTGACTTTGTGGCAAGTTTAAGGAGCATTGGGGGGGTGCGAATTCAGCGTTTTGGAGGAGGCCATGCACGATCGTTTTGTATTGGGCCTTAAAGACAAGGTTTTGCAGAGCAAATTGCTGATGAAACCCAAGATCACGCTGAAAGAAGCCATAGAGGAAGCATCTTCAGCAGAGGCCACCAAATCCTCAGCAGCAGCCATGAGAAAGATGAACAAGACTACGGGCCATTCTGATGGGGAAAAGACCACCACAACTCATTTTGATGAGCTTGAATCTGAGTCAGAATACAGTGGAGAAGAAGAAGGAATTAACAGACTCAGAATGGAGCGGAAACGAAATGACCTGAGAAGAAAGAGGCGAGATTTCCACTGCATAGGTTGTGGGGCGAACCACCCCCGCACTGAATGCAAGTTCCTGGACGCCATTTGCCTCCGTTGTGAAAAAAGAGGGCACATCGCAAGAGTCTGCAAATCATCCAGAACTCCACCAAACAGAAGGAAGTTTGCTGCAAACAACAAAGACAGAGAAGTCAAGCCAAACAACACCAGCGAGAAAATGGGGCAGCACAGAAGCAAATGGAAAAATGAAACTCATCAAACAGTAACTATTGGTCATTCCTCTTCATTAAATAACAGGAAAGTGCATGTCAAGGTATTTATTGAGGGAAGGCCTTGCCAAATGGAAGTGGACTCAGGTTCATACCTATCCATGGTGTCATGGGACACTATTCAAAGACTGATACCAGACATTCAGAAGACTCATTTCAAGAAACAAGCACTAACTCTTAAAGACTACCAAGGGAACAAGATTCCAGTAGTTGGAACAAGAGAATTCAACGTGAAATTCAAAGGCCACACCAAGCCTGCCATTGACCATTGTAGGTAAAGATCGCCCAAGTTTGCTGGGACTAGAGTGGTTCAACCCACTGGGCATCAAGTAACTGGCATCAATCACGTGAGCAACACTGAGTGGGAAGAATCATTGAAGTCTGAGTTTCCAGAGGTCTTCAGCGACGGATTAGGCAAGTACTTGGGGACCCCTATCACTTTTAACCTAGATCCCAAGGTACAACCAATCCGTTTAAAACCCAGGAGGGTACCATTTGCCTTAAAGGAAAAAATAGATGAACAATTAGATAAACTGATAGCCCAAGGGGTACTAGAGCCCACAGACCATTCCAGGTGGGAGACACCCATAGTCACGCCAGTCAAGGCTGACGGTTCCGTGAGAATCTGTGGGGATTACAAGGGGACATTGAACCATGCGCTACAACAGAGCGCATATCCGGTTCCAGTGGTTCATCATTTATTACATTCTCTGGGCGGGGGGCACAGTCTTCGCCAAATTGGACCTGGCCCAAGCATACCAGCAGTTAACAGTAGATGATCTAACTGCAGAAGCCCAAACCATTGTAACCCATCGGGTGCATTCAAATGCAAGAGGTTACAATTGGAGTAAGTGTGGCACCAGGCATATTTCAAAGCCTCATGGAAAGGATGCTACAAGGGTTACCTGGGGTAGTGCCCTATTTTGATGATGTTTTAATCTCTGCTGAAAATGACACTCAATTACAGGAGAAACTCAGAGAAGTCCTGACCAGGTTCAGAAAAGCAGGGTTAAAAGTAAAAAAAGAAAAGTGTACACTAAGAACTGACAAAGTAGAATTCTTGGGATATATGATTGATCAACAGGGCATCCACCCCACAGAAGCCAAAGTCCAGGCAATCAAAGAAGCCCCCAGACCAAAATGCAAAACTGACTTGCAAGCATTCCTGGGACTTGTTAATTTCTACCACATGTTTCTACCTCAGAAAGCAACCATTGCAGAACCCTTACATAGGTTACTGGACAAAAATCTGCATGGGTTTGGGGCAGAAAAGAAGAGTCTGCATTTAACAATATCAAGAGACTAATCACTTCTGATTGTGTATTGATACAATTTTCTGGGACTTTACCTGTAGTATTAACTTGTGATGCATCCCCTTATGGAGTAGGGGGTGTTGAGCCACATGCTTCCCAGTGGAAGGGAAGCTCCTATTGCCTTTACTCTGCACTTTGACTAAAGCAGAGAGGAACTACAGTCAACTGGACAAAGAGGCTTTGGCAATCGTAGCAGCAGTCAAGAAGTTCCATGAATACGTCTATGGGAGAAGATTCACCATTGTCACAGATCACAAGCCACTGTTGGGCATTATGGCAGGTGATAGACCAACGCCAACCATCCTGTCACCCAGAATGCTGAGATGGGTTGAATTTCTTGCTGCTTATTCATATAAACTCATCCATAGACCAGGAAAAGACATTGGGCACGCAGATGCACTGAGTCGCTGCCCACTTCCTCTGCACACTGAGGACCCTGCTCCTGAAACTTACACCTTTTTCTAGAAACTGTTGCCAAGCTTCCAGTCCATGCTGCTACAATTGCTAGAGAAACTGCCAAGGACACTTTATTGGCTCCTATTGTGAGTTGGGTTAAAAAGGTTGGCCACTGCAAGATCTACCTCAGGCTTCCCAACCTTTCAAATCCAGGCAAACTGAATTATCTGTTTTAAGGGGATGTATTTTGTGGGGAAACAGGGTGGTTATTCCTGCAAAACTGCAGAAAGAGGTTTTGGAAATGTTACATGAGGGTCATCCGGTATTGTCAGAATGAAGGGATTGGCCAGGAGTTATGTATGGTGGCCAGGTATAGACAAAATGGTTGAAAACTGGGTTGCATCCTGTCCAAACTGTCAGAAAGTCAGGCCTGCACCACCTCTCACCCCACACAGGAATGGGAATGTCCTAGGGGTCCATGGTCCAGGATTCATATTGATTTTGCTGGCCCTACCAGAGGGCACACTTTCCTTATTGTGGTAGATGCATACTCCAGATGGTTGGAGATTATCCCTATGGCCTCCACCACAGCAGACGCTGTTATCAAGCAGCTTAAGAAACTTTTTGTAACTCATGGGTTACCTGATGTTATTGTTTCTGACAATGGTCCTCAATTTACTGCCAACCTTTTTGAATCATATCTAGCACAACTGGGTATCAGACACGCCCTTACAGCCCCTGGGCATCCTTCGACTAACGGCCGGGCTGAACGCATGGTACGCTTCACCAAAGAGAAGCTCCAACAATTGGGTCCAGGGGACATCACTGAGAAAGTTGAAAAACTACTCAGTATCCAACACATCACTCCTAACCCATCCACTAATTTAACTCCAGCTGAGCTTTTGATGGGTAGAAAACTCAGATCTACCCTGGACCGCCTTCACCCCACTTACGCACCCAACGCACCATTAGATTCCACTAGCAAAACTCGCCAATTCTCCATGGGTGATTTTGTTTATGCTAAAACCTTGTAGGTGAACCATTGTGGATTCCTGCAGAGATCACCCAGGTTACAGGCCCCAGGTCTTACAGGGTTCAAACTGAGGATGGTGCCTTGTGGAGTAGGCATATAGACCAGTTACGGTCCAGACTGCCTCTGGAGCATCGCCCTTGCTCCTCTCTGGATTTCATTCCCACAGCCTTTTCTAGGGGGGAAGGGGGAGATAATGGAGGTAATGAGCAAGTAAGAATCAACCCCATGTGTAACGAGCTAACACGACAGGAACCATCCCAAACCCTGTCACAGTCCCAACAACCATTTTTACAAATGGAGGATTGCACATCATTACCAGACTTAGAGGATAACACTGGGTTGGAAATAGATTGGGAGGAGAGACCAGGTTGTAGTAACCAAACAGGTTCTACCAGTACAAGAAATCCTAATAAGGGAATGTTGGCAGATACATTTCCTTCCTCACAAGGTGAGATTTCCAAAACACCTGAACCACGAGGTCTCAGCGCATAAGAGCCCCACCTATTTACAAGAGTATATTAGATAGATGGGGTTTGAGTATGGACCAAACCTGGTGGGGAGGGGTGTTATGTATGCAGAGTTTGAAATGATTGGTTATTGTTGTAAAGTGTTTGAAAGCATTGGTTGTAAAAGTGCGGGAAAACCCTGCACTCTGATTGGCTGGCAGCCGTGGCAGCTGGCTATAAATAGCTGCCGCGGCTTAGCCATTCGGGTCTGTTCTGAGCTGAAGTCACAATAAACTAAGAGCTGAAGCACTCCGCGTCCTGCCTCTCTATGCGAACTTAACACTAGGCACTGACCATGCCGGCTCAACCCATTGACTGCTCCCACCACTCCACTCGGACTTGCTTGAGCAAGTCCCTCAGGTGCAGCAGGCTCAATGGGATGTACCTGTGGGGCCAGCACTTAGAATGCGGCCTTAGCGGTGCATTGGAGAAGCAGAGCAAATCCGGAGGTCGGTAATTTTCACTGCAAAAAACCTCCAGCCACCATGTGTTTTTTTCAGTGTGGCTGCAGTCCATGCGGTGGCTGCAGGCATTCATGACAAGGGTGACGTGGGCTGGCGGGGAGCCCAGAGACAACAATGGCTCAGTTCTGGCTTGCCTTCCCTGGCAGCCAGTTGCAGGAGAAAGGTAAAGTCATGGTCGTGGGATGACGATAGAGGTGGTCATGGGGGAGGAAATGGTGAGATTAAGGGCTGGGGCTTCTGAAAGGGGAACCGGGGTGATGCAGGTTTAGCCCAGGCCTTTGACAGATTAGGCCACACCTGCCTGGGCAGAAAATAGGTAGATTAGGTGATAAGGACAGAGAGTTATGGATGAGAAAGAGAAAAAGAAAGAAAGAAGAAAGAAAGAAAGAAAGAAAAAAGAAAGAAAGAAAGAGGAGTGATAAAAGTGAATGGGGAGGAGTGGAAAGAGAGGGAAAGAGAAAGAGAGAGAGAAAAAAAAGAAAGAGAGAGACAGAAACAGAGAGAGGGAAAGAGAGAGAGAGAAGTAAGACAAGAAAGAAAAGAAAGAGAAAAGGGAAAGAAAAAGGGAGAGAGAAAGGAAGAAAAAAGGATAGACAAAGAAAGAGGGAGTGATGGAAGGAAAGGACAGAAAGAGAAAGAAAGAAAAAAGAAAGAAAGGGAGGGAGAAGAAAGTGAATGAGATATCCAGTCCAACCATCTACTCCAGCAGGGTTAGAAGGGAGTGTGTGTGTGTGTGTGTGTGTGTGTGCATGGCTGTCAAAACTCTAAAAGCAGGTCAAGCAGCTCTGCGAAGGTCAGTCATAAATTAGAACACTTACTAAGCAACCGGCCATTAAGCGAGAACCACTTATATTTGGTTTGCCAGTTACATGGCTACCTGGCCACGCCCACCCAGTCACATGACCACCAAACCATGCCCACAAATTAGGCCACACCCACAGAAGCAGTTGTTAAGAAATTTGAATCCCACCCCTTGGTGGAGGGTACTGAGGACGAGTTTGTAGCCCCAAGAACTGAAAAAGTTTGGGAACCACTGCTCTATACCATTCCTGGGGAGAAATGTGTAATTTTAAAAGCAGTGAGGTAGTTCAACATTTAAGCGATGCTCCAGCTGCAATATGTTAATTAAGACTTTTTAAAAGTGGGTTCCAGTGTGTGTTTTAAAACCCCAAACCCTAAGGTGCTCATTTTTTCTTCTCCTGCCTGAGGCATTTCCATCAATGCCATAACTACTCTCTGTAGAACTACTCTCTTCTCCAAATCATTCCACAAGTCAAAAAAGCATTTTCAGTGTCATGAAAATGTAAAATATGACTTAAGAAATTCTTCAAAGGAAGAACCCTAAATAGGCATTATCATCAGTCTTGATTTTAAAACCACTTTTATTACACATAAACTTTTGGGGGAGTTTATAAGATTTGTCATGTGAAAAGAAAAAAACTTCCCCGCATTAGTGTTGCAGTTCCTAACATTGGAAATGGTCAACTCTGCTGCAAATCATGGAATAGCATTATAAGCAATGAAGCATCTGCACGCATGGAAAGAAGATGCTGAGATGTGTTACAGAGACACTGCATACATGTGAATTACAGAGATTGTACTAAATGTACAAAAATGTACAAAAATGTACAAAAAACATTCCACCGATGAATCATGATTCAGAGATGGCTGTGGCTGGTGTCTGCTAAATTCATTTGATTTACTGAGGGCATCTCGGAAATGCAACACAAATGAGTGAGTGAGATTAAGCTGCAAAAATGGGAGCATGAAAGCTTAAGAACTTCTTTCATGGTTATGGAAGGTGGCCTGTAAGGACTTCTCATGCAGGGCGGTTGTAATGATGTTCATTCATTCTCTAACTTCTCTACCCCAAACTGGTTGAGAGGAGCAGCGTCTTGTTCCTGAATTCATCTTAGGTCTGAAAACATGCTAACAGCATGATATAAAAATTATTCGGTTCCCTCCATTGGGAGAAATGCAGGATTCTGGCAAATGCACATTTGACTGATACCTAAATTTGTGGAGCCCCCAGTCCAAGAATGCACATTCCTTGCAGAATTACATTCTGCACAAAGTTCCTCACTGTTTGGCAACCTGATGCTTTGGGCTGCCTCCCTCATTTCTTTTTCCTGGGCCCTCTACTACTGAGATGCTTGCTTTAATTTTGATGTTTAAGTGAATTCAGTCTGGAGCTCTTGCACCTCCCTAATGAAAGAAACATTCGCTCAAAACAAACCACCAAGAGATGTTGGTGAGTTTGACTGCCAACCATGCCCTCAGCACCATTCTTGTTTTAATGAATATACATGGTTTTTCTTGGCGCTCTGCACTGTGGCCCATCTGTTAGTATGGCACAGTTCCTGCTCACATGTAGGATCAGACCCTTGCCCTGAGGCACCGATTCTACATAATGTTGGGGTGTCGCTATGCTGCTTTTTTTTTAAAGAGAGAAACAGTGAGAATGGCAGGAAGCCTTTTCCTGGTGTCATCATACCAGCACTGGCAGCGCATGTCTCATTTCACATGAACACACCAGTTCATGTGAAACTATAACCCACCAGTTAAGCAAGCAAGGCAGAGGAATCCTAGAGAGCCGGACATAAAATAAAATCAAGAGCTATCATTGTGAAACTTCCTGAAGAGAAAAGGTTGATAGGCAAGCAAACATTGCATGTGTTCTAACACTCTCTGGATGCTCAGACTGGATTCCCACACATTGTACTTGAATGCAATTTTCACACGCATTCAAGGGCTAAGCATTAAAAAAGAGAAGTACTTAGGGTAGGCAACTATCATTGTCACTTTGCTGATAGACACACATTGAGAAACAGAGAAAACCTTTTCTCTACATTGAGAAAATCCCAGTACTTAATATGGCCAAATGTTAAATTCTATTAAATTCTATGTTTTTAGTTAGTTATTTATTGTGCGGTTTTAGCTGTGAGCCACCCTGAGTCCTTTCTGGAGAGGGGGCGGCATACAAGTCAAATAAATAAATAAATAAATAAATAAATAAATAAATAAATAAATAAATAAATAAATATTACTTATTTGAGCATCAAATAACTATATATAATAGTATATATACCACTACAGCAAGCAGTCACTGTTTTCTGGTACTATTCAAGCCATGTGAGCTGCAGCTAAGTGCTACACAAGTTGTACCTCCACATATTTGCATTTTTCTAAATTTGGGGCAGAACGAAGAGAGGATTATTTGAAGAAGAAAATTGGGGAGCAGGGTAAGCATTTTAGCTGAGCTAAAACCAATGCTAGGGGCTGCCAGATAGGATAGGTGACAAAATGGCTGTAGCTGTTTAATTGTTCATATGTCCCCGTGGTGGGATTCAAATTTTTTTTTACTACCAGTTCTGTGGGAGTGGCTTGGTGGGCATGGCTTGGTGGCATGGAAAGGATACTGCAAAATTCCCATTCCCACCCCACTCCAGGGGAAGGTTACTGCAAAATCCTATTGCCTCCCCACCCCACTAACCTGCTTTCCACCTCTGTTCTCCTGTGCAGGACAACAAAAGAAGACCCAGCCAATCTGCTGGCACTCGGGAGGCAGAGAATAGAGGGGGTGAGGCCATTCAGAGGTGCCGGTTCTCCAAACTACTCAAAATTTCTGCTACCAGTTCTCCAGAACTGGTCAGAACCTGCTGAATACCATCTTTGATATATCCCCCAACTAATATACTGAAGAAAATGTTTTACATGGCAGCTTGAACTGGAGTTGTAGTTGATGTTTATGAAAATTAACCTTCCACTGGGGGCTGTAGTCTCTCTTTTTTTATGTGTTCATGTGTGTGTGTGTGTGTGTAGACCAAGATAGTCTCAATTTCAAGTGTGCTCAAGTCAGCCAATACTACTTTTTACATAATTCAAATCAAATATATATTTATCCAAAAGCCTCAAAGAAGGTTTAAGGAAGTTCCTGAGAAAAGTGCTTATGATAACTGAAAGCTTTGAAGCAGTCCACTTCACTTTCTCTCTCTCTGTCTCTGTCTCTCTCTGTCTCTCTGTCTCTTTCTGTCTCTGTCTCTCTCTGTCTCTGTCTCTGTCTCTGTCTCTGTTTCTGTCTCTATCTCTATCTATCTATCTATCTATCTATCTATCTATCTATCTATCTATCTATCAGGAAATATTTGATCATAGCATGGTAGAATATTTATTGGTATGGCTTTAATGAATATTCAATGGTTTCAAAAGTCAGGTTAAATTAGGAATTTTGGCCAGATGGAAATGGCATCATCTACCCACCCTTCATGCCCTTAACACCATCACTTTCCTCCTGGTTGCTGCTTCTTTTTTCCTCTGGAATTAGGCAACGTTATCAACCATATGAAGGGACGCAGTGGCTCAGTGGCTGAGATGCTGAGTTTGTCAATCAGAAAGGTTGGCAGTTCGGTGGTTTGAATCCCTAGCACCACATAACGGAGTGAGCTCCTGTTACTTGTCCCAGCTTCTGCCAACCTAGCAGTTTGAAAGTATGTAAAAATGTAAGTAGAAAAATAGGGACCACCTTTGGTGGGAAGGTAACAGCATTCTGTGCACCTTCGGGATTTAGTCGTGCTGGCCACATGACCACGGACACGTCTTTGAACAGCGCTGGCTCTTCGGCTTTGTAACAGAGATGAGCACCAGCCCCTAGAGCCAGAAACGACTAGCATGTATGTGCGAAGGGAACCTTTACCTTTACCTCGTCAGCCATATGAGTAATATGGATCTCATTTATTCCAAATGGATGCTGCAATCCAATAACAATCCCATTATAGCTTTCTTCTTTAGCTACCTACCTACCTACCAAACACAGGTTCCTATGCTTTTCATTGTTGATATTGTAGGAGGAGAGCCATGTTAGTGCACGGTAACTAAAAATTAGGAAATGCCTGGTAGCACCTAGCAAATTTTCTCCTAGCAAATTTTACTGTGTCCTTTAATAAAATTTGCTATTGTAAAAAGATGCAACAAGACTTCTGATGTTTATTTCCTTCATTTAATTTAGAACACTGGGAAAATAATAAAAGAGCTGTGTTGGCAAGAGTTGCTCTCTTTTTTTGCCTCTGGATCAAGGATATGATATGTTCATTATTGGCGAAGTCAGTCAATTCTATCAACATTTTCCCACTATTTTATTACCCTCCAAAGGAGGATAAAAGGAAAAGAAATAAAATCCCAAGGGTTGCTTCCACAAAATGTATTGGACTTTAGAGCTTGTTTTATCATTAAGCTAACTATGTGTAATCATTCTAATGTTCAATAGATCAATTAAACTTCTCCATATAATGGATAATAGAAAGGGTAGCAGCCAAAAGAATGAGCTCTTTTAAAGTCACTGGAAGTGTGATCTAATTTACCATTGCTACCTTACCATCATTACTCCACCATTTTCCTCCCTCCCTTTCTTTTTTCTTAGAATAGAATTCATTATTGGCCAAGTGTGATTGGACACACAAGGAATTTGTCTTGATGCAAATGCTCTCAGTATACATGAAAGAAAAGATGCATTCGTCAAGAGTCAAGAATCGTAAGGTACCACACTTAATAATAGTCATACGGTACAACAAGCAATCAAATCATACTAGGAAACAGTCAATATAAATCGTAAGGATACAAGCGACAAAGATACGGTCATACAGTCATAAGTGGGAGGGGATGGGCGATAAGGAGTGATGAGAAGATTAATAGTAATGCAGACTTTGTAAATAGTTGGACGGTGTTGAGGGATTTATTTGTTTCGCAGAGTTCTGGTCCTGCCTTAGGTGCAAAATCAGCTAGGTGAGCTTAAGCCAGTCACTCTCAGCCTTAGGAAGGAGGCAGTGACAAACCACTTCTTATCAACCTTGCCAAAAAAAAAAACCTACAAACGCTTTTCCAGTCATTCTCTGAGAATTGGGCACAATTAAACAGAAGGGGGGGGAATCTAATGTGTATTTAAATGAATCAATGATTCCACACAATGTAATATCAAAACAATATCGACGCAACATTTTTAATCCAAAACTTTCCTTGTTAAAGCAGACCCGGTATGCTGACATTACTCCATAGGGTATACATTTCCTTCCACCCATCCTGTATTTTCTCCATGTTTTTCGCTTGATGTGGAAGCTATGTAATCATATGTACCATAAGGTTTTTCAAAATTCATGTTATAGTTATAAAATAGGGAGGACACAGTGTTATGCCAGAGTCTTTTTATAAATAAAGGGTGAAATGAAAGGAAGGGTAAAGAGAAGCTTGAGTTTGGTAACTGTCTAACAAAAATAATGAACCTATGAAGTGTCTTTCCCCTCCCCCATTTACACAGTACAAGTACCAAGATAGAGAGTGATTGTTGCCTGGGCAACCTGTGTGACCATCCTGTTTTCTTTTTTGTTCTCCCATTTCCAGTCAAAAAAAATGCTGGGGTAGACGTCCCTCTTCAGTTACTTCAGTTTCATCATGGAGCCAAACTGAACCGGCAATAAGGTGCTATATTTTTACAGTATCCATACATGTCTGATTAGAAGAATTCTTTCAAGGTAAAAAAAAAACAAGGCCTTCAGAGTCACTGAGAGTTGAGTGGCATACACATTTAGTAATTTAATATTATAAAGTGAAAAGGCTGCCCTTTGCCCTGACAACTTTTGTGCCATGGGCATACTAGAATCTCTCAGAAATCCACTCCCATCATTCTAGATGACAATATTTCCCTCCCTTCCTTATTCCATCATCAGCAATGTGGCCTACATTCAGCCACATTAGTAGAAAGGCATCTTCAGCATAAGTTTATAGCTTTGCCAGCAGCAGGCCCCACATTATCATAGGATTTTGGAAAAACATTTGAGAATTCTTGGCCTGCTCTAAAAAAAGAAACTCTGTGTGATTTGAGGAGTGAAAGGTGGTATGAAAGGGATAATGGATAGAAAAGGGACTTGTGTATTGGAGGGAATAACCAGGAATGTGTCTTGCTCACAGTTCTCTCAAATTGGCAGCTTTTTCAGTGACTTTCTCCTCCAACTTCTGATCTAGTTCCTTGCCTAAAATGGTTAGAGCAGTGGTTCCCAAAGTGGGCAGTACTGCCCCCTGGGGGGCAGTGGGATGCCTTAGGGGGGCACTAAGAGGCAAGGGGGCTGGCAGGGGGTGTTAAGAGGCAAGGGGGGCACTGGAGGTGGGCCCCTTGCAGGGTGCAATTCAGGGGTGGGATTCTACCGATTCATTACCATTCCTGGTAGTTTGGAGAACTGGTAAAGTGGGCCGCTGGCTGCCCGTGCTCCTCTCTGCCCGCTCCTCCATTCCCTGCCCAGTCAGTCCTTATTGTGCATGCGTGACATCACGTGCATGTGCAACAATCAGTGACGGCCACAGTGGTGCGTTGGAGAAGCAGAGCAAGCAAAGCCGGAGGTCAGTAATTTTCACTGCAAAAAGCATACAGACGCTGTGTGTTTTTTTCAGTGCAGCTGGAGTCCAGCCGCACCAAAAAAACCACTCAGTGTCTGGAGGTTTTTTGCAGCGAAAATTACTGACCTCTTTGCTCTGCTTTTCCAATGTGCCACCATTGCCGCATTCTAGGCACCGGCCATGCAGGCTCACCCCATTGACCGCTGCATCATTCTGCTCGGACTTGCTTGGGCAAGTCCCTCAGGTGCAGCCGGCTGAACGGGATGGACCTGCAGGGCCAGCACTTGGAATGCAGCCGCAGTGGCGCATTGGAGAAGCAGAACAAATCCGGAGGTCGGTAATTTTTGCTGCAAAAAACCTCCAGCCACCACGTGTTTTTTTCCGTGTGGCTGCAGTCCAGCCGCACTGAAAAAAAACAGGTAGTGGCTGCAGGCATTTGTGACAAGGGTGATGTGGGCTGGCGGGGACCCCAGAGACAACAATGGCTCAGCCCTGG